>LPNX010992470.1:0-19669 GCA_001517045.1 Pseudotsuga menziesii
TAATTAAATCATTATATATTATATATATTTTTTATAATTAAAGCAACCCTTACAAAGCTTTCTAAAATCCGCACCAGAAAGGTCGGGGTCAAATCGGCCGGAAGGACAAAGATAAATCTGCAAAGCATTGGTTGGAACCCATCCAATCCGTTAGTGGCAAGAGAACACGACTGAACAAAAATAGTGAGTAACCACTAATATTGTCCTAATCAAAGTGCAAATAAAACCTTTCAATAATAGTGCAACAAAAAAGCCAGCTACAACATGGACACATGAACTACAACACAGAGACATGAAGGAGTACCATAAGATATTAAAAAAAAATTAACAAAATAATCATGTTTTTAAAAAAAAAAATTATATAAAAGATTTTTTTTAACAAAATAATTATGTTTTTACAAATATTTTTTTAAGCCATCTTAAATTACGAAAACACAAAACATTGTATAATTTTAAAAGAAACTAAAAAGTATATTTTTATGATAATTAATTGAAAAAAAATATAATTTTAAATACAAGTAATAAATATATTTTGATATTAGTAATAAAACAAAAATTATATATATTTATGAAAAAATAATATTTTTGTTTTTTTAATTTTTACGCATAACATTCTACTCCATTTATCTATTCAATAAGGAAAGTAATAAATTTTCACCACCAGCCACGAAATTATATAGGAAGGAAAGTATATATATTTTGTAAGGAAAATAATATTTTTTATTGTGTTCACATACATTCTATTTCATTTATCTCTCTAATAAGGAAAGTAAGATATTTTCAAGTAGCTAACAAGGAAAGTATATATTTTAGGTACCAAATAATATTTTTCTTATTTTCATGGCTAATGACATGTCTTCCAATACCGTAGCTAAGTTTTAGGCTTGGGTTGCTTTGGTATATGGGTTGGGACTGTTAAACCTTTATAATACAACTTTTAATGGAGATCTTCACCTTTACAGCTATAGAAAACATTTTATTTTTCCATATATTTTGTTAAAAATTTGTAAAAAAATAGATTTAAAAATGGTGATTTTAAATATGTAATTTTTTATTGGGTTTTTTCTATTATATAATTATATATAAATTTTTTTATATAATAACATAAAATAGGTTATTGTAAATGTATTGAAAATGTTAATTATAAAAATGAAAAATAATGTTTAAAAAAAAAATTCTTGAATATTATTTTCAGATTCATAAAAAAATAGTCTGTTTAAGTTTTTCACATAATAGATTTTTGGGTCGTGGTTTTACATATACTTATAAATTATTATTTATATTAATATTTTAATAATAATTTAAATATATCATAAAATAAAATTTTAAAAATTGTACAACAATCTTAAAAGTGTCTATAGAAACTTTGTTAAAAAAAATTGGAATAAAAAATAAAAATAAATATAGATATGGGGGTCGCGGTTTTATGACTACTTATGAATGTGTGAAATAATAATAAATGACATTAAAGAAAAATGAGATAAATAAGACCAAAAAAAAATTTTAATTTGAAAAAAATACGATATAAAAGCTAATCCAAATTGAAAACTTTTGTTTCCTTACACCATTACCTAATTGTTGATGGATTTGTAGATATATGAACATATATTTTTAGTTCATTCATTTTTATAAAATTTCATCGCCGCAAAAGGAGAAAAAGTGAGACACATTACCATGCTTTTACCCCGTGGTTAGATAGATAAATTGTCCAAAGATATGGACGAATTACTCCATTTGACTCAGGAAAGCCACTATCATGATCATCCCCCAGTAGCACATAGGTCCTCGGAAGAAGGTTCAATTCGTCAACCTTTTAAAGAATACATTGAATTGAATTCCTCTAGGCAAGTTAGTTGAGGATGACCCTTGATGTTTTTAGTCTATTTTTTCTCTTTTTGGTTCATGTTATGTATTACAGTTGTGTCGTTTTATTAGGTCAATATATTCACATATATAGTGTAAGAATTGTTCTTACAAATGATAAAATTTTGACTGTAATATTTAAGGAAGGAGAATTATGGACAATAAATAGGTTTATTTAGATCCCCTCTTCATCAAGGTGGCTGGTTTTGTAATTTTAACCATCTTGCTCATCTTTTTAATATAAATTTTTTACTTGTTTTCGTTTAAAACCTTTTAGTCTTTTTTAATAACTATTATAACCATTATAACAGTATAAATGACCACTATCAAAGTAGTTCTTTTGTTTTAAAAACTATTATGTTAATCATTAATATACAATGTTAATAATTTACGTTCAAAGTAGTTAAAAAAAAACATTAATTATTTAAATTCTAAGTATTTTTTTTTTTAAATCATTAATCTATAATTTAATATACAAGGAAAATAGCTGCAAAGCAGTTAGTCCTTGCCTTAAATTTATGTTTATAATTGAGATATAATATATGTTTATTGAAAAGAAAATATTTATGATATTAGTTTTGTTGTTTATTTATTATTGTAAATATTCGTATAAAGAATTAATAGGTAAACATCAATAAGATTTTCATAAATATAAAATTTATTAATATATTTAACAAGTAAATTAAGAGCAAAGCTACTTAGTACCTGTCTCTTAAAAAATGTTTGAAAAAATAGTAATAAAATCCTGAAGTTATTTATTAAGATATATTACTTTATATTATAAGAAATTGGTTGGAAAATGGTTAAAGGATGTATGGGTTTGCCACATATATATGGGTGGGTTAGTAGCATCAATCATAGATACTAATATTCCACTATAGTTTATTATGTTCGACTATAATCATAGTGAGCCATAGTAATTAGGGAAATGAGGGATTAGTGGTCAAGGCATACTAGTGGGTTGGTTGCTCAATGATTAGTGGGTTTGTGTGTTACTAATTGATGGTTAGAAAGTGTCAATGATAAAGAGGTTGATATATTAGTGGTTAATGTTATTTTAGGTTAATGATTTAAGAGAAAATGGAACTTTACCCATATTGAACAAGTCAAATTAATTTAAATAGATATTAACTAAATAATTTTCCCTATTACATTTAGCTAACATCCTATTACATTAAAAAATTTGAAAAAAGTTTCAATTTAAAAACCACCAAATACAATATCTTTAATTTACATCATCAATGAAAACTTGATTTTATTTATATCTTTATGTAATAATGAAAACTTGATCTTTATCATTTTTTTTTAATTCTCCCAACAATTATAAAAATAATTACTTTAAAGTTATTGAATAAATACATTCATTCCAATATAATGTATGATTTAATTTTTACATGAAACTTTAACAAATCACATCTACATTTTTTTTAAATAATAAATAACTAATAGTTACAACAAAATTATGAAAAGTCAAACTTTAACAAATCACATCTATATATATAATAAATAACTAATAGTTACAATAAAATTATGAAAAGTGAAAAAAAATAATGTAATGTGGTTTCAAGTTATAAAACTTATTTAAAAAAATCATTGAGTTTAGTGCCATTTACCTACTTGACAACTACTAGTACTAAGAGTGTAGATAATCACTAATAACTAAAGTAAAAAAAAATCATTGAGTTTCGTGCTATTTGCCTGTTTGACAATTACTAGTACTAAGAGTATAGATAATCACTAATAACTAAGGTATAATAAAAAATTCTAATATCATTAACAAATAAAAACTTATAAATACTATTACTTTTAAAAATAAAAATATAGCATAAGAAATCAAAGTAATTTTAAATTAAAATAATAAATTTTTATTTATATATTGCTAATTTAAAGAAATTTAACATTATTAAAATAAGAAATAATAAAACTAAAAGTTAAATATACTTAATTTAATTTTTATTGTTATTGAAAACTAAATAATTATTGTTTATTGAAAATTAAAATTACTTTTATCTTAAATACTTTTCTAACTTTTTCTTAAAAGAACAAAAAAAGATTTTTCTTTAAAAACCAAAAAAGAATTTATATATATTTAGCAATAAAAAAAGAGTATATATGTACTTAGCAACAATGATATAGTGAACAAACTAAATTAACTTTCATGCCTAAATGAAGTGGCCTTAGTTTTTGTTAATGATGATTTTGATAAGTCCAAAGACTCTCACATGTTATATAGACTATCAACTTGTACATCGTTAAGAATTATGTGGCATAGTCTTGACTCCACATAGGCTTGGAGAAGATTTTTCTCCTTACAGAATCGGGTTCATACAGTATCCTCTGTCCAAGTGTTTGGACACGTTTATACAAACCAGCTGAAGTGTTTAAAAGAAATAACATAAACAAGAAACTCTTGTCAAATCATAATTATGTTTTATTTATTAGGTTTCTTAATTGTTGACAAAATAATGTTAGGTGTCAATTTTTTATAAAAAGAAAATTATAAAATTTTAATTATATTTTTAAATTTGTTTTCACAGAAAGGTATTTAGTCTATTCAATGTACTTAACCAAAGAAAAAATAAGAATAAAGAATTTCTAAAATTCAAAATTAATTTTTTTATTTTTAAAATAATATATTAAATATAAAATTACCATAAAACATTAGAAAACTATATTAAAAAATTATTGGTAATATAAAGTCAAACTGATTTTGAAGACCAAATGATCACTATAGTTCCCTGCCTTGGCATGGACTAATAATGTTGATATATGTTAATAATTTATGTTTTATGCACAGAAAAATACAATGTTAATTATTCTAATTTATTATATAATGTTAATATATGTTAATAATTTATGTTTGATGTACAGGAAAATATAATGTTAATCATTCACATAAAATGTTAATATTTTATGTTTGATGTAAATAAAAAATTGTTATTTAAATTTAATATTTATTTAATATTGAAATACATTAATTACACTAAAGGCTTCGTCGTTCAGTGTTATTTAAGAGGCTACAATGACCTGCAAACTTGTCAAGCTGCATATACCTCGTGTCCTCTTCTTCGTCGTTATCCAAGATTTGCTCGCTCCCCCGCTAGATCTAGACGCCACATGTCGATAATTCCCGCTAAATCTAGAGGCCACGTGTCGGTAATTCGCTGAGGCCGACCACTCATATTTAAATACAAGATTTCCCAGGAAGCCTGGCTTCTCGCGGTCCATTGGAGTGCTTGAAGGGGATTGTGCCTTCACCATGTGAGTCAGGGTGGGTTGATATAGATGAATGTGTGGGAATGCGTGCCAAGAAAATGCCATTGCTACCTGAAATTACAGGTAGCCGAACATATGCGACGACTTTGGAAAATTGTTTAAAGGGGATCCCTTCTATTAAGCGGGAGGGAAACTACGGCTCTATTGATGTGTACATGTACACTTATTTTCGATTGCTTCTGGAAGACTGCTTTTGGGGTATGAAAAAGGGAATTTTTGTGCTAAGGCAGAAGTCGCCCCAGAATGGAAGGAATTTTAGGATTTGGACGAATGTTGTTGTTCTGGGAATCATTTCGGTGGAAGCTATTATGGCATAACTGTGGCAATACAGGTTGAGAAGATCAAGACTAATAAGCTTCCAATGTCTAGAAGCCTTTTTTTTCTCCTCTTTGAAAGCCTTTTTTGCCACTCTGATGATTGTGGGAACTTTGACTCCCAATTTGGGGTGTTGTGGCTCACTGCGAGGATTCAAATGACGGAATGTGGATGGAAGATGTTGTGCTGGAGACATGAAGATCAAAGCAATTTGTCCACTTTTGGCGGTCACCTCCAATATTGAACGCCCTACATTTTACAAGGCTTATCATCCTAAATTAAAAGCATTGCAAGAGAAAGATACAGACATTTTTCCTTTCATAGTATGGAAAACTTTCCCATGTTCGAAGCTTAAACATTCTCATTTTCCCAGGTTTCTCAACTAATTTTTAAAAATAAGTGTTATGGTTTAAATTCATTTTTTATTATTTTGATTTAAATTCATTTTTCATTACAATCCAAAACTATGATTATAATAGAAAATGTCAAATTTCTCTACTTTTAATCTTTTTCAAAATTCATATTACCTTGTTTTTAGCATTATGGGAATATATTCGTTTTCTTTTATTTTACCTATATTTTCTCATGATATGAGAGTTAGGTTGGTTTTGAAATTTTCATTGAAAGGGGTATCTATATCTTTGCGTGTTATAATAGTTATGTTGGTTCTAAACTTTTTAGAGTGAAATTAAGGGAAATATGTAATAGTGTAATGTTGCTAATTTTTAGTAATATTATTATTTTGTAAATGTTGTTAGGTATAACAAATTAAGAGAAAGCCTATGATCCAAAATATAATATCAAGAAATCTATAATTTTAATTTTTAGACCATCTTTCATTCCAACATAAAAATGATTTGAAAACACTATGTTCTTGCACATGTGATCTATTATATAATATCAAGGAATCTACTTTTTTTCACTTATATGTTTGGGATATCTTTTCATTCCAACATGGAAATGATGTGTGAGCACACTTTTTAAATTACTTTGTTTTTAATATAATTACTTGTAATGATATGATTGATTGGTCACAAGTGGCATGTGTTTCTTTTTCATATTGATGTAGAGAAACTTCATTTCTACAAAGGTAATTTTGATGCTTTTTACAGCATATACGAGCAAAACCGCAAGGAGACCAATAAGACGTTTTAGGTATATGAGAAACACCTAAAAGATGCTAAGTGTATTGGAAGTAGGGCTCAAAAGAAAAAAGTCAAGGATCGAGCAAATTTTGCTGCAAAGAAAGAGACAACAAAGAGTAAGGGGACTCGGGAAAATGGTAAATAATGATGAAGAGCCTGTAGAAGCATAAAAAAATGGAGAGATTATATTGTGGAGTTTCACTTTCCAAAACCTACTAAACTCACGCCACCTCTTCTTTAGCTTATTGAAGTTACTTTCAGCTATCGCGGGAGAGAATTTTTCCGACTTAGTAATGTCGATGTGGGTATTGACATAGGAACATGAGTTGCAATTATCAGGCCCAATAGAGCAGGTAAATCTACTTTTCTTAATCTTATTGATGGTGATTTGCAACCTTTAGTGGGAGAGGTAAGGAAGAGTCAACAACTAAGAATTGGAAGGTATTATGAACTCTTGATTGACTTATTAACCACAAAGGAAACACTTGTTCAATATCTTCTTAGGTTACATCTAGAACAAGAGGGTTTTAGTAAGCAGGAGGTTGTACATGCAAAACTAGGAAAGTTTGGACTGCCCAACCATAATCATCTCACCCCAATTGCAAGGCTTTCAGGAGGTTAGAAGGAACGTGTTGTTTTCACATCAATTTCAATCGCTAAACCCCATGGTTATTTTGTTGGATGAACCCATAAAGTTTAAGTCATATTATGTTTTTGTTATTTGATAATCACAACTCACATATAACCAAGTAATTATTAGTTGTATGAGCGTAGATAGAGACATGAAGTTAATTGGTAAAAGAAAATTCATATGGTACAAAGAAACCCATAAAGTTTAAGTTGTCATCTTATGTTCGTGTTATTTGATAATCACAACTCACATATAACCAAGTAATAATTAGTCGTATGAGCTTAGCTAGAGACATGAAGTTAATTGGTACAAAGAAAGATGGCAAGTTGCAATGTTAATCTGTGCTGGTTTAATTTTCAATTCTTTTAATTTAATCTTACACACAGATATCGTTACTGTAAGTTGATACTTGTTTTATTGAATACATAGTTAAAGAAATATATTTAAGAATTTTATTATGTTTATGTTCCTTGTTGTTTAATTTTGATTATAAAATAAATAAAAGTTCATCCAGTTGATTTCTATGACAGAACTGGATATTTATTGCCAGTAAGATAATACTCGTCAAATAGATTGAAGAAAAGTTGAATAAATAAACTAAGATTTTACTGTATTTTCTGGGTTTGATTATTTAAAAGCTCTTTTACTTATTTTCTCTCAGTTTATATATATCATACAGATTTTAATACCGTTTCATTTGGATAATGTTTTAAATTTTTATGTATTCATTTATTTGATGCTTATGCTTATATAAATGAAGTATGTAAGCTTTAATTTGTTTATGGATGAAAATAATAACCCCTTTGCTAGTAAAAGAGGTGGTAAAGTTGTTTATATTTTACAATTTCTTTCAAATAGGTTTTATTTATAAAACCCTCATTTTGCTTAGTTTAAATACATAGTTAGTATTTGATTTTAATGTTATCTTAGTTTCATTTTACTTAGATGACATTATTACAGTAATTTTCTAGCCTTATTTACTGTTTCTTCAAGTTAATCTTGGTTATTTAATTTCTATTTTTATAATAACTGTTAATTATTATATAATAGACGTATAATAAATAGTATATCTACTGTGTAAGCAATTACACAGACTAAGTAAAATTATACTTTGAGATATTTCCTAAAACAGATCTATTTATGTTATTCAAAGTACTCTGTCTAAATAAAAACATTTAAAATAAAAATGAATAACATCCATATGAACAACTCTTACGAAACTTGTAGAAGGTAATAAAACACATGCATGCATACTTCATTCGATTCTTTATCTGAAGTTAATCTAACCTACTGTACTAGAGTACTACCTTTAAAAAAGGTGTGGAAAAATACAGTTAGGTATTTTTTATCTATCAGTAAAACTGGAAATTCTTCTAATCATTTACCCTAATCTATCTAATCCAGCGTTTAATTATCTTTCCACAGTAAAAGTAGTTCTTTTAACTAACCCTAGCAGCAATTGAACAGAAGCATAACATAATATTACTTAAAATCAATCTTTCTAGATTTAAATAAACAATTAGAAAACTAGACAAATCAAGTAGAACCTGGAAATGTAGAAGAGGTGACAACAGCTTAAGGAACCTGTTCCTCCCAACCAACTGCTAGAGAAAAGTTGAACTGCTCCTGGTCCTCCTGGTAGAAGTACTGGGTGAAAGATGTAGTTTAATAATCCTCTGCAACTCTACTGAGTGTCCAACAGTAAATCAGTTCTGCATACAGCAGTATGAACTCAGCTTAGAATAGCTACACTAGTTCAGGTCTTGAGCATTTTTCACTCAAAACATTTTACGGTGGTGTATTATGTTTGAATCCATCCTCAGTTTTGAAGGGACGTCACTCTCCTCCCACAACAAGGTCTCCTTCGGGTTTGGTGTTTCTTTTGTGTCTACTCTTTGTTTCTATTGTTAGAGACTTTAGTCTTGGTTTGGATGGATTGTAGAAGGGAGGATTTTTAGAGTTCAATGTGCCTTCGTGGAAGGAAGAATTGTGTGTGGTTCAAGTCGAGCTCGCAACTTCAAGTCCATGCTGAGAATTTAGTAATCTCATTGGGATGGCATGGTGGATTTCATGCGTTGAATTTCATACCACATTTCTCTTTTGGGTACCCAAATGTATGTGGTCACAAGCAATGTCAAGGTTCAACGTGGGGTAAAAGCATGTTAATGTGTCTCACTTTGAGGCAAAAGGAAAAACTTTCAATTTGAAAACTCATAAAAAATTAGCTTTAGGAAGAATATTAATATGTTTACCGAAGCAAAAAAAATAAATTAAACATAGGAATGGGAGTTTGAGTGGAGGTATTTTGTAACAAATTTTTGAATAGAAGGTTTCTTAATATATGATCATGCTAAAAGTTAGCAATTTTTTTAATAGAATGTTTCTTTATATAAAATATTGAGTTGAGATATTTTGAAAGAATATTTTTAATAGAATGTTTTCTATTATATATTAATGTTAATTTATATTTGTATAAACATTTTTTTAAGAGCTTATCCAACAAAAATGGTGAATCTAGTATTTTTTATATATTATAAATAAATTATAATATATTATAACGTAAATTAAATATGTATATATATTATAATATTTTTATATGAATATATATTATAATATCTTTTATATAAATATTATATTGTTATATTATAATTTAAATTTAAAAATTAAATATTATAATATAATATAATTTTAACATTGTAATTCAAATTAAACATTTTATATATCATAATATAATATTATTTATATTTTAATGTTTTTAAATAGTGATATTAATGCGATAGTTTTTTTTTAACAAAAACTGAAAATTTTTTGAATTTTAAAAAAGGTTGTAGCCCAGCCAGACGTACAAAGAGGAATTCTGAAAAGGAAGGTTGATGACCTCTATTAAAACAGTTAGCCTTCTTAAAAGTGCTTTGAGAAATGAATCCCAAATGTTTCTGATGCTATTTCTAGAAAGGGACTGCTTGCAAGAGTAGACTCTCACGAATTGTGAGCAGAGAAGAATACAGAAACAAAACATTAACCAGGCGGAGAGGAGTGCCCCTTAATGAAAGGATCTAATTTCTTCTGGGATCCCACGCTGATGTTTGAGGCTGCTTCCTTTTCTCTATGTTCTTTATTTGTCTTTCGCCCTCTGGTGAGGAGAGGAGAAGGAGCTGAAAAATCTACGGATTCAGAGGTTCCCTCTAACGAAGGGGCCAAGGATGCCGGTCGTGCCTAGGCTGGGGTCTCGTGAACCATATCAATGGGATCTTTTTTTGAACCGGGGGAAGCAGGTTTTGCAGAAACTTGTTCAGCTGCCTCCAAGGAGTCAATGGGACCAGGGCTTCCCTACTACTGGACAGCTGCAACTTCAGGTTCTTATGCTTCATCTTCCTGAAGAACTGCAAAACTATTTTTATTTTTCGGCTGTGGAGTATCTACAAGAGGAGAGTTATCTTGGGAAGCCTTCTGCTGAGATGCTAGGGGCTCCTTTCACCAGGGAGGACGACGTCGATTAGAGACCGTCTGAAACTCTGTATCTTTGGAAGCTGGGAGATTTGTTGGTTTCTGTGGTTCTGCAAGCTTGGGGCAGATTTTAGCTAAGTGGTCGTATCCATGACAAAAGTTGCATTTGAAAGGGATCTGCTCATAGTCCAATTCTTGAATGTGACTCCATTCTCCCAATGTGAGCTTTAGGGCCTCTGGGAGCCCTTTCTCTAGATTCACCTCTACGCAGATACAGGCATATATGTACTAACCCCCTTTTGGCTCTGCAGTATCTAGATAACGACCTAGCTTATTACCAATTTCAATCAGAGTGCTTTTCCCCCAAAGATGAAGAGGGAGGTTAGGAAGTCTTACCCAGACTAGAGCGGCAGTGATCTCTGCTTCTGGGTTAAACCCCAAAGACCAGGGAGCTATGAACAGACCTCTCGAGCCCATGAAGAAAGGGCCCAAACGAAAGACAAGGTCTCTTTCTTCTTTATTTGAGAACAGGAATACAAAAAACCCTCAACCGGCTACAAAAAGAGAGACATGTCCTTGCAGAAGAGGGTTCTAATGTTCTGCGATCCAGATCTCCACCGCCTTAGGGCTAGGCCACAACCCTGTGAACTTACCAATGAGGTCTTGCTCAGAGAGGATGAGAGCTTTCTGGCATGGATCCAAAGGAAAGAGCTCCAGTGAACGGATCTCGTCCATCTTTTTCATGAACTTGGAAGAAGCATGAGAAGTTGCCTGAGGAGCGACAACTTGAACAAGGGCCTTGAAGGCGGCGAGCTGGGCATGAGAGCCCATATCCTGAGAGGACTCCACACTGAAACCATGAAACGGCAGTCAAAGGGAACCAACAGCCAGCGATCCAGCAAGCACGGCTCTGCGAAGCAAGGCGGCGGCTAGGGAAACCCTAGCCGCGAATGAGGGTGCTCAGGCATTCCGCGCGCGAGGAGAGTCTAGCTAAACAATTCCAAGAAGGAAGATATTGCTGCCAAGTTAATATATTAATGCGATAGTTATATTATATAATTTATTATATTTAGATGATTATAAATTAATTTATATAATTAATGATGTTTTTTTGTTTTTTATTTAATATTAATTGGTTTTTATTAAATAATTTTCGAGATTTATATAAGTAATAAATAAAAGGTAAATTATATATAACAAAAATTTAAATAATAATTTCATAAAATAGTAATAACAAATATTAAATTATTTTGCAAGTTTACTATTATAAATAAATTAAAAGTAGTAAGTTTCTATACTATAAGTTTTTAGTTTTTAGTAAAAAGTTGTCTTCATCATATTTTGGTATATAGTAAAAAAATATATTTATAGATTGTATTTAAATATATATATATTGAATATTAAAAAAAAAAATTCCAAATATATATATTACATTTATGGTAATAAATTACTAAATAAGTTTAAAAAATGTTTATCAATATATTAATTTTTTAAATTGTAATATTAAAATTTCTAAAAATATTTAGTCTGAGGATAGCATTCAATACAAATCAAGTGTTAAGTTGCATAATTAAAGATTAATGGTTGATTTTTCTGTCACTATACAAATGATGAGGAAATAGAAGTGTGGTGAGAGCTTGATAAAAAAACAATGAAACAGAGAGATTTAACTCTAAAAAGATGAGATGAAGTTTTTATATTCCGATTGCCAGAGATCTAGACTTTCCCATTATTTCCAGAGAACCAGAGATTCAAACTATCCCATTAACGCCCGGGGCGATTTTCAGCCGAAAAAGGAGTAGGAGAAAGGAGGACCATGGACACATGCTCTGCAGGTGATGATTCTCACTGGGCGCTTCAGCCAAGGTTTTTTTTTTGCTCTTTTTTGTGCCTTGTTCCAGTCATGGCTAGCTCTCTCAAATATTCCATCCCATTATCGCCCGAGCCAATTTTCAGCCAAAAAGGGAGTAGGAGGAAGGAGGACCATGTGATCCTCACTGGGCGCTTCAGCCGAGGTTTTTTTTGGCTCTTTTTTTGTGCCTTGTTCCAGTCATGGCTAGCTCTCTCAAATATTCCAGTTTATATTGTCAGCCATTGCAAAAGGTATTGGTTTGAAAGTATATACAGCAAATTTTACCAAGGGTATTTGTTTGATATAGATCACTGGCCATTAAAACTTAGGAAAATAACCAATCACGGGGCCTAGTTGTATACCGGACTAATTTTACTACAAGGTTTTGTTTTCGGATAATAGAGGGTTGTTTTCTGATAATAGTAGAAGGATAGGAAGGTAATGTAGAGTCAAATTCTGGTTTTTACTTAATAAAGTTCAGATAATTACGGTCTTATATAATAAATTTCAGATCTATTTTTTATATGAGAAGTTTTCTAATGTATTAGAATCTATTTATGGGTTTATATAAGGATAAAATAGAATATTGACAAAAACAATGTAAAGTCAAATTCTGGTTTTATATAATAAAGTTCAGATCTATTTTTTATATGATAAATTTTCTAGTGTATAAGAATTTATAAATAGAGTTATCTATTTCACATTACAATGTAAAAGAATCTATTTTTGAGTTTTCACATTATAAATTTACAATCTATGGACCGTGGTTAAAAATAAAATATTTCGTTACTCTAATATTTTGGTAATAGTTTATATTTTGACAATTTAGTTGTTGGAAGAAAGCACATAATACTATAGAAATAATGACACTCATTTTTTTCGAAACAATCATACTCTGTTCTTTTTTCATTTTATTTCTAATCTTTCAATAATAATATCGTTCATTATTTTTTATTTGTCTTAATTGCAGTTTTTCGGTCTTCAGTTTTTCTAGATTGATTTTCATTTATTTTATCTTTTATTGTAAGAGAGAGATATTCTATTGTATTTCTTTGTACTTTATATAGTTTTTAATGTGACTTTCCACTTAAAAAACAAAGATAGATTAAATCAAAGAGGGATTTGTTCTTGCTTTTATGTTGTATTTTTTTAGTTTCTCGGGCAATAATGAAAACAAACTTTAAAATGAAGAAATCTATGCTATAAATTTTCAGATTATTCGTGCTAAATATACAATAATTTTCAAATTATTCGTGCTAAATATACAATAAATCATATCAAATGTACAATATTGAGACTAATCCAGAGTGATATGAGAGAAAAATATTGTTTATTAATTTTCACTTTTATTATGGGCCATCATAAATTCAAAAAATACATTAATATTATAATTTAAACTTTTCATTGTGCTTAGCGGGTCATATTTATCCCTTTCAAACATAAAATATCTATTTTTGCATGTCTAAAATATCTATTTCACATTATTAATATAAGGGATTGGGTTTATATAATAAAGCTATCTATTTCATATTAATTATTAGTTTGACGGATCTAGGCATAAGTCAGTCCCACTTAGCTAAATGGTCTTAATTGACTGAATATCAATCATTCATTGTTTCATGATTAGGCCATTTTGAATCTATTTAGGATGATGAAGTATCTATTTAAATTCCTTTATGTTTTTTTTCTATTTAATCAAAGCAAACATTCGTACATGATTTTCATAATTATAGAATCTGTTTAACATGGAAAACGTTATTAGTGATTATTCTATGATTTGTCAAAATGCATAATGATGAGATCATTTATAGTGATACTTTTTCTCTTAACTAAGCAATTAAACTAATTTGTTATTTATATTACCAGAAATATCTTTTCAATACTAAAATATAATTTTTTTTATTTGAACGGATGGTAGTTATGAATAGAATGTTAACATTAGCCAGAATATGTAAATTATATTTATTATTTAAAATTATTATATAAAAAAATATTTTTTATTTTATAATTTTAAAATTGAGTTGTATTAAAATTGGATATATATTTGAAAATATATGTAAATTTTATTTTTTATTTGAAATTATTATCAACAAATAATGTATTTCATATTTTATAGTTTCATTTTTTTAAATAAAATTGAATTATATTGGAAGTATATACAAAACATTAAAAAAAAACCTTTTAAACAAATATATTGTCATTTATTTTATATAATTTTTAAAATTAACTTTGAGTTAACATATTCAATATTCAAGGAACATTATAAGCTTAATAGTGATTATTTGAGGATATAATTATTGAGATAGATACCTTAAGAGTGGATATATAAATGGTTGTTTCAAGTTATGAACATTTTAATTGTTAAAATTCAATTTGAGGTTGGAATTGGCATTGTAAAATCATAAATTTAGTATTCAAATTGAATTTTTTATTATAAAAATGGATTCAGCTGATTTTTTAAAACTACTGGGTATCACACCTAAAACATAAGACATAAACTTAGAAACTTTAGCCTTTAAGTATGAATCAATATAATTTGAGAGTGACAACTTAGTAAGAGTAATTAATCATTATTTTAACACTGATATGAGTATATTTAGATAGAAATATAGATTCATATTAAATCTAGCTCTACCAGGAACCAAGAGGGATTAAATCCCGAGGAATCAAATCCCTTCATGTCTAAACCCCCTTTAGAGTGCTAGCCTTGAAGAAATGTTTACACCTCAATGGATTTGATATCTCCAAGGGCTTCGTAGGACCAAATTTAAGATGGATCTATACTGGTTAATAATAAAATGGTAGCAAAAAAAAATACATACAAAACATAAATTAATTAATTTGAGGACATGCTCCATACAAATATTAAATTAATTCATTTGAGGACATGATCAGTTGCAGGTTGAGGATAAAGTCTAAATACCCTTGTGGTATCACACAAATTTGCATTGTATATTTTTATAACATGATACTTGATATGCATCCATGAGCTTGAAATTTCATTGCATATAAGAGCTAGTAGTTATTTGTTCTTTTCCTACCTTACTACTCTTGTTTAAAGTATATATGAGATTTCACATGAAAGTATACAAAACTATATTAAAATACATAATATTTTACAAGTTACACAAACTTTAAAAATTAAAAAATATGTAAAAATAACTCCTTTAAAAATTATCACAAACATATTTTATTATATTAAATTTTTTAATTTTCATTTTAAATTTAAATTTAAAATTTAATAATATTAAATAAGCTCATAACATAACTTCATAGTGTTAGAGACTCGTAAATTTATTTTAGAAACTGAACATTCTAAAACTGTATATATAGAATATATGACATTTCGTAATAGATTTACTAAAAAATAATTTTTAATAAAATTATATTTAGAAATCATGAACTTACGTAATTTATACAAAATCTTAGAGCCAACAAAATCTGAAAAAACAACTTCATTAAAAAGTATTCATAGATATGTAATATATTGAAAATTGTAGTTTTACTTTTATTTAAATATCATATGTCAACTCAAAGTAGAAGGATGACATTATTGATCATACACATCAAACTTTTTATATATGAGGATCAGCTCTTAATGAAAGGACCTCCAACAACCTTTCATGATCATTTATTCCAAGCTTCCATCTCTGGCGTCAACTTCCACATCTTTTCAACAATTGCAATGACAAATGTGTAGCAATGACATGATGACTATATAGCATAACTGTATTATATGGTTCATACTCTTCAAATATATATCCATTCCTATTTTTTTCCACCTGTTTAAAATATTTTCCCTTAAGCACAATGGATCCTCTCTCAAAGTCTTGGACATCACTGTCAATTATGTTCTCCAACAATTTGCATTTAATGGAAGTATATCGCAACAAATAATAGTCAACACTTTCAACATTGTCAGAAGGTGCTATAAGGTGCTATAACCAAGAAGACATCACCTGTATGCCATTTTATGCATGTTCAAAACTTAAAATACATATTAAATTCAATTATTGTCTATTCAAAATATATATATATAATATATCGTTAATTTAATAAGTCAATATTTAAAAAGATAGGTATATGTATGCATACCTTCACGTACTAAGCCCGAAATGATATCATAGTCTGAAGAGAATTGGGAGCCCTCATCGCTATCTTCATTTGGAATATGCACTTGATTAATACCAACATGATCTAAAGGTTCTAAGATTGTTTGTCTCCATTATTCAACAAATCCCTGTTGTATATTTACGCAAGGATCTTGGAATTCATTCCCCGTGCAATATGGACAATAACAAGCATGCTCTCTGATATGTAAAACCCAATCAGTGTGGTATGTGCTTCTAATGGAATGAAGAGACCTTATTCCTGGTACAATTTTACATGTATAGGCATGATCACAATCAATATCTGTTATACGCCAAAAAAACCACTGAACAAACTTGTCGCTCCTATCATTAGTATCCTGACACAAATTATGTGTACACCAATCAACAACACTTTTTTCATCTCGCATTGTGTCAGCATCAAATTGCATTTGATATCTTCTAAGTGCTCGCTTAATACAAGCTCCAGCTCCATCATGTTCTCCTTTTCCATGACCACTTTCATAAAAGCTCCATGTATGTCGAATTTTTATGTTACGGTGAAGTCGACACAACCAGAAAAATGATCTTGCTGACTTGAATTGTCCTGCACAACCATCTTGCCAGACCCAATGTTCTTTGAAATTGGCAACCCTATCCTTTATAAGGGAATCAAGAAATATGTTGAAAGAATGTTGCGCAAAAAGTGTATCATGATCTAAATCATCACTAATGTAAAAGTGAGCCTCTTTGATCACTATCTGTTGTTCTACTGTGCTTTGTATTCCATCTATGTGTTCTTCTGCATGCCTATATGATACATGGACCAAAATTGAAACTTGTTATGAATGATAATATTGGCTTTGTATTTCTTTTTGAGGAGAAAAGGTGTAGTTCTCTGCAAAGTCAGTGACAGATAATATGACACCAATTGGAAAAGTGTCCCGACTAGATCGAAATTGTAAGTCCTGCCATCTTGCCATGTGGCTATGTTGCACATACTGGTAGATTTTCCTTGTCTTAAATGTATTAATTAATTCTTTGATTGGAAATTCATCTTCAACCAATTCAATCCTTCTTGATTCACCTCCATGAGGTAATGGAAATGATACATACTTGAACATCTTCTGTTTGATCATATCATTTGAAGAATCATATATAATCCTTCCATTTCTTCAAATTAAGACAATTGTCACATTTATTTTTGACACACTTCATATTATAAAAAATATCTCCTTCCCCCCTTTCACAAAGTAAAATTTTTTATGAAATCAGGGGCATGCATTTGAGGCGCTTCATTTGTTGGTTGGGATTGTAACCTGTAATTATGAAATGCTTCATAATAATAACTGAACTCAACATGTTACCTGCAACAACATGTGTCACGAACTTTGTTGGGATGTATATACCAAGGCTTCATTGCCTCAAAAGTTCGTTGCCCGATGGTAATATCACAATGTACATCCTGGAACTTGTGGAATAACTCTGTTTATGAAATAGCTAGTAAGTGTTTTTGGTGCTCCTCCCTGACACCACGTGATATTCTATGTGTCAAAACATCCCTTCTGTTTAAGGAAACTCTAGAATTTTCAGTCCAGAAATTAACTACTATGTTGTGCCATTCATTTGAAACTTTGTCATTTCTAGGACACCTACATACTATTGCCCAACATTGGTTAGGGTTTATGGTTTCCAATTGTTCTCTTGTAGAAATTCTTCTTTCCAATGTTCTTCTGCTAATATTAAGTACCTTTGATGTTGCAGTAACCAACCGTTTATTAGATGTCATTTTACTGACAATTGCTGTCACAATAGATCTTCTAGCAGCTCTATGGTCCTCCGTGCGTGTTTTACTGCCAATCAATTCATATGATGAACTGACATTACTAACCACTATATCTAATACCTTTATGTTATCATTCTGGTTGAAACCAAGCAAAGATAATATAGGTCTCATCTCCTTTCGCCGCAATAAGCATGTGAGAAGTTGGGCTTGAGCAAGTAAAGACTTGGGAGAAAAATATTCTTGATACAATTTACTTGTATGGTCTCGAACAGTGCGGTTAGCTATCTTCTCCCCAACATCAATTCTATTATGAAGAGATGAAGGAAGGGTTGTTGGTATATGGATCGGTAAATTTTGTCTATTACTTGATTCTCCCTCTTCCCCAACATCAATTCCATCTTGCATTTGTGTATCTTGATTTTCAAATTGTGTATCCATGATGTTTGGTTGGCCTTCAAGATCTGCTTGTTCCTGGTAATGATTCCCTATTCTTCTTTTTTCATTCCTTTCTTCCTCAACAAAACGAGGACGTTTGCGAGCTGATTTTTTTTTCTCCTAGATTGGCTCCCCATCTTTGCACAATCTTCCACTGCTTATCTTGTGTTCACATTATATAAATCCAAGTTTTAACATTATATAAAATCTTGAACTATCGATTTTAAAACATAATTGATTATTAAATCAACACAATATACTTACAGTGAATGAAACCAAAGAACCCGAAGTTTACAATGTTCATACTACAATGTGATGTAAACATATTTCAAAAGCACATTGCCAATATTAAACATTTTTGTATAAACACTCAAAAAATTAGAATGTTGTGAATGGTTTCTTTTTACTGTCAATTGTAGCACATTCAAATTCCAATTTCATGTGATTTTTCATGAACAAGAAAAAAAAAGAATGAATACTTTTTTTCGCCACATGTAACAACATGATTATTTAGAAACATCAATAATCTCTTCCAATTTCATATGATTTTTCATGAACAAGAAAAAAAAATGATAACTTTTTTCTCCACATGTAACAGCATGATTATTTAGAAACATCAATAATCTTTCCAATTTCATGTGATTTTTCATGAACAAGAAGAAAAAAAGAATGAATGTATTTTTCTCCACATGTAACAACATGATTATTTACAAACATCAATCATCTTTTCATGCATTAGTAACAACTTATTTATCATACTAGGCAACTTTTGCTTGGCCATGCAACTTGTGCTTTCTCTCTCACATATTATTCTTCACAAAATTAACAATT
>LPNX010992470.1:20071-143925 GCA_001517045.1 Pseudotsuga menziesii
CAGCTATAACATGGACACATGAACTACAACACGGACACATGAAGGAGTACCATAAGAAAATAAAAAAATTAACAAAATAATCATGTTTTTACAAAAAAAAAGATTTTTTTAACAAAATAATCATGTTTTTACAAATATTTTTTTAAGCCATTTTAAATTACAGAAACACAAAACATTGTAATAATAATAATAATAATCTATTTTTAAGGTCACCGCCAAGCAAGACACCAATTTGGTGTATGAGACCCCCTTGTTTATGGGACAAAGGACCCCCCTCTGCGCAGTGATTTAACTGCTAAAGTCTATAGAGGTGTACATACACTACCCCCCTCTGGATTTGAACCTGTGACCTCCTAAGAGGAAACCCATGCTCTTAACCATTAGGCCCACTCATGTTGTATAATTTTAAAAGAAACTAAAAAGTATATTTTTATGATAATTAATTGAAAAAAAATATAATTTTAAATACAAGTAATAAATACATTTTGATATTAGTAATAAAACAAAAATTATATATATTTATGAAAAAATAATATTTTTGTTTTTTAATTTTTACACATAACATTCTACTCCATTTATCTATTCAATAAGGAAAGTAATAAATTTTCACCACCAGCCAAGAAAATATATAGGAAGGAAAGTATATATATTTTGTAAGGAAAATAATATGTTTTACTATGTGTTCACTTACATTCTATTTCATTTATCTCTCCAATAAGGAAAGTAAGAGATTTTCAAGTAGCTAACAAGGAAAGTATATATTTTAGGTACGAAATAATATTTTTCTTATTTTCATGGCTAATGACATGTCCTCCAATACCGTAGCTAAGTTTTAGGCTTGGGTTGCTTTGGTATATGGGTTGGGACTGTTAAACCTTTATAGTACAACTTTTAATGGAGATCTTCACCTTTACAACTATAGAAAACATATTAATTTTCCATATATTTTGTTAAAAATTTGTAAAAAATAGATTTAAATATGGTGATTTTAAATACGTAATATTTTTTTTGGTTTTTTCTATTATATAATTATATATAGTTTTTTTTATATAATAACATAAAATAGGTTATTGTAAATGTATTGAAAATGTTAATTATAAAAATGAAAAATAATGTTTAAAAAAAAATTTCCTTAATATTATTTTCAGATTCATAAAAAAAAATAGTATGTTTAAGTTTTTCACATAATAGATTTTTGGGTCGCGGTTTTACATATACTTCTAAATTATTATTTATATTAATATTTTAATAATAATTTAAATATATCATAAAATAAAATTTTAAAAATTGTACAACGATCTTAAAAGTGTTTATAGAAACCCTGTTAAAAAAAATAGGAATAAAAAATAAAAATAAATATAGATATGGGGGGTCGCGGTTTTATGACTACTTATGAATGTGAGAAATAATAATAAATGACATTAAATAAAAATGAGATAAATAAGACCAAAAAAAAAATTTTAATTTGAAAAAAATACGATATAAAAGCTAATCCAAATTGAAAACTTTTGTTTCCTTACACCATTATCTAATTGTTGATGGATTTGTAGATATATGAACATATATTTTTAGTTCATTCATTTTTATAAAATTTCATCGCCGCAAAAGGAGAAAAAGTGAGACACATTACCATGCTTTTACCCCGTGGTTAGATAGATAAATTGTCGAAAGATATGGACAAATTACTCCATTTGACTCAGGAAAGCCACTATCATGATCATCCCCCCGTAGCGCATAGGTCCTCGGAAGAAGGTTCAATTCCTCAACCTTTTAAAGAATACATTGAATTGAATTCCTCTAGGCAAGTTGGTTGAGGATGACCCTTGATGTTTTTAGTCTATTTTTTATCTTTTTGGTTCATGTTATGTATTACAGTTGTGTCGTTTTATTAGGTCAATATATTCACATATATAGTGTAAGAATTTTTCTTACAAATGATAACATTTTGACTGTAATATTTAAGGAAGAGGAATTATGGACAATAAGCAGGTTTATTTAGATCCCCTCTTCAACAAGGTGGCTGGTTTTCTAATTTTAACTATCTTGCTCATCTTTTTAATATAAATTCTTTACTTGTTTTCGTTTAAAACAAACGATATACTAGTGAGTAAAACTTTTTATTTGTCTTTTTTAATAACTATTATAACCATTGTAACAGTATAAAAGACCACTATCAAAGTAGTTCTTTTGTTTTAAAAACTATTATGTTAATCATTAATATACAATGTTAATAATTTACGTTCAAAGTAGTTAAAAAAAAACATTAGTTTTTTCTTTAAATCATTAATCTATAATTTAATATACAAGGAAAATAGCTGCAAAGCAGCTAGTCCCTGCCTTAAATTTATGTTTATAATTGAGATATGATATATGTTTATTGAAAAGAAAATATTTATGATATTAGTTTTGTTGTTTATTTATTATTGTAAATATTCGTATAAAGAATTAATAAAAGACTTTCATAAATATAAAATTTATTAATATATTTAACAAGTAAATTAAGAGCAAAGCTACTTAGTACCTGTCTCTTAAAAAATGTTTGAAAAAATAATAATAAAATCCTGAAGTTTTTTATTAAGATATATTATTTTATATTATAAGAAATTGGTTGGAAAATGGTTAAAAGATGTATGGGTTTGCCACATATATATGGGTGGGTTAGTAGCATCAATCATAGATACTAATATTCCACTATAGTTTATTATGTTCGACTATAATCATAGTGAGCCATAGTAGTTAGGGAAATGAGGGATTAGTGGTCAAGGCATACTAGTGGGTTGGTTGCTCAATGATTAGTGGGTTTGTGTGTTACTAATTGATGGTTAGAAAGTGTCAATGATAAAGAGGTTGATATATTAGTGGTTAATGTTATTTTAGGTTAATGATTTAAGAGACAATGGAACTTTACCCATATTGAACAAGTCAAATTAATTTAAATAGATATTAACTAAATAATTTTCCCTATTACATTTAGCTAATATCCTATTACATTAAAAAAATTGAAAAAAGTTTCAATTTAAAAACCACCGAATACAATATCTTTAATTTACACCATCAATGAAAACTTGATTTTATCTATATCTTTACGTAATAATGAAAACTTGATCTTTATCATTTTTTTTAATTCTCCCAACAATTATAAAAATAATTACTTTAAAGTTATTGAATAAATACATTCATTCCAATATAATGTATGATTTAATTTTTACATGAAACTTTAACAAATCACATCTACATTTTTTTTAAATAATAAATAACTAATAGTTACAACAAAATTATGAAAAGTCAAACTTTAACAAATCACATCTATATATATAATAAATAACTAATAGTTACAATAAAATTATGAAAAGTGAAAAAAAATAATGTAATGTGGTTTCAAGTTATAAAACTTATTTAAAAAAATCATTGAGTTTAGTGCCATTTACCTACTTGACAACTACTAGTACTAAGAGTGTAGATAATCACTAATAACTAAAGTAAAAAAAAATCATTGAGTTTCGTGCCATTTGCCTGCTTGACAATTACTAATACTAAGAGTATAGATAATCACTAATAACTAAGGTATAATAAAAAATTCTAATATCATTAACAAATAAAAACTTATAAATACTATTACTTTTAAAAATAAAAATATAGCATAAGAAATCAAAGTAATTTTAAATTAAAATAATAAATTTTTATTTATTTATTGGTAATTTAAAGAAATTTAACATTATTAAAATAAGAAATAATAAAACTAAAAGTTAATTATACTTAATCTAATTTTTATTGTTATTGAAAACTAAATAATTATTGTTTATTGAAAATGAAAATTACTTTTATCTTAAATACTTTTCTAACTTTTTCTTAAAAGAACAAAAAAACTTTTTCTTTAAAAAACAAAAAAAAAAATTTATATATATTAGCAATAAAAAAAGAGTTTATATGTACTTGGCAACAATGATATAGTGAACAAACTAAATTAACTTTCATGCCTAAATGAAGTGGCCTTTGTTTTTTTTTAATGATGATTTTGATAAGTCCAAAGACTCTCACGTGTTATATAGACTATCAACCTGTACTTCGTTAAGAATTATGTGGCATAGTCTTGACTCCACATAGGCTTGGAGAAGATTTTTCTCCTTACATAATCGGGTTCATACAGTATCCCCTGTCCAAATGTTTGGACACGTTTATCCAAACAAGCTAAAGTGTTTAAAAGAAATAACGTAAACAATAAACTCTTGTCAAACCATAATTATGTTTTATTTATTAGGTTTCTTAATTGTGTTGACAAAACAATGTTAGATGTCAATTTTTTATAAAAAGAAAATTATAAAATTTTAATTATATTTTTAAATCTGACAATTTGTTTTCACAGCAGGGTATTTAGTCTATTCAATGTACTTAACCAATGAAAAAATAAGAATAAAGAATTTCTAAAATTCAAAATTAATTTTTTTTATTTTTAAAATAATATATTAAATATAAAATTACCATAAAACATTAGAAAACTATAAAAAATTATTGGTAATATAAAGTCAAACGGATTTTGAAGACCAAATGATCACTATAGTTCCCTGCCTTGGCATGGACTAATACTCTTGATATATGTTAATAATTTATGTTTTATGCACAGGAAAATACAATGTTAATTATTCTAATTTAATATATAATGTTAATATATATTAATAATTTATGTTTGATGTACAGGAAAATATAATGTTAATCATTCACATAAAATGTTAATATTTTATGTTTGATGTAAATAAAAAATTGTTATTTAAATTTAATATTTATTTAATATTGAAATACATTAATTACACTAAAGGCTTCGTCGTTCAGTGTTATTTAAGAGGCTACAATGACCTGTAAACTTGTCAAGCTGCATATGCTTCGTGTCCTCTTCTCCGTCGTTATCCAAGATTTGCTCGCTCCCCTGCTAAATCTAGACGCCACGTGTCAGTAATTTCCGCTAAATCTAGAGGCCATGTGTCGGTAATTCGCTGAGGCTGACCACTCATATTTAAATACAAGATTACCCAGGAAGCCTGGCTTCTCGCGGTCCGTTAGAGTGCTTGAAGGGGATTGTGCCTTCACCATGTGAGTCAGGGTGGGTTGATATAGATGAATGTGTGGGAATGCGTGCCAAGAGTTAAGGAGGATTTTTCCATGGAAGAAAATGCCATTGCTACCTGAAATTACAGGTAGCCGAACATATGCGACGACTTTGGAAAATTGTTTAAAGGGGATCCCTTCTATTAAGCGGGAGGGAAACTACGGCTCTATTGATGTGTACATGTACACTTATTTTCGATTGCTTCTGGAAGACTGCTTTTGGGGTATGAAAAAGGGAATTTTTGTGCTAAGGCAGAAGTCGCCCCAGAATGGAAGGAATTTTAGGATTTGGACGAATGTTGTTGTTCTGGGAATCATTTCGGTGGAAGCTATTATGGCATAACTGTGGCAATACAGGTTGAGAAGATCAAGACTAATAAGCTTCCAATGTCTAGAAGCCTTTTTTTTCTCCTCTTTGAAAGCCTTTTTTGCCACTCTGATGATTGTGGGAACTTTGACTCCCAATTTGGGGTGTTGTGGCTCACTGCGAGGATTCAAATGACGGAATGTGGATGGAAGATGTTGTGCTGGAGACATGAAGATCAAAGCAATTTGTCCACTTTTGGCGGTCACCTCCAATATTGAACGCCCTACATTTTACAAGGCTTATCATCCTAAATTAAAAGCATTGCAAGAGAAAGATACAGACATTTTTCCTTTCATAGTATGGAAAACTTTCCCATGTTCGAAGCTTAAACATTCTCATTTTCCCAGGTTTCTCAACTAATTTTTAAAAATAAGTGTTATGGTTTAAATTCATTTTTTATTATTTTGATTTAAATTCATTTTTCATTACAATCCAAAACTATGATTATAATAGAAAATGTCAAATTTCTCTACTTTTAATCTTTTTCAAAATGCATATTACCTTGTTTTTAGCATTATGGGAATATATTTGTTTTCTTTTATTTTATCTATATTTTCTCATGATATGAGTGTTAGGTTGGTTTTGAAATTTTCATTGAAAGGGGTATCTATATCTTTACGCATTATAATAGTTATGTTGGTTCTAAACTTTTTAGAGTGAAATTAAGGGAAATATGTAATAGTGTAATGTTGCTAATTTTTAGTAATATTATTATTTTGTAAATGTTGTTAGGTATAACAAATTAAGAGAAAGCCTATGATCCAAAATTTATTTATTTTTTCATAAAAAAAAAGATCTTATATATATTATATAAAAAAGGTATTACCTGAAGAATTTACAATATGTTAACCAGTCACCACCTGCCCAAAAAACAACGATTATATCGCCAACCCAGCAAGTACTAATACCATCCATTATACAATAACCCCCAGAATATGTAGATATAACCCCTCATGTAACAACCCTAGTGTAATTAAGTAAATAACATTTACATAATCCACCCCAGATAATAATTTCTCCAATGGACCATAAGATATATCAATCTTATGCATCCATACAGTTTATCGACCAAAACTAATAAAAACCAAAAAAGGAAAAATCAGATGGATCAATTCCATCCCCACGGGCCACCAAAAAATGTCCTATCGGCCCCAATATTGCCTGCTTCGACAATAGATCAGCATCATAATTGATCTCTCTGTAAATATGCTGAATGCTGATCTCCAAGAAATGACTCCTCAGCTGCAAAATACGCTCCATCCAATTGGTCAGAAGTATCGCTTCCAAATGTATAATACCTTGAAACCATTCAACGATAATCCGGGAGTCACCAGCAAGTTGGATAGAATCAATGCCCAATGTTCTAGCTAAGTGAAGAATACTCCATAATGCCAGTAACTCAGCCCGAGTGTTTGTACCTATACCACAGTTCCATTTGATATTGAATCTGCCCAATTGAGGCGCTATGAGTATAGCCCCTACTCCACACCTTGTGCCACCCCCCTGTGAGGCCCCATCGAAATAGCCAATAGCCCGGTCATGAATAAAAACAGGTTGTTGGATATTGCGAGTCTGAAGTTGCCTATAGTTTGTAGGCCTCTCATTCCATAAAAACTGAACCTTGTTTACAATCTGAAGTGGAGTAGTCTGTATATGCCGAAAAATATATGAGTTTCGAGCCAGCCAAATGTATCTACAAACATGAAAAGGAATGTTTCTCAACTCCCTGCCACCAGCAATCCAGTTTCCAAAGGCCTGTATAATATGTGTACCATGCCAGATATTGGCTGTTCCAAAAATATGACCAATAAGATGCCAAACCTGAACAGTAAATGGACAATCAATCAGCAAGTGTGTGATATTATCCTCTGCATTATGGCATAAAGAGCAAATGCCAGGACCCTCAAATCCTTTACGCTGAAGCATATTCCACGTAAGAATACGTCCTGCTAACAATAACCAGGTGAAAATCACTGTCTTAAGTGGTAATTTCCAATGCCAGACCTCCTTAAACCATATTGGTACACATTCCGAGAATAGAGAAGTAACAGAAGATTGATATGCCAGAGCCACAGTAATAGTTCCAGTTTTCACATTCTTGCTCCAATATAGTGTATCTTTACATGGTTGAAGCCGGCATCCAGTATTTCTGAGCTGGTAAGTATATTCATTCCATTCCGTGGCCAAAGGTCCAATAAGATGGATCGCCTGTGCATCCACCCACCTCGTGATGTCCGTATCATCTATAATAGTTCCAGCTTGTGCCAAATAATATATTCGGTGCTCAAGCAAATGAGTCAACAGTGGGTCTGATAGTCGGTATGATCCATGCAAACCCAATATGGGGTCACGTCCCACCCTTATGCTCCACCCATCACCCGGTCGCCACACCAGCCACTGTTTCAGTATAGGCAAAGCTTTCATAAGTGCCCTCCAAACATTTGAGATGTTCTTCTGTTCATATGATGACAGTCTGATCCATTCAGAGATCGGCCATCCCCGAATGTACTTAGCCGATATCACCCGCTGCCACAGACAAGGTACAAATATACACCGCCATAAATATTTTGCATTAAGAGCTCGGCCAAATTCACCAATGTCCTTTAAGCCCCATCCTCCCCATCCTTTAGGCTTAGTCAATAATCCCCATCTAGCCAAGCATATAGATGGCTTATCATTGCAGCCCGACCATAAGAATCTTATCATTCTACTCTGAATCAGTTTAAGTATAGTCCGCGGGATCCAGGAGAGGGAGAACCAATATACAGGTATACTCTCCAGAACAGATTTAGTCAAGATAAGTCTCCCTCCAATAGATAAAAAACGATGTCCCCACTTACCAATGCGAGACTCAATCCGCTTCAGCAGCCATAACCAGTCCCTGATCTGGTAGTCATTGGGCTTCAGAAAAAATCCCAGATATCTAAAACCCTGATCAAGTGGTAGAATATCAAATGTATAAAGCTGGTGTATTACCTCCAATTCTTCAGGTGTCCAATGAGAATGATAAAACTGTGATTTATCCGAACTAATGCACATACCCGAGGCATCGCAAAACACATCTAGTGCAGTTTTAATAGTCTGCCATTCACGTATTGTGCCCCCACCAAACAATAAGATATCATCCACAAACAAAAGATGTGTAATATAAATATTTGAAGCCACCTCGATGCCCATAATATCTCCGTGCTCAGTAAGATCCTTAATCAACCTGCTGAATCCTTCTGCAATGAGGAGAAATAATAAAGGCGACAACGGGCAGCCCTGACGCAAGCCCCTGGATGCCGAGAAAAAAGGAGTGGGTTGTCCATTGACCAGAATAGAAAAATTTGCAGAGCACACGCATCCCATAATCCAATTTGTGGTGTGTAACGGTATTCCAATCTGCAGTAGGACCAAACGGATAAACCCCCAATCCACCCGATCATATGCTTTAATAAGATCCAGTTTCAATACCAGAGCTTTTTTATGTTTAACCTTAATACTGTGAATATTTTCTTGAGCAATGGCGATAGCATCTGTAATCTGACGGCCTTCTAGGAAACCAAACTGTTCTTCGGATATACCCAAGGATAGCCCCATCTTCAATCGGGTGGCAATAATTTTAGTAATAATCTTATATATCAAATTGCAGAGCGAGATCGGCCGAAATCCCGCAAAAGTAGATGGCTTATCCGATTTTGGGATCAAAGCGACAAATGTGGAGTTTAATGAGCCACTAACATATCCCATAAGACGTGTTTCCTCCACCATAGCAAGTGTTTCCGGGCCCAACATATCAAAGAAATGTAAGAAAAATTCTACAGTCCATCCATCGGGCCCAGGACTCTTAGAGAGTTCAAATACTTTCAGAGTAGTATGGATCTCATTTAAAGTAACAGGTAAATAGAGCCTCTCACCTTCCTGTTCACCAAACATCCTCGGATACTTCATAATGAGCTCCATTTGAGCTCCAATAGGCAGGTATTCCTGTCGCGTATAGACGGAATTGAAGTATGATACGGCCTCATTCTCCAGATCACCCTGTTTATATAGAACAGATCCATCGTCCACTTGTATGTCCCAGATATGATTGTGAAGCCTTCTGGCATTGGCATACTGGTGATAATATCTAGTATTGCAGTCACCACTCTCTATCCATTGTATTCTACTTTTCTGATGGGCCGTCTCCTCTCTCCTCTTCAATATGAGGGACTGTGACAGTGTAAGGCTTTTCAACTGTGAATGGACCATATCATCATCAATACCCATCGGATAGTCTATCATCATCTTAGCAATATTAGTTTCAATAGATACCAACTCCTCCAAGTCACGTTTCTTTTGTAATCTTTCCCAAGTCTTCAACTCAGCCTTGAGCAGCCTATGATCCAAAATATAATATCAAGAAATCTATAATTTTAATTTTTAGACCATCTTTCATTCCAACATAAAAATGATTTGAAAACACTATGTTCTTGCACGTGTGATCTATTATATAATATCAAGGAATCTACTTTTTTTTCACTTATATGTTTGGGATATCTTTTCATTCCAACATGGAAATGATGTGTGAGCACACTTTGTAGGTGAAATAGGCTGTATGTGAGAACATAAATCTATTTTTTTAAATTACTTTGTTTTTAATATAATTACTTGTAATGATATGATTGATTGGTCACAAGTGGCATGTGTTTCTTTTTCATATTGATGTAGAGAAACTTCATTTCTACAGAGGTAATTTTGATGCTTTTTACAACATATACGAGCAAAACCGCAAGGAGACCAATAAGACATTTCAGGTATATGAGAAACACCTAAAAGATGCTAAGTGTATTGGAAGTAGGGCTCAAAAGAAAAAAGTCAAGGATCGAGCAAATTTTGCTGCAATGAAAGAGACAACAAAGAGTAAGGGGACTCGGGAAAATGGTAAATAATGATGAAGAGCTTGTAGAAGCATAAAAAAATGGAGAGATTATATTGTGGAGTTTCACTTTCCAAAACCTACTAAACTCACGCCACCTCCTCTTTAGCTTATTGAAGTTACTTTCAGCTATCGCGGGAGAGAATTTTTCTGACTTAGTAATGTCGATGTGGGTATTGACATAGGAACATGAGTTGCGATTATCAGGCCCAATAGAGCAGGTAAATCTACTTTTCTTAATCTTATTGATGGTGATTTGCAACCTTTAGTGGGAGAGGTAAGGAAGAGTCAACAACTAAGAATTGGAAGGTATTCTGAACTCTTGATTGACTTATTAACCACAAAGGAAACACTTGTTCAATATCTTCTTAGGTTACATCTAGAACAAGAGGGTTTTAGTAAGCAGGAGGTTGTACATGCAAAACTAGGAAAGTTTGGACTGCCCAACCATAATCATCTCACCCCAATTGCAAGGCTTTCAGGAGGTTTGAAGGAACGTGTTGTTTTCACATCAATTTCAATCGCTAAACCCCATGGTTATTTTGTTGGATGAACCCATAAAGCTTAAGTCATCTTATGTTTGTGTTATTTGATAATCACAACTCACATATAACCAAGTAATTATTAGTTGTATGAGCATAGATAGAGACATGAAGTTAATTGGTAAAAGAAAATTCATATGGTACAAAGAAACCCATAAAGTTTAAGTTGTCATCTTATGTTCATGTTATTTGATAATCACAACTCACATATAACCAAGTAATAATTATTCGTATGAGCTTAGCTAGAGACATGAAGTTAATTGGTACAAAGAAAATTCATACAACAAAAGGTTTTGTTTACAATATTACCTTCAAAGAAAATTTCCAAAAGTTTGGAAGAATAAGCTACTAAATTTACTAATTTGCCTCATACTTCATAGACAAGTTTATTTAGAAATACTCAATTGAGAAGTACTCAATTGGCCTTTACTTTTCAAAGGGTCCTCTACCATTATTGCAATAAGGTTATGTGAGCATTAATGAAAAATGGCCATTGGAACGGTTTTAGGAATTTAAATAATCCCAATGACTGGCCTAATGTGTAAGGCTTGGAGAAACCCTATGGCCCCCACATGAGAGAGTTAGGATGGTGTAAGATAGAATAGCTTAGAAAGATCTAAGTCTAGATGGGCCCTTTTCTTAGGTAAACCTATGTCGTTGACGAAGGGCATTTTGCTCACATCAACACATGGCCACATTGGCTACACAAAAATTTGAGTCACATTTGACTGTGATTATAAATCAATGGATCAATTGTCAATCTTTAAGCATGCATGGCTCTAACACTGGGATTTTATTGTTGTCAAATGATGAAGATGTGGTTAGTAACATAACTAAGCGGAGAACCTATCAAGCTTGCACACAAAATAATTCTCATAATCCTCGATGATGTGTGGGATGCATAAGAAGTAATTTAGTATTTTGCTTCCAAAGGACAAAAAAGGAATGTGCTAAATCCTACATAAAAAACACTTCAAGGATTATCTTGGCGTATCTAAGAACAATAAAATTATCTTTCAAGGTATAATTGCACTAGGATGTCGTATGGTTCCCTAAAGCCTCCAGGGAATTCCTAGAGACAAAAAAAATATAAACAAAATGGGGTCCCGTGTTTTTTGACATGGGATTGTTTAGTGATCAATACAACCAATCAATTAACTTGGTGACACTCATTGCTTCGTTATACATCACTCTAAGTTGAATGATATATTAGTTGGTGACAAATATTAAGATCAACATCGCATTATTAAAATCGATTGTATTATAGTTTAATATGCAATTTCATTATAATCATTAAATTTTGATGAAAATTAGAATGGTAACTTTATATGTAGTTAAATATACAAAAAAAAAGAAAATGGTAAATTGTAAAGAGTGTAACATTTTACATATTTATTTTAATTAATAGAAAGTACAGTCGTGGGATAAAAAGTAGAGTTGTTGGAGGTTGTTATAGAGAAGGTGGAGAAGAAAATTGATAAATTGATAATGGAAATTTTGGTTTTGGCTTCCAAGTTTTGCATATGCAAGAAGATCTTGGCCATTACTTATATTTACTACTCTTCTTTTTGGGTTTCATTGAAAGTGGCTTATTACTTAACTACTATGACTACATAAATTAGTTAGACTTGCTTTCAACACATAAAATTATATTATGTACATACACACAACTTTCTCTCATTTTGCAACATATTAAAGTTTTCTTTAGTGTTTCATTTCCTCATTTTGGGGGTATGCTCCATATTACTTCAATCCAACTACTACTCTTAATTGGTCATGTTTATTTAACCAGGTGAAGGAAAGCCCAACAAATGAAGATGTAAGCTTGAGCTCTATGTCCAACGTTTCCAGTGGTAGTTATGTCCAAGGCTGTAAGGAGGCCAACATTTCCAAGGTTAATTTAGTCCAAGAGTATAGTAAGACAAACACCATCATAGGTCTGGTCCATGAGTTGGACAATTTTTTAGAATGTTATAATATCTATTTTTTTAAGAAGATCTAGAAGGCTCTGTTGATGAGGAATCTGCAGGGTTTGACTGAAATTGAAGACGTTGAATGCAGATGAGGCAATAGCTAATCTTGTAGTTCAAGTTTCACAAGGAGTACCGAATACTGTTAGCGCATCTCTAGACGGGGATTTCAAGCAGGTGCTTTCTGAAAATGTGTTATTAATGATGCCAATACCATAGTTTGGGTCATTGGTCTTTCTATTCATTAAAGTATTATATATATGAGTATGATAGTGACCCCCATCTATGAAGTCATTGCAATCAAAGCCAAGAGAAGTAGAAATGAAGGAAAACAAATCTTAGTTTTAAAACTCCATAAGCCGTAAATAATGGATGTGATCTCTCAATTGGATAAAGAACTGTCTTGTGGGTATATCAACAATCAATACTCCAAGTCTTGTGGCCCCTTATCAGCTGTAAAGGAACCAATCCATCTACCATGCGATCAGCCACATCAACAATTGCCACTTTGGAACACTTCTTCATGAGGAATTTAGACCCGTAGCATCCATTTACAAAATGAAATTCCACGTTTTTGTTGATTGACAGTCGCTTGGGGTAGCTTCACTAGCAAGTGGATCTTTGGAGCATCTTTTGCAGGTAGCTGGTGATATATTTTGTTGTAGCTTGGACTTTAAAAACATACAGTGTTCACCTACTATATCCCACGTGTTTTGTTGGATTGTCCATATCTATTCATTGGCACCCAAGTCGTGAAGTTTGGAACGACTAGCATGAAAATTTTATGGTTGAGAAACCGTTTCAAGTTGGAGTTCGGGAGTAGTTGTTGTTCCCGTATTATTTGGAAACCGATTGTGATAGTTTTTGTCACCATCTATCACTTCTCACAATCGTTGCGCATTGACACTGAACAAAACCCACACCAAAATCATGCCATGATTATTTTTAAACACCTAAGCTTGGGGTTCAATGAAGTTGGAATCTGAAGTTAAAAACCTCGCTAGAGCTCACAACCCACATATAGTTGGTAGGGAAATAAAAGACAAACTCGTGCACTCAATTTCCTTGTTGACCGATTGTTAGAAATTGTGATTTTGACAGAGTAGCCAAACATGAATATTTTTTTTTATTGAGAACCTGATTCATGACAGAGTTTGGAGCGTCCATCCATTTGCATGCTAAGATGTAGAGGAATCAACCTTTGGGTAAATCGATGTCCACATGCCAATTGCACCGGTGGTTGTTTTCATATCCAATATTTGACAGCAGTTGGGGTAGTTTCGATTATGATAGGAATCGTGGCAACCCTACATTCCTTCATGAGCAGATAACCGAACCACATATGACTTGATTGGCAGTCGATAATGAGTCATCATGCGTTCCATTAGCGCTGCTGGCATCTTTTGAATATCCGCCTTTTTGTTTGACGTTGTGTTTGGTTATGTGGGAATCCAAAACAATTAGTTAAAATAGCACTCATATAATTAAAATGGGTTTAATCATGATTAGATGGGAGAAAAAAAATGGATTTTGTATTATTATATTTTTTTCGGTGTTTCATTTCCCCGTTTTGGGGTATGCTAGTTTATTAAAAATATTGTATTATTGGTATATGACATTCTCAATGTGGGTTATAGAATGAGTGGGTTCTGTTTCTACAATGAAACCTCCAATATATTTAGTAATAAGGTTTGTTTCTACAATGATCTCCAACTTATTCGCTTGAAATGGATGGGTCAATCCATTGCATGCCACATATGCAAAACATTATGACTTATTTTTTCGAATGGTGCATTTTCTCTCTCATAAACTATATAACCATAGACATAAGAGACATATTAACTCTCCAAATTGGAAAGGACTACGCATCCCACTTCTTTAGATGGTGTTTTAACAAGTCAACGTGGTGGAAAACATGAATAATTTGTGGATGCAATTTACTTGAAAAATTCTTGTAACAATGACTCTAATCTTTAACTTATGAATCACACTCCACTTTTACTCTTATCTTTATTCCTATTTAATAGGAATACGTACATGTTTAACAATTTATGAATCACACTCCACTATTACTCTTATCTTTATTCTTACTTGATAATAATACTCATTTAATAGTAAGTTGTTTACCATTTGGATAAAATGAAAATACATAAATATTATATATATTTTGTTAAAATTTTATTATGTTGAAGACATCTTTTAAAGGAGTAACAATTTTTTTTGTCTTTGTAATTTGTAGTCCAAAACCATTTTCTATCTACCTTTCTCTACATGGCATTTGCACAAGTTCTTATTTGTCCCACCATCGTAATTTGCTTCTTTCATGATGAAATCCCTTAGTAGTGTGACGCCTAGAAAAGACTAGTGAGACATGGTTAAAAGTAGCACACAATGTCAAATGTCGATGAATCAACACATAAGTCGATGGGATTGTGGTTCCACCATATGAAGGAGTGATGGTTTTTTATTCGAAGCTAGAGCTAGAAAAGTATTGCATCTATTTCTCCTCCTCCATTGTAAATCCAATTAAAAGCTAGTGAAGCTAGTGAAGTTTGATCTTCATTTGATGAACAAGATTCGACATGATTCAAAAAAAATGTTTTCTTCTTTAGTCAGATGTTGAATAAGAAGTCATAAGAACCAAAATAGCATAATAAAAGTAGTGTCCTATCTAGCTAGAATGAATTTTATGCACTTGTCTCGAATGAGTTTTATATAACCAATTATCACCGTCGCCATGGAGCATGGTATTAGATAACATGCCATATCATTGAACAATTTTGTCATTATGCACTAATTATTTATATCTAGGCCTAATGAGTTGAGTAGCAATTCCTCTAATGGTTTGCAGAGAGGTGTTGAGATTTCCTTCTTTCACAATGCCCAAAAACCTCATTGTTTTCCATTAATTACAAGGAATGGTGAACCACTTGATGGTTTCCTCCATTTCCTCTTTGGAGGCTTTTTTTATCTCAATGTCTCATCCCACCAATATGAGGGAACCCAAACCCACTCCCAACCCAACAATGCACATATTTTTTAAAGCAAAGTGAGTGAGTAGCTCTTGAAGATCACAACAAAATTTATTTGCCATACATTTTCGAAGTCTATTGATAATTTACAGTAAAGGGATTTGTCGATTGTGGCAAAACCAAACTCAATTTCTTCCTTTACCAAGCCCATAATTCACCATCAAGGCTGAGGACTTCATCGCCCATGAGATTATCAAAAATACATTTCAAATAAACTCTCTTAGGGAAGTTTGGAAACTTAGTTTTGAAAATGTGCTCTATAACTTTTGGGTTAATGGTGCGAAGAAAAAACATGTTTTCCGGTCAAGGATACTTGAATACCTACATTTTTCCATACTCTACAAGAATTTGATTAGCCTAGTCATGTATATCATTTAAATGAAGATAAACATAGGAAAACATGTCTAGCACTACCTAGATTAGATGGCCCCTCATCTTCTTATTGAGAAAAATATGATGAAATAAAAACATTGCAAATAAGCTTTCCATCATTCCTTATGAATTATATGAGAGAAGACAAAGCATAACATAGGACCAATTATAAATAAGTTACCATCTCTCATTTTTCAAGATTCTCTAATGAGACAAGTCAAATAACAACTTCATGGTTTTGGTCCCCTGCTCCAACCTATCTTGACATATCACAATCTATTCCCATCAAAGTGATGAAACACACACCCTGGATGTGATTTAGGCCAACAATGTGCGGTCGTCCATGCACATAACTAACTAATGAACATGAATGCCATGGTGGAAGGTCTAGCTTTGAAAAAGAAGACATTAAAACATATTAGTTATAGAACCATGCATCAAAAATCCATTACATGCATATATGGGAACGACACTGCGATATCTCACTTATCTAATGGCATAGATAAAAAAAAATACCTTCGAATGGTGAGCATTGTGCATGTCGAGGTGGTCATTTGATTAAGGATATGCTTGTCAAGCATCTACAAAATTATAGGTGCTTTATCATATACCACTATAACTTCCCAATTATCTAGATTGTAAGAAGAAAAAAATTCAAGAGCGAAATTTAGTCTATAAGCTAATTTTCAAGGTTTTTTTCTAAAAGGATATTTGTCATTTTCCATTTTTTCTAATATGATTCTCCCAAATTTCATAGAATTAAATTTTTGTTACTCTAAAAATCGTGAAGTTGTCCAAATAAAACCTTTAGAAATTTGAATATTTTTTATAATATCGCCAAACATTTTATGATTGGAAATTTGATAGTAAGTAAGGTTTTCCAAGTTTTCTACACTTCAAGAAAATAATGGATCCTTAAAATTTTCCTTTATCATAACAAGGTAATTTTGATATGGCATTTTTTACTCCAATATTTTATAAACCAACTATTATCCATAATTGATGCTATCCTGGACAATCATCGTAAAATACAATGTTATTTTGGGTTACATTGAACATCACGTCTTAAAATATGTATCAACGTCTTTAGTATTTATGGCATATGATGATATAGATATAGTCTCCCATCTTCTTATGGAACGAATCTCTAAAGTATGAGCCAAATAGGTAGCCGCTCTAGGGACTACTAATTGCCTGCTTGATGTCGTCTATTGCGGTTCCAACCAGTGAGGGAGGGCATCTAGACCCGTACCCTGTGTCAAATACAAAAAAAAACTTGTATTAGAAAAAAAATGAATTGTTGTAAGGAGCATACATGATTATTGCATATTGATCTCAATGATATCTTTGGAAGTAGCCCGTTGTACTCATTAATAATATGTCATTTCCCCTACTCAATTTATGCATTCTTACACTCAACACTATGAGATGGCCTAACATAGAATCATCGATCATCATTCACGTGTATCAAAATGTTTGTTTTAAAAAAAGGAGTGTATGTTCTCAAAGTATTGCAATGATACTTGCACTTATCCTTGTGATCAACATTGAGATATTTTCACTAAATAATGCATTTTAACTATCAAAAAATTAAATTAGAAAAAAAATCTCATATTTCATATTCATTACTCACTATTAATTTCTTCATCCATAAACAATAACCACTCAAAAGCACTAGGATACTAATTACATCTATATGTGACTTATATGCCTCTAAAATATTATTATTACCTATGTATTTATTTAAAAATGCTAAAATATAATCTATATAACCATTTATACATAAAAGTATTAATTCTTTTTCTCTCGATTCTACAATTTTTGAACTATCTATCAATGTCAACCAACAACCACTAGTTAATGATCAATATGGATTATTAATGCATTGGCTCTTTGCACTTTGTTCTTTTTCGTTCTAAGGAAGGCCACATACAATTGTGTAAAAAAATATTGTGCATACTTCTTTCCAACTAGAGGATTTCCATCCAATACTTGGCAATGCCCATCACATAAGTGTATTTCCATCCTACTTGGCAATGCCCATGAAGTAAGTGGTGTACAATAAGAAGGCGCCCCTACTATTGCATTGGACCAATAACACTTTTTTAATGATAAAATGTGAAATGCGCACTTAAAAATTTGGTAATAAAATGAAAAATGATTATCGTCGATCAAGGATTGGTTGGGTTTTTCCATCATTAGCACATGTTTGATTTTTAGAGTGAGGATGCTCTTGGCATCTAAAATTGGGAATTCCGTGTAGGTACCATGAGTGATAATCAATTAATTCAAAATTTCAAAACCTAATACTGACCAATATAAATAGATTTTGGTAGTGGGTATTATCGGTTTTAGGGGAATTAAGTCTTTGACTCCAACCAAAAATTAAGGGGTGTTTCTCTAAAAAGAACTAAAATGATAAATAAAAGGAGAAGAGGAAGGAGAAAAAAAAGCTCGGAGAAATGGATCTAAAAGCATATTAAAGTATAACTCATGTAATTTTTCAAAGTCATACCAATGCTTTAATAGTTGGGTATAGCCATGGGCATTGATCACATTGTATGTACATGTAGATAACATCTTTTTTTATTTTTCTTTTAATTGTGGTTCATCGATCTCATCCAATCTTATAATTTTCTACCTTTCATTGAATTTCACTCCTATCAACAAAAATATCATTAGATATGAATATGATATCAATTCCCTCATAACCATAGTAAGGAACCATCCAAAATAAACCAAGTAGATTCACTTAATTATTCTATTTTCTCACTTCAAAGATATACTATTATTTATTTATTTTATAAATACTTTACATCTAAAAAAATTGATAAATTAAAGATTAATTTTTTATTTTATAAAATAACATTAAAAACACTTACTTTTTTATTTTTACCAAGTATCATAACATTTTCCAATACTAAATTATAAAACATCTCATTATTCTCCCTACAATAAATCATTTTATAGCATACCCTATTCACATAATTCCCAACAAACACACAAGATAAAAAATGAAATATGGACCAATTATATATATATAAACGTAATTCACCATGGAAACCCAGTTTACACCACAAAACTTACTAAATCATCACAACATCTTCCAATACTAAATTATAAAACACCTTATTATTCTCCCCACAATAAATCATTCCGATCTTCCCAATCATATATATATATATATATTAAAGGTGGTTCACCATGGAAGCCCACTTTACACCATGGCTACATCCACCAAAGAAAATATCTCTTATACTCGGTTGGCAAGTATACATGAACGAGCAACAACAACCCCCGAGAGAGCCAACCACAATAAACGGCTCACAAGACTAATATTTCATTACATACAACCTGAGCTACGCCCATACATCAAGGAAAATATCTCTTATACTCGCTTGGCCAGTATACATGAACGAGCAACAACAACCCCCGAGAGGGCTAACCACAATAAATATTTCATTACATACAAACCTAGTTACGCCCATACATGGACAGGCAACAACAACCCCCGAGAGGGCCAACCACAATAAACTGCTTACCAGCCTAATATTTCATTACATACAAACCAAGCTATGCCCATACATGAACGGGCAACAACAACCCCAAAGAGGGCCAATTACGATAAACGACTTACAGCCTGATATTTCATTACATACAAGGGTTCCCAAGGAGAAAACGTCCTCGGCGAGGAACCCGGATGGGAAGTGTAACAACCAAATCTCCCAACCACCCAAGCTATGCCTCCGTCATATATAAAAAAAGAAGGCAAGAAAGCAAGCGCTCAAAACCAGAGTTTTGTTGCTACTTTCAGTTTAATTGTTCATAGGAGGATAATATAAATTGCTCTTCCAATTAAAAACACAAATTATTCGTCACTTTCGTAATCAACGCTACTGTGAAATGTGCTCCCCATTCGAAGTAAATGGGAATATGAATCTGGCGTCTAGTTGGTTTCTTCTGCTTTTGCGTCTAGTTGTGAAAACTTTGCATTGAGAATCACATGCCAATAACACCAAGAATCTCCAGGAAGATAATGCGAAAAAAAAAATATTTACAATGCTCTTCAATAATAAGATGTATTTACAGAATAAAATATAATACAGCAACCTCGTTCAAATTCCCAAACGGTTGCAAACTTCTATAATCGCAACTTTGTTGTATATTTTGCATCTACGTCTTCGTTATTCTCAGCATCTTCCATGCGAGATTACATTCTGAGCATTCAAAATTAGCAAGGTAACAGGCTCTGGGCAAGAAGATAACAAAACTCTAGGCGATGGAATTAAGAAATGGAAGATGATAACAATTTGTCATCAACACCAGCACTGATCTGTTTCCCAGCTCCTTCCTCTCCAGGAGGGGGATGGGGATCCTGCAGCTCTGGCAGTGTCAAAACTGGGCATGAGGTGCAAATCATCATATGCTTTCCTCTTCTGTAGATCAGACAGAGTGTCATAAGCCTCATTTATCTCTGAAAATAGCTTAGTGGCTGTGTCTAGCTGGTGCAGGGGCATCACATCAGGGTGGTATTTCAGTGCCAGCCCTCTGTATGCAACTCTGATATCATTGAAGGAAGCATCATAAGGGACACCCAAAAGACCATAGTGGTCCTTTTTCTTCTCTTCTGTTGCACAACTGGCACTGATGGTTCTGCCACTGAGGCTGGCAGAAGCCCTTAATACTCTCTTGCCATGACTCAGCTGATTACTTGAAATTGGACTGCATTTGGGACTTGTTAGGAGCATTAATCCCCCAACCCTGACAGGGGCTTGACCTCTTGGGGATGAGAGTGGGGAGCTGATTGTGAGAAACCCAACTGTGGAATTCTTCATGATTTCTTTCTGGTTTGAAAACTATGGAGAACAGGCCGTTGTCCCAACTATTTTTCTGTGCACAATTTGAGGAGTCTTTACCTTCAAAGGATTTATGTTAGAAGTGGCCCCAACAATGGTGGTGGACAAACTCATCATGGTGCTTACCTAATACAATAAAGAATGAGGCAAAGTCTTATGCAAGGTCGTTGCGTGATATTGCCTTTGAATGTTCATGTCTCGTCTCCATAAAGTTTGATCAGTATTGGAGAGTAACTTGTGTGTAGATTTTACACTTCTATTTGTTTATTCAATAGAACATTCCAATAGCGTTCATTCCATGGTGTGAGATAATCAGTGGTTGAATGATATTTTGAGAAAATAAGACTTTCTTGACGAAGGAATGGGCTAGGGAAGATAACCTATAGGGGGCCTCATTGAAGTTCTAGAAGAGTTGTTTGCATGTCATGAATGCGTGTGGCTGAGGGAGAATTAATAAATCACCAAGTGGTTGCGTATTGAGTCGAACGTGTGTGATAAAGTTGTTGGGGGACATCTTTTGGTGAAAAGCCAATGAGGAACAAAATTTGAAGTAGACATCATGAGAGCTTAGTTATACCTATTATGTGGAGAAAGGTTTAAATTAAATTTGGAATTGAGTTGTTGGGAAGCAAACAGATTTTAGAAGAAGTACCCTATTATTCAGTATTAGGGTTGAAAGTGTTGGAATAAATTGAGTGGATTCTTTTTGGAAGTAGATTTTATAATAAATACTTTATTAAGGTGTAATGATTAAATATGTTAGAAGTTTAAATTTTAAAAATTAAATCTAGTGAAATTGTTTGGAATTAAGTAAAATTGTGAAATATTTTATTGATTAATAATTGTGTTTATAAATATAATTAATTTAAATTTTGTTTTTTATTTAGAAAATGTTTTACATTATTTAAATTTTGAAATATTTTATTGATTATAAATTAATTAATTTAAATTTTGGTTTTTATTTAAAAAATGTTTTACATTATTGATGATTATGATGATGATGACAATGATTAAAGTTTGATGAGACTCATTTTTGTTTATAAAAACTTAAGAAAATGTAAAATACTTGGATTTCTTTAAAAACACATTTAAATAACATGTATTTTTATTTCAACCCTCTTAGAAATATAAACATATATAAACATGACAAATTCTTTCTAGTCATGAAGTTTTAGGAATTGTCCAACATCTTGTTTTGGTTCTTATTTTACTAACCTTGAACTCTCTTGGTATTCTACTGCAAAACTATTTTGCATGTCATGTGATGTTTTCAAATTTTATGTAATCTTAACCATATGCTCTTCCATTTCTTTAAGCAACTCTTGTCCAATCGTCCAATTATTAGTAATTACTCTCTTCATTGCTAATTGGGTATTGCGCTTCGTACCATACAAAGTTTAAATGGACTCATCTTCTCATAAGCATGGTATCCATCATTATATGCAAACCGTACTAAACACATATGCATGAATCATGAAGATGGGTAACACTTCTTAATCAAATGTGACAATGTAAATTTGGTATTTTTCATATTTTTAGATTGAAGCCCCCAAAAAGGCATAATGTCTTGTTAATTCCATATACAATAAAAAAAAGTTGGGTACGAAATTGTGTTGTCTTTCTAACTTAATTTTATCCAAAAAAATATCATTGTCATTTAATGTGTCAAATTTACATTTAATTAAATGTTTTTCCTTGTGAAACATTAAAAAGTGAGTTTTGGTCACGTCAATTAACTCCTTATTTATTTAATTTTTGAAGTTGACTCATCAATAAATGATTCACATTTTACACAACATTATGTTCTCATCAACATTTTTCCAACTATTTGCATAAATTGAAAAACTAAAAGTACCCTCTAAAATCCACCACACATTTTTTTTTTTTGGTTGGGTATTTTTTATACTATTTATTTTTATTTGAAAACTATGGAAAAAATCAATATAAATTTTAAGAAAAATTAAATAAAAATATAATATGAAATCAAACGTGTGAAAATGATATGCCATTAAGCAGAGAAATTATTGAAGAATCCACTTAACTGAACTCGCCATCTAAGATGAATGAAATGAAGCAGTTTCACCCTCTAGAAGTTGCAAGAATATAAAATTCTCCAAAATTCATCAATTAAAGTGCTTATACAAAGAAACCCTCGGCTCTGATTAAAAACATGGCTAATGGGGCTACCTTTTTAACGAGTAATCTTTTTTAACTAGGTTTTGCTAAAAAGGTATCTCGAGCTATGGAGCTTCACCAAGCTATCCTTTTAACCAAAAAAAACAACAATACAAATATTTTCTAATTCCATGTTTGCTACTATGGGGGGGTAGTTAGAGCCACACATGCCATTTGGAAGGTTCATTGAATTTTCATGGTTTTCAAAATCAATTGATGGTATTTGTACATGGTGCAAGGGCACTAGTATCAATCCAAAAAGAAGACTTAATACCTTTATATTAAGTCCTTAAAAATAGTTAAAATATAGCCTTAATAATCACTTGTTGTCCTCCACGTCATTATAAGGCACACACAACCAACAAAGCAACATATCTTATAGAAACAAAGTATGCACATGATCCTTATCATATTATACATAGCTAAGACTAGAAGAACGAGTCTTGAATGGTCAAAATAACCTAATTTTCTAGATGATATTCAATGAAGACATGCCCTTCAAGTACCAAAATTCCATCAATAAACATGGTATCATCTTTGACATTTAGTTTCCAATACATATGACAGAAGTAGATTCCCACAAAACGAGCCTTGATTTCTTTAATTTTAAACTCGCTGCCAATGGAAGAAGATTGATATTATGGAGATTTACTTTGACATCCATCCAAGAGATAACCCAGCAAAGAAAATTTTAGGGGTGATATTTATCCCATGGGCTTTTTTTTTCGTTTTTTCCAAAAAAAGATTTGTCAATTTTCCTTTTTTTCAAAGATGATTTTCCCAAATTCCATGGGATATTTTTTTTACTCTAAAAGTCAGCAAAATTGTCCAAAAGCTATAAAAGTCCTTAGAAATTTGATATCTTTTTTTAATTTCCAAACATTTTATGGTTGCAAATTTAAGAATTAGTAATATTTGCCAAGGTTTCTAAACTTTGAGAAAATTATTGATCCTTAAAGTTTTCCTTGTAACCAAGGTAGGGTCCCCATAAACTTGAAGATGTGATAAGCCCAAGTCCAAGGAAACATTCACTGGAATTTTTAAAGCAATGAGCTCTACCATATTATTGGAACCACTTCCAATGGTATCTTTGAAATCATAAAAACGATTTCCATACATGTAGATAGACCCGCCCCCCCCACCCAAAAAATAGAGTTGTCACCTTCATAGGCACCATTAAAGAAGCTCTAAGGTTGAGATTGTTTATTTCAAGACCATGGAATTGTTTATGGACTTGAGGAATTTTAGAAGTGATAAAGAAGGAAAGGAGCCTCAAAACTAGTGTTGAAACCTATAAATAGGAGATAGATTTACCTTCAAATATATCACCATTCCTAGCTATCCACATACCCCAAAGTACAATGCATGGCAAGGACATCCATATTTTGGGATCAGATTTGGTAAAACACTCCTTTAGGTGGTCTTCAATGGAGGGATTGTCCCATAAATGCGTTATAACCAACATTACCTCCAAATCCTTCCAATTTTGAGAAGATAAAGGACACCAAAGAAATAGATGAATATAATTGCCAAAGTTGCACCTACACAACAAACAAATTCTAGAACCACATGTGTTATTTTTTTGCAATCTTTACTAGGTTAGAAATTTATTTTGTAGGCCAAGCCACATGAATAGAATAGACTTAAGGGGTACTTTGACCTTCCAAATTTTATCCCACCACCATTTAGAATCTTAATTAACTTCTTCAATGGAAGTTAAGTATCCTAGTTTTATTGTATAGAATCCTCCTGCTTTTTCCTTTTTTCCACACCAATTCATCTTCATCCTCTCAAATTATAATTTGTCCTTTTTTCATTGCATCTAGACAAAGATCCTAGCTTTGATAAATATTCTCAACCAACCCTAAATAATAGGCAAATTTCCACCCTTCGTTCCAAATAGTATTTCTTAGAGGGTCCCCAACCAAATTTAAGGCGCATTTGCAAATTTCTTGAAGATGTGTTAGGTAGAAAATCATTTGGGCCACACCCCATGATAGTATACCCCTATTCGTACTTGTGTTTCATTCCCTCTCTTCTAATACAAGTAAGTTCAAATAAAAGTATAGGATAAAGTTAAATCCTTTCAGTGATTTGAAGCATGCAACAAGTGCTTACTTTTCATCCTAAGCCAAGCAATAGAGGATCCCATCAAATTCCACAATGATTTGACTACCAGGGATTTCCCAAATATAAGAAGATTCTTAATCCCCCAACCACATCTATCCTTGGGACAAGCTATAGACTTCCAACTAGTAAGATGAGGACCAAGGTTGTCATTATTTCCCCTCCACAAAATATTAAGGCGTTGTTTTTTTCTAAAACTCTCTAGAATACCTTTGGGAATATGTACCATCAACAACCAATAAATAAGGATTGCTTGCAACAACAAAAAAAAAAAATTAAAACAACATACAGCCTCTTAATAACCACCTATTGCACGAAATATTTATCCATTTTTCCATCTTAGCTAATAACTAGTACCAATCCTCTTTCGCATAGCCATTAGGATTGAGAAGAAATCCCAAATACTTAACACCATCCTAAAATTTAGAGGTCCTAAAGGGGAAAAGAACCCTCATAAAATCCTTGGTCTCCTCATCTGACTCATTACAAATCAGAGCGAATTTGTGTATATTCACTTCCATACCTATGGCCAAACTATAAATAGCTAGAATCATTTTTAATTACCTTCCTCCCTCCTTGGTTCAAAGGAAAAAGAGTAGCACATCATCAATGAACTAAAGATGAGTTAGAGATTTAGAAGAACCCACTTTAATTCCTTTAATTGATCTTTTCCTTCTTGTTTCATAGATAATTATATTAATCCCTTATACCACTAGTATAAAAAGATATAGAGACAAAGGCAAACCCTATATAAGGTCCATAGTGGACTTCGTAAACCTAGAGTCAAGACCATTGATAAGCAATGCATAATTTGTAGTTTGAACACATCCTATTATTGAATTCACAATAGAGTGAGACATTCCAATATGAATCAAGATCAGTCTCAAATAATTCCAACACGCTCTATCATAATCTTTGGATAAGTCAAGCTTGATTACAGAGGCAAGGATATGATTTAGTTTAATGGCATGAATTCCTTCTTATGTTGACTATGTGTTGACCCCATAGCTTCATGAATATGGTGCCCCTCTACGAAATCAAATTTCTCAAGATAAATAAAATGGGAGATTACTTTTATAAGCATTAGTGATAACACCTTGGATATCACCTTATACACATAGTAACATAATGCAATAGACCTTAAAGCATCAAATCACTCTAGACAATCCACCTTTGGGATAAGTGCAATGAATGTAGCATTAATAACACCATTAACCTTTCCAATAATCTTGACCTCCTCCACTACTCTAACGAGGTAATTCACCATAAAATTATAAAAGCAAACTAGAAACTCAACAATCCACCGATCAAGCCTTAGATATTTTTCTTTGTTCATAGAAGAGACAATTTTGAAAAGTTCTACACTAGTGAGTTCCTCGTAAAGTTTCTCATTGTCCTCCTTTGAAACCATTTTTGGTAACTATGTTACCACATTAACAGCCTCATCTATATTTCCCATGTTAGGTTTCTAGAAAAAAATACAAAGTGGGAGGCCCCCAACTCTACCAATCCATAGAATCCCCTTGTAGCATCTTTCATACTCTAGATAGGGTTGTGACTCTTTCTATAATTTTTAAAGTGATGAAAACATTTGGTTATTTTAATCCTCTAGTTTGAACCATATATCTCTACTTTTGATCCTCTAGTCTACCTCATTTTATCTTAGCAACAATTCCTTCGTATCCTCTAGTTATTTTAGTCTCAGTAGTTCCAAATTATTAAAAATATCACTCCTATTCTTTACAAAACAAAATATCAGATCCTCCTCAACCCCTTTGAGAGAGGCATCCCTCTTTCTAAATATTTCCCCATCCCAACTAATTGTTTGAGATTCTAGGATCTCAATCAGTGAGGAAACCATTTGCGTGCATGTTGTAATTTGACCTTTTGGATCATATGGATTCCACCAAGACTGTACCAACTCGTAGAACTCTTCCTTTGAGTCAATCCATCTTGGATTGAATTTTAATGGAGAAAATAGTTTAATATTTTCAACACTAAACTCCAAAACAATAAGATTGTGATTTAAGCACCTTTAAGGACTAATTCAACTTCAAATCCTATCAAAACCATTGATTAAATCTATAGACACTAACAATCTGTCCAAGCTCTTTGAAATACTATCAATCCTGGACCTATCATTACTCCATGTTGAGCCAAAGGAGGTAGGATTGATATCCACCAATCGAATATGTTCAAAGTGATATAAGAAAATAATAGATAACTTGTCCACCCTTGAACTAAAGGCCCAAACTTCTCTAGAGATTAAGGTGATGTTTAGGTCCCTTTATCTCTAAAATATTCACCTTGACTGCTAAAGGGCAGAGTTAGAGCACCTAAAATGTCACTAAAAGTTTGGTTTGAATAAGGGTTTAAAGTGAGTGGTTGGATGGGTGAAAAAGAGGAGTATTTGATACTAATAACACAACAATAATCAATTCAACTGATAATTGTCATATGTTCATAGGCGTGTATCCATTAAGACTGTACCATAAGGCAACGAAAATGAATAAGAATACCGTGGGAAAATGATCATGCATATTACCACAATGATAAACAATATAAAGTCACGAAGAATAACCCAAGAACATAACAGTGAAAACCCTTTAGATGATAATGTAATAAGTTCTGAGATTATGTAAGAAATTCATGGCCTAATGACCTCAACCTTGTCTATCAAATGTGCCAATGAAGGAGATGATTTACCAACTTCTAAGACAATTGTGTAATGAATACCCAAAATAAATTTGTCGAATATAGTCTACATGAAAGAGAACAACAATGAATTTGTGCCTCTATAAATGGTGTAAGTTTTAAACCTGTGTAGAGAAGCAAAGCATACATATTCTTTTAAGCAAAATAGAGATCACAACACATCAATCACACATACACAAGGAGATTTACCCTGGAAAACCTTAACCGGGAAAACCAGAAAACCTTAGAGCCACACCTCCTATTTTCTCTTTATTACATTATGAAATCCTCACAATACAAAATATAGGTATTCCGCAACATCCAAATACCCTAATCCATTAACCTGGATTAGAAAAAGACTCCAATCCCTTAACCGAGATTAAGTTACATATTTTTAGACAAATTATAAAAATAGCCACAAACAGCTATAAATAGCCAAAAAAATTTGCTCGCTCTGCTCGCATTGGAAACGGTCTGACGGCCATTTCTGAAAGGAAACAGGGCCTATGTCCTGTTTCCGTCGAAGGTGCCTTTGGGATCGTCAAGCTGCAGCAATGACATGCGCACCTCCCCTCCATACGCACATGCAAAGAATATAACATATACCCAACATTCTCCCACTTGTTGTTTCCTTTGCATAGCAATGAGTCATGTACTCATAAAGTCACAGGTTCAAGGCATCAATGCCCATAGATTCTCTACACCAAGAGAAATTCTCTGTACTAACAGACTTTGTTAATGATTCTGCAACATTTTTCATGGTGTCAACCTTCTCTAGAAGCACCTTCTTTTCTTCAACCATATCTCTCACAAAGTGATATTGCACATCAATATGCTTTGTCTTAGCATGATAAACAAGGTTATTTGCCAAGAAGATTGCACTTTGGCTATCACATTCTAACCTTACACCTTTCTGTACAAACCCAATACCTGAACACAATCTTTGCAACCACACAACTTCTTTGCTTGCATGAGTGGCTGCCATATATTCAGCTTCTGTAGTTGAGAGTGCAACTACAGCTTGTCTCTTGCTCATCCAACTGATAGCTCCTCCAAATAGGTTAAACACATACCCACTTGTAGATCTTCTATGATCAAGGTCTCCAGCCCAGTCTGCATCAACAAATCCATGTACATTTATTACTCTGTCTGGTCCATGCCTTCCTTGGTAGCAGATTGCATAATCTATGGTTCCACGCAAATATCTGAAGACCCTCTTTATAGCTGTCCAATGCTCCTTTCCTGGTTTTGACATATATAAGCTCAAAACTTCCACTGCATGAGTAATGTCTGGTCTTGTACAGACCATTGCATACATCAAACTACCAACAACCCTGGCATATGGTAACCGTGACATGTCTTCTTCTTCTTCCTGTGTCTTGGGACACTGCTCTATAGATAACTTTACACCTATAGGAATAGGAACCTTGACCGGCTTACTTTCCTGCATGTTAAATCTCTGTAGTACCGTCTCGACATATTTTCTTTGATTTAAACTAATCATTTTGTTTGTACGATCTCTTCTTATCTCCATTCCCAGAATGAAGTTTGCAGCACCGAGATCTTTCATATCAAACTTGGAGGACAGTTGAGACTTCACCTCCTTTATAACATCTTTGTTGTTTCCAATCAACAACATGTCATCAACATACAGAACTATGTTAATGAAGTGATCACCAACCTGTTTGGAATATACACAGTGATCAGCTTTGCTTCTCACAAACCCCAATCCAAGTATGTATGTGTCAAACTTTTGGTACCACATCCTTGGAGATTGCTTTATACCATAAAGGGCCTTCTTTAGTTTACATACCAACTCATTCTTTCCCTTTACTATGAACCCTTCTAGTTGTTTCATGTATATTTCTTCTTCCAAATCCCCATGTAAGAATGTTGTCTTCACATCCATCTTCTCTACTTCAAGATCAAAAGCAGCAACAATAGAAAGAAGAAATATAATAGAAGTTAATTTTGCAACTGGAGAAAATATTTCACCAAAATCAATCCCCTCTACCTGAGAATATCCCTTTGCTACCAAACAAGCTTTATACTTATCCACTTTACCTTCTTCATTCAACTTCTTTTTAAATAGCCATTTTCTCCTAACGACTTTTCTCCCAGCTGGTAACTGGACTAGCTGCCAAGCTTCATTTTTGTCCAAGGAATCCATTTCTTCATCCATGGCCTTTTTCCAGATATCACTATCCTCTGAATTAACAGCTTCCTTCACATTTCTAGGATCATCATCAGTAATAGATATAGAAAAATGAGAGCGAAAATTAGGAGGGGAATACCTTTCTGGTTGCCTTATTTCTCGAGATGATCTCCTCAAAACTGGAGTATGAGGTTCTTCTTCTTCTGATTATGCTTCTTCTATTGAGTCAGATTCTTCACCTTCTAACTTAAACTCTATTTTCTCGGGTTCCTTTTCCATTAGATTCACTTCCTGTGTGGGTACTTCTTTGACCTCTCAAAACACAACATCTCGACTGTAAACAGTCTTCTTAGTTATAGGATTCCAAATCTTATACCCTTTCATACCATCTTTATAGCCAATAAAGATACACTTCTCAGCTTTGTTATCTAACTTGCTCCTTTTCTCCTTTGGAACATGTATAAGCATCATAACCAAAAACTTTCAGATGCTTAATAGAGGGTTTCTTACCAGTCCATACCTCTTGTGGAGTTTTACCAATCAATGCTGATGTGGGTGATCGGTTTACCAAGTAACATGCTGTCTCCACTACTTCTACCCAGAATTCTTGTCCTATCCCAGCACTGCTTAGCATGCTCCTTGCCTTTTCCATCAACGTCCTATTCATCCTCTCAGCAACTCCATTCTGTTGAGGTGTGTATGGAGTAGTCTTTTGCCTTAATATTCCACACTTCTTACAAAAGTCCTCGAATTCATTCCCACAGAACTCTCCACCATTATCTATCCTCAACACCTTTATTTTCTGACTGATTTTCTACAAGACCCTTAAATTCTTTAAACATGGCAAATACTTCAGATTTCTTTCGAAGGAAATAAATCCATATGTTCCTTGAGAAATCATCTATAAATGAAACATAATACACAGATTTTCCTAATGATGGAATAGGAACATGTCCAAACACATCACTATGTATTAATTCTATAATTCCCTTTGCTCTTGTAGCACCAGATGCAAATATTACTCGATTTTGTTTTCCATATATGTAATGTTCACAGAAATCAAAATCCAGATTGCAATCAGTCATACCTTCAACCATACCTTTACCTTGTAATCCTCAAAGTCCCTTTTCTCTGATATGCCCCATTCTTTGATGCCACAGCATTGTCTTTCCTCCTGATGCAGTCATGATTTTGTCATCTTTACCTCCTTCCTCCAGCACAACAGAATTGTTACATTCATCAATGATGGTTTTTCCCAATAGTTTGTACAGAGTTCCATACTGAAATCCCCTCATCAATACCATTGATCCTCGAACCATTTGGCAACCACCATCTCCACACACAGTCTTTACACCTGCAACATCCATCTTTTCGACATATATCAAGTTTCTTGCTAGATTTGGAATGTGTAGCACTCCAGGCAGAGTTCTAATCCTTCCATCCTTCAGTTTTAGCTTGACTCTACCACGTCCAATGATACTGGCTGGTGAATCATCTCCCAAGTACACATCTCCTCCATTATACTTTTCATATTCACAGAACCACTCCCTATGAGGGTTCATATGACATGACGCACTTGAGTCAATCAGCCATGTATCACGTTCTGAAGGATTACCCATGGAAGCTAGGTACACATCCCCTCCTTCTTCTGAGGAGTTCTTCACCTCTGTGGAAGGGGTATCCTCATATCCCTTTGCTTTCACAACATTCTTAGATCTGTAATCCTTTTTATAGTGCCCAGCTTTACCACATTTCCAACACTTCCTTATTCCTTTTCCTGGGGATTTAGATCTACCCTTCGATTTAGATCTCCCCCCAGATCCTTTATTTTTGTTTCTCTCCTGGGGACGACCTCTCACAGACAAGGCATCCATGCTATGATTATCCATGGTTTTCTGCCTCATCTCTTCTAATAGTAGGGATGATACAATTTCATCAAATTTTAAGGTCGCCTGGCTAGAACTACCTATTACAACAATTAGGTTGTCCCAGGAATCCGGCAAAGACCACAATAATGTAATACATTTATCTTCTTCAGCCATTTTAATACCAACAGAGGTTATCTGACTTACCAAAGTATTGTAGACATTCAAATGCTCTATTACAGTGTCATTCTCGTCCATTTTGAGGTGAAACAACTTCTTTTGCAAAAACAACTTGTTCACAAGGGATTTTGATTGATACAAACTCCCTAGTTTTTCCCATAGCTTTACTGCACTATCTTTGTTGATGTATTTGTAACTTCAGAATGTATTCATCTATGTATCTTATGTATTGTAACCTGATGTTTATTCTGGGATGTATCTATGATGTAATTGAGTCATGTTGTCAAGTCCCGATGTTCCGATCAGGAGGATCAATAATGTAAACAAGTCATGTCAAGTCATTGTGGGTAACCCTCCGATTGTCTAAGGGTTAAAGTCCCCGCAGTTCCAGGGCACTAGGGTTATTATACTCTCCTAGTAGAGGTCGGCCCTAGTATGGTTTTAGTCATGCCGGGATTAGTATAAATAGAGAGCTGGACTCTCTATTTAGCACACAACTCATACACACTCAAGTGTAGCGCAAACTTGAGGAAGGAGAAGACACTGGGGCTAGATAAGAAGAAGGCTACTGATGTCGGGAGATCACTTACTGTTTTGGGATTTTACTGTTTTGGTGCTGATTCTATCTCTGAGGAAGTTGCGGGGTTTTCTCCATTTATGGTTTCCCCAAGGAAAAACACTGTGTTCATTGTCTCTTGTGTTTGATTGTTGTACTTGTTATTCTCTCAGTTAAAGATCCTAATAATGCTAGCTTAATGTTGAAAAACTAACAATATTCACCAAATACATTCAACAACATAAAGTCTGATAAGCACAATCGTATTGTACTCCTTGCCCTTCTTTCTAATTTATCCCAATCTTCTTGTGACGTTGTAGTGGGTTTCGTACCCGAATCCACAACAATCCACTGTTCTCGATCTACCAGAAGATCCTCCATTTCGAGCTTCCATAGCTCAAAATTATGGCCGTTAAATTTCTCGATCTCGATTCTTGAAGTGCTCTCCATTCTCTTTCAATGCACAAATAAACACTGCAAAGCTCCCACTGAACCCAGTTTTATCACAGACCCGAGATCTATCAACCGCGTCCAACCCTTAGCAGCAAAGGCGTCCCCCCGATGCCAAAATCGAGCTCTGATACCACATGTAAGTTTTAAACCTATGTAGAGAAGCAAAGCATACATATTATTTTAAGTAAAATAGAGATCACAACACATCAGTCACACATAAACACAGAGATTTACCCTGGAAACCCTTAACCGGGAAAACCAGAAAACCTTGGAGCCACACCTCCTATTTTCTCTTTATTACATTATGAAATCCTCACAATACAAAATATAGGTATTCCACAACATCCAAATACCCTAATCCGTCAACCCAGATTAGAAAAAGACTCCAATCCCTTAACCGGGATTAAGTTACATATTTTTAGACAAATTCTAAAAATAGCCATAAAATATATAAATAGCCAAAAAAATTTGCTCACTACACTCGCATCGGAAACAGGGCCTACGGCCTATTTCCATCGAAGGTGCTTTTGGGATCACCGAGCTGCAGCGCTGACATGCGCACCTCCCCTCCATACACACATGCAAAGAATATAACATATACCCAACAAATGGCCTCCACATAGCTAGCTCCAACATCAATGTTGTCATTCCTTGACAAAATTATTAACAATATAACTATGCAATGGATAGACCCAATTTGGAATAATTAGCCAAATTTTTATTATATAAAAAAAAACTAGGGTGTACCATGTCTTGAACCGTATGGTTATTTAATCCCCCTCCTTTTTTATGAAATGAAGGATAATATGCAAATACCGTTCATTGGGTCTTCACTATAATCCACTCGGAATATATTCCATTTGGAAGGTTTATTATAAATGTGTGAGGAATTTCGATGGTTTTAAAAATCATTCATGGTATTTGCACATGGTTTTCCCTTCCAACATTTGAATTTGCTTACCTACCCATTATTTTTTTCCATTATATATAATATATATGGGAAGAATAATATTATCTTCTCTCATAAGTGTGAGTGGCTTGGGATATTCTCTTTAGATGCGGTGGCTTGGTTTATGGTTTTGAGATTGGATGGTATTGCCCACAAATTTTAATTGCCATGTATTTTATCAAGATTATGTAAATGATGTAAATATGTTGGTATGGATTCCTAGTGCAAAGCTCAAGGATAAGACCGAACTAGTGAATATCTAGGCATGTATGATGTATGTATTTTTATTTGGAGTGTATGATTGACTTATTATGCCAATTCAAAATTTATGTAAATATTATGTTGGAAATTAATAAAATTGTCCAAGGTGGTTGTGTAAAGGGCACTAGAGGGGTTATGATTCCACCATAGAGAAAGAGGAAAGGGGGGCTATGGGAAACTAAATCCTATGTTGCAAAGTGTCAACCATATAACTCATCTAAAATTCTACCATGTTCTTTGAATTAGTCAATTAATTCATTTTTAACTATTAACCCAATCATTGAATGCATGTGTGAGGTTGGTGGGAAAAGTCACTTCATGTAGTTATTGAAGCATGGGGTGGTGACATTTTTGTCAGTTGTGAGGTGTCATTTTCTTCTATGGTAAGATGTTGTGTTATTTGTCTTTTCACCCTTATCTCATTTCCCTTGGATTCAACACTCAATCTATCATTCTCTCATGCAATTTTCTATACTACGTAGAGTTTTCCTACTGGTATTCATGACCATTACCAAACTATTTTTTAACCCAGAAAATCGAATTTAAAGACAAAGATTCCACTTTGGAAGGGAAAATATATTTTTGTAGGTGAACATAGAGGTTGGGAAATATAGGGACTTTTACCCATTGAGTTCTACTACTTTTGGATGCTTGAGAATCCATAATTTATGCTACAGAAGGTTCTCCAACAACATACATCCAATTGGACTCTTACTACACAAATTGGTAAGCATTGTAAGGGTTGGATTTCCTTAAGGAACTATGGATCAATGAAGAGGAATTCCTTCCTTGTGTTGTGGGGGGCAGTTGGAAGGAGTGCCATGGTTGTGATGGTTGAGTGAGATCTGTGTAGATCTCTGTATGATTTTTGGTTAAGCATAGAGAGTAGAATGAGTTGCGGGCTAAGTGAGAGAAGCTTGTACGTGTTTCCTTCGTCCTGGTGGCCTCATAGCCCAGCTTGGGGATGGCCTCTCATCAGAAAGAGTATATGTTGGACATAGTGCCTATAGTTGGGTGGAAAATCACTTTTACACAAACCAGTTGCTTAGATCTTCTTTGATTTCATTTATATGCTTGTAATGATTAAGCTTGCATAGGCATGCTAGATGTGTGTAAATATTTTATTTCCATTGTGTAGTTTTATTGTGTATCTTCACACATACTTTTACTGTTAAGAATTTGGAATTATGATATTTACCAAAATTTAGATGCCTAGATTTAGTACTTAATGTCCCCTCCTATTGGTTGGATTGACGGATGGGACGTTATAGAGTATTATCCTAGCTTATGGTTATAACACCAGAGTTGTATGGGCCAAGAATAAACACCTATAGGCTTAAGTGAAAGAATTTTGTAAAATTCAAGGTCTATTAAGTGACAGAAGAGGGTCCAAGAGTAATTTTGAATTAAATCATAAATAATCCCCCTATTTCCAAATTAAGATTTCATGTAATTTTGAAATTTTGAAATTTAGGAATTTTAAGATGGTCCCCCCCCCATGCCACGTGGATGAGTGATGTGAAGGAGCCACGTCATCCATATTTATGGTGTGGACCACCACATCATGCCCACACACAGGTGACTGCATGCGATGGAGTGCAGGGCCGGATGGAAATCTAACCATTGGATAGTAGCAAAGATCAATGGTCATGGCTCACAACACCCTAGAAACATGCACAGTGGGTAATAAAGGGTGGACACAAATTTGACCATCATATATTTTGGAAGATGAACACCAGGGATTATAACACACCACAAACTTGGCTATGGTTAATTTTGGTTGAGCAAGGTGTTGGGGAAAACCACCTAGGACATGTGTCACTTTTTATTGACAACGTCTCCCTAAGGAAATTTTCCAAAACAAATTTCAGAAGGAGGCATTACCACTTTTAAGCCGATGCACTTGTGCCCAAGGAAGGCGGTGTGATGACTTGTAGGTTGTGGATGGTGACATGTAGGACCTATCAGACACATCAATAGGAACGTGTTAGAAAATGTTGGCACCCACACCTCCTTAGCAAACAACAACGGTGAACTTATGCGCCATATTCTGAAAAATTGAGTAATTTACAAAAAAATGAGGGTGTTGTGGTTGACCCACCTTGTAGTGGTGGAGGCCACAAGGGGAAAATCCCCCCTAACCCCCATTTATTCTTCTTTTTAAATCAACAAATTTGGATATGGATTTGAACCGAGGAAATTTGAGAAACATAGAATTGGTCATATTTTGGAATGAGAGTGGATGCTATAGAACTACAAAATTTCTAAGTCTAAAGGAAGTGGAAAAAGACATAGGTAGTAAATTCCAAAATCCTAGAGCAGGTGACTGGAGCATCATATCAGAGAGAGGGAAGTTGTTGAGTAATCTTCATCACATATAATATCTATGCTAATAATTAATTCAATATAGTCCCTCATATATTATCTATTACCGGTGTCTGAAGTTGGCCTCTAGGGTTAAATTCACCTACATGAGAAGTGTAGAAATTGGGCCAATTTGACAATTTTGAAGGATTGTAACTTTTTGCTCAGGAATCAAAATTGAGCATGCTTATAGTCATTGGAAATCTTATACATAGGGGAATAGTTATACAAATCCTAATTTTGAATTGGTGATTCATATGTTTCTATAAATTAGTATGAAAAGTGCCTGTAACCATATCTTGACAAAAAACTATCAATATGGCTATTTTCTAAAATAGATGAAAAAATGATTTATTTTATGATGATGTAATAAGTCTAAAAAATGTGTTTATATGAACAATTTTGCAGATTCAGTACTATATCATTGATTGTTAAGGGTCAACATTGAGTATAGTGCAGCTGGGAAATTCATTGGTCTCGGTTGGGCTAATGAATCATCATCATGGATGATGCACAAGATCCTTATGAAGCTAAGACAAATGAAATGAGAGAGAACATACAGGTTGAGAATGCAGAGAAAAAAACCAATGGGAGAATAAACTAAGTGACTCCCCCAAACAGTGCAAAAACCATGCGGAGTCTAAGGGTGGAGTTGTAGAGTTGAAGAGCAGACAATGAGAGGTTGCCTATATCTCAAGAAGATCGAAATTAGATGAATGTAGATATTCTTCAAAGTTTGAAAGACATTTAAAGGAAGACCAACTCTGGGAATCACTCGACAGAAATTCAAGAAAAGAGTGGGATTAGCTCAAGGAGGCATTCTTACAAGAGGTCCCATGGTTCAAGTATTTCCACAGGCACGCCATATCCTCTAGAAATATCATCTAGTGAGTCATCTAACTCTAAGTATTCCACTAAATGATAAATCTCTTCATCTCATAGGAAGAATAGGAAGAGGTATTCAAAGAACAATTTACATGGAGAATTTAGGAAGGCCAAACCTCCTACATTTGATGGCGAGGTGAAATTTGGTCAAGAAGCTGAGGCTTGGCTTCTTGGGATGAAGAAGCATTTCCAAGTTCAAGACTACTCTGGGAATATGAAAGAAAGAATGGCAATATTCAATATGAATGTAAGGGAATCTATATGGTGGGATCACCTTAGGAAAGTGAAGAAAATCAATGAAAGGAAGATAGTGTGGAAGCAATTCAAGAAATGCTTCAAGCAAAAGTACCTCTCTGATAGGTACTATGATGAAAAAATTAAGGAATTTCTTGAGCTAAAATTGGGCCAAATGACTATGGAAGAATATTTTAAAAAATGGATCTGTTGAGATATGTCAAATATATTAGAGATGATAAAGAAAAAATCCAATGTTTTCTAACTGGGTTGCTTCAATACTACAAAGATAGAATTGAGTTTGATGAGCCTCAAACTCTAGATGAGACCATAAGAAAGGCCAGATATTGTTATGATCAAGAAAAAAGTATTCTAGGTTTCTGTAAGGCATGGAAGGACAAGAAAAATGAGAAGTTTGACCTAAGAAAGAAGGGGTTCAAGCCTCCTCATTTCAGAAAGCAGCCAAGGAAATCACCACAATTTGTGAAAAATCCAACTAGGATGATAGGCGACAATCTAAGAGAGCTAAGAGAACCAATTCAACATTGGGGACGTGGAGAGGACCATTTGCTTAGAAAAAGTCCACTTTGGAATGGGAGTGCAAGGAAAGTTCATAACATTTAAGAAACTGAACAGTGGGTCAAGTAGTATGGACAATGCCTATAATTTATGTTGCACTAGAGGACCGCCAAGCAGACCATCAATTAACTATGGTTGAGGTTGAAGGTAAGATTTCTAAGCAGTCTATTTCTATTTCAATTGACCTTGGACCTACTCATAGCTATATCAGTCCTAAAATTGTTGAGAGTTGTGCTTTTAAAAAAAACAAGCATATTAGATAATGGTTGGTCCAATTAGCCACAGGAACCAAAATAAAAGTTAGTGAGTTGGTGGAGAAATTTCCATTAGAAATGGGTGGACTATCCACTTGTGCAAATCTGAATATTTTACCACTTGGTTCATATGATACTCTCTTTGGAATGGACTAGTTGGAAGCACATAGAGTTAAACATGATTTCTATAGAAAAACTTTCGAATGCATTGATGAGGAAGGAAATCCAAGGGTTGTAAAAGGAATTCCAAAGGTAGTTTTTGTTAGGTAAATTTCAGCCATATAGCTGAAAAAAAATTGTTGGAAGGGTTTCCAATTGTATGCAAACCATATATTGGATAAAATAAAAATGAAATCCCAAAATTGGACGACTATCATGTGCTACAAGATTTCAAGGGTGTGTTCCTTGATGAAGTGTCAGGTATTCCTCCATTAAAAAGGGGCATTGATTTCACAATTGATCTTGTTCCAGGAGCAACACCAGTTGTTAGGATTAATTAATCCTCCTTTGTCCAATATAGTCTATTTGGTCATATTTCCTAACTTAGGGATTTATAATTACTGTACTAGAGTGTTGGGGACACACATAGAGGTTATCTACCACTTACTGCGTGTGCATGCATGAGTTTATGTGCCTTTGAGTGTAATATCCCGGTTTGACCCCAATTGCATTAAATTATATATGACGTAAATAGCATTATAAAATCATGGTGTGGAGCTCAAGGAAAAGTCCCCACCATGGATTTAGTGTTTAATGTTTCGGCAATTAAAAGTGATGTCGATGGTTCACATGCTAGTCAGGCGCAATATAATTTTGGACATCCTGTAAATATGCAATTAATAAAAATACCCTAAACTAGCTATGTCAATGCAACATTAAAGAGATGGGGGGCATGATTTCACAAGGAATAGGGGGGATATTCAAACCCTTGAGCCAATAGGGTAAAGCCAAATGTCAAAGGGAAAATCCATAAAGTTGTCAACTACCCATTTTGTCTTTTGTGCCCAATCATTTATTTATTTCAAAAATTGGTTGAGGTAGTTAATGCCTTGGGATGGGAAGAGTATGGAAGTCAAATTCGTATTGGGGAAGCCACCCATTTTTGGGAAATGAATTTTGACTTAAGGGGCAACTAAATACTTGGAAAAGGAGGCCCAACCCATTATTCACCCATGCATTTTTCTCTCTCACGCAGTTGGAGCTCCTGTGCATTTTCCCTTCACATTTTTGGCAGTTTTCTTCATTTTCTCCATGGTTGGGAAGTTGTTTTTGTAATTCTCAATGGTTGGGATTTCTCCTTCATGTTTTTCTATTGTTATCCTCATTTACATGGATAAGAAAGACTTTTTTGTATTGTTGAGTGAATGGGTAGAGGAGAACCACAATTTGGGGGTTTATAGAGTCTGTACTTTCTTTCGTAATGCCCATAGGCGTTTTCTGAATTCAGATTCACGAATTGGGTGTGATTAGAGGTCGTTTTCGCTCCTTTAATGTCCATGAGAATTTCCTAAAGTCATATTTTCCTTCCAGGGAGTGGAAGAGGCCCAGAATTGGCTTGGTAAACCTAGTGAAGAGAGGAACCTCATAGATAGATCAAGAGGGGTTGGAAAATCCTGCCTGCACACTCGAAAGAACACTAGAAGGGAAGGCATGGCCTGAGGTAACTGTGTAGCAGTGACAGGAATACTTCCTTATGTTGGGTGGCGTAGGAGTTGTAGAGGTCAAGCCAAATCTTATGTAGGTGGCCTTAGCTCTATGGTTGAGCTTACTTTCCCAGCAATTTTACCTTTACATTTCCTTAGCAGTATGAGAAACCCATCTGTTAGTTGGTTTGGCTATTTTTTGATGTGAATGTTGGTTTGGTTGAGTAAGTCCAAGGAACCCATATGGTATTGGCTTGTTTCCTTAGTATCCTGTGAAACCCAATTGTTTATTGGCTTGGCTGGACAGTCTGTGAAACGCAACTATGTGTTGGCTTGAGTGTGTGTGTGTGTATGGTCTTGATGTGTGTAAGTATGTTTTTCCCTAGTTATTTTTGGAAATCATGCCCAACTTGTGGGTGGTAGTGGTGCTGAGATATTGATGAGAACACTAGCCTATGGTAGGGTGGAACGTTACAGTGACATAGCTAGTTGCGGGGAAGCTTCTTCTCAAGATAAGTATTTTCTTGTGTTTAATCTCTGCAATGTATTTGATTTAATGAAATATTATAAACATGTTGAATGCTTGTAATGTGTTTGCTTCCGATGTATTTTCATTCATTATACATATGTATGTGTATGTTATTTGCAATGCATTTATGTTTATGTTCATGGGGCTAGATCCCCAGTTTGATAGAGCAGTAGCATGTAGTCGCATCCTCTCTCTCGATGAGTAGAGAGGAGGGGACGTGACACTGAGACCAATCCCTACATTATAGGATCCCAATGTGAGTGCCACTAGAAACCTCCATCAGTTGGTTGTGGTAGGTAAGCAATTATGTTGATTCAACCTCCAGTTACAATCAATTATATCACTTTCAATTAGCCTAGCTCTAGTTTTGCATGCATGCAGGGAGAGTGGTGCTTTTTTTCCACCTACCTCATAAATTAAGTGATTGTATATTGATTTATACATCTAGAGTTAGACTAGTGAGCTTCAGGAGTGATTTAGACACATTGAGTTAGTTGTTCAATCAGCTTGGGTTGGTAGATTCGAATCATATCCCCATGATTCGAATTTTTTTATTGTATAATCATTGTATTATTTATTAATGAATGAAGATTAATGTTGTGATTATCTGAGCAATTCTTGTTGGATTTATCTTAAATTTGTGGCATGAATTTCTTGTTCAGTGTACATTCTCTTTGATTATTTCACTGCATAATTCCCTTCCTACAACTTTCATATTTTCCTGTAGATCAATGGTTCACAAATTTAACATGGTATTAGAGCCTTGTTCAGGCCAGCAGAAAACTTTGTCCGACCTCCATTGTGTACCAAAAGCAGCTGAGTTTCCACATAATTCGTGAAATATGTTCCTTACAAACTCTGGATTATATCCAAAGAAGTCTCTGTAGGTGTGACGGACTCTGAGAAAGTGCACATGTCAAGGTGGAAGGGTCTGAATTGACATATGATTGTGAATTGGTTTATTTTACAGTGATATTTTCCAAGTACAACTTCAACATGGATTCGAGATTATGAGTTCCTCTTCTTACTCCATTCACAAGATATCCAAAGTAGAAATTGAATATGATTTCATCTATGAAGAGACAAGGTCTCTATGAGGTATCTATTCGACTTGTTAAAGAGTCTTATGAAGATGAGAATTACTGGATAAATGGCGGTGATAGATATTTTGGAATGATATGTCTGGCCTTTTCTCCAAGCTTGCGCTACCTTATTAATTATGTCAAATACCCAAAGGATCTCTGGACAAAATTGGGTAGAAAATTTGGAAAGCACAATGAGGATCATTCTAGAAATTTGGAGAGCACACCCATCACCACAAGAGTTCTTTCTTCAAAATTATCAGCCTTTATTCTCTCTGATGAATTTGTTCAAGATGAAGAAGAATCATAATCTTCAACACAGTCAATTCGAATTGAAGAAAGTCTCCTTGGAGTGACTTCTTCTCCTGTTGCTCCAGAAGTTTATGAGATCTCTGATATATCATATTCTCATATAGTTGATCCAGAAGAAGAAATTCGAATCTTTGTTATTGAATAAAAACTCTACTTCCATTCTACTCGGGAATTCTCCGGTGATTCTTGTATTTAAATTCTGTGCAAAGTTTTCCAGTGATTGCTTTAGAAAATGAAGAGGAATTCAATTTCTCTCTCTCTAATGTTGTTGTCGGTGTGCATAAAAGTAATACTTTGGATTTTTTGGAAGAAATATCAGATTTTAGGAGTGATACATTTACTCTCATTGATCTAGAGCTTCCAGCAAATTCCTACATGATTGCTTGCACCAATACTCAGATTTTTGTTGAAGAAGGAGAAAATTATTCATCTACCATCTCAATGGATCACTTGGAACCTTTGTTCCACACTCTTGGATCTAATATGGCCTTATTTGGTTCAAATTTTAAGTTTCAAGAGCCTCTAGTCATACTTGTAGTTGTTCTCATCAATTTTGGTGTGAAAAATAAAGTACCTCAAGTCTCTTTCAAAATTGTTGTTGGGGATTCGATGTTAGTTTTCTCTCATGAGATTGTTTATATTATATTTTGTGAATCATTGGATATTTTAGAAGATATATCATGTTATGGAGCTCAAGCATTCTCTCTCCATGGTCCCATTACTTCTCTACCTTTCTACTTGATCACATGCTCATCCCCTCACAATACTAGTAAAGACAGAGACATCCTGCATTCACATGGACACTTGCTCCTAACACTTGGAGCTGATTTTAACTCACATGGTTCAATGTTCAAGGCTGAAACATATTAGTTTCTTAGGTTTACCTCACATGGTTCGAATTCTCAAGCACTTTTTCTCTCTCATTAGTTGATCTCAATTGCTCTATATGGGTCCAATTTCCATCATGCAGTTGTTTATGTTTTTTATTCAATTGAGCATATTCCTTTTCTGCCAAAGAGAAAAAATCCTCCTAACATAATCACTTTTGGAGAGGTTCACATGCACTGTCTCAGGATGTTTATGCACAGAAGAACCAAATATTCTTTCACAAGTTTTATTTTCCATGGGGGGCGGGGGGGTTCCCATGATGTTTTCCCCATTTTCCTTGTTTTATTAAGCATTATTTTATGTCATTTAGATTGTACAGTTGACTTATGGCCTAGTTTCCAAGGCCCAAGTTTTCCAAATTTAGGATTAGGGGGGACTGTTAGGATTAATTAATCCTCCTTTGTCCATTATAGTCTATTTGGTCATATTGTCTAACTTAGGGCGTTATTATTACTGTAATAGAGTGTGGGGGACACACATAGAGGTTATCTGCCACTTACTGCATGAGTTTATGTGCCTATGATACAAATCCCTACATTATAGGAGCCCGCTCTTAGTGCCACCACCAGCCTCCATTAGTTGGTTGTGGTAGGTAAGCAGTTATGCTAATTCAACCTCCAATTACAATCAGTTATGCATGCAGGGAGAGTAGCACATTTTCCCCACATACCTCATCAGTTAACTAATTGTAGACTAATTTAGACATCCGAAGTTAGACAAGTGAGATCCAACAATGATCTAGACACATTTAGTTAGCTATTCAGTCAGCTTGATTTGGTAGATTCGAATCATATCCCCATGATTCGAATTCTATTTATTGTATAATCATTGTATTATTTATTAATGAATGAATATTAATGTTGTGATTATCTGAGCAATTATTGTTCAATTTATCTGAAATTTGTGGCATGAATTTCTTGTTTAGTGTACATTCTCTTTGATTATTTCACTGCATAATTCCCTTCCTAGAGCTTTAATATTTTCCTGTAGATGAATGGTTCACAAATTTAACACCATTTTCCAAGACACTTGACAAAATGTGTACACCGGAATTATTAGAGCTGAAAATGCAATTATAAGAATTCTTGGAAAATAAGTTTATAATGACAAGTGTGTATCCATGGGAGCACCGGTACTATTTGTGAAAAAGAAAGATGGAACACTCAGGTTATGTATTTATTATAGGAATTTGAATAAAGTGACAGTGAAGAACAAGTACCCATTGCCTCAAATTGATGATTTTTTTAATCAAATGATAGGAGCAAAGGTATTTTCAAATATTGACTTGAGGTATGGATACCACGAGGTGAGAATCAAAGAAGAATACATTCACAAGATATAATTTAGAACAAGGTATGCATACTATGAATTTGTATTGGTGCCATTTGGTCTCACCAATGCACTGAAAAATTTAGACCCAAAATCTGAAAACTGCATGCCTAGAAAAAGATAGTGGTGCGTATAGATGCATGTAAACAGGGACTTGGAATAGTTCTTATGCAAGACAATCATGTGGTGTGTTATGAGTCTAGAAAGTTGAAAGAGAATGAAAATAATTGTGCCACCCATTTTCTTGGAACTTTCATCCATAGTGCATGCTTTAAAAATGTTGAGACATTATATAATGGGTAGAAAATTTGAGTTGAGGAATGACCATTGTGGTGTGAAATATTTATTTGAGGATCCAACATTAAATGTCAGGAAATCTAGATGGATTGAATCTTTCTATGAATTTGATTTTGAGATCAAAAATATAAAAGGAAAAGAAAATAAAGTGGTTGAAGAACTCAACTGAAATATGCATGTGGCAGTCATCACCACTTGCCACTCAAATTTAAGCCAACATATTGTAAATTTTCTTGCTAAAGATTAATTATATGTGCAAATAAAAGATAAATTACAACAACATAATTTAGAAAACATGTGTAAAGGGTATCATGTGGAAGATGATGGAATTATTATTTATAAAAATAGAATTGATATTCCTAATGTGGCAGATTTGAGGAAGATTGTTATGGATTAAATCCATAAAATGCCATATTTTGGTCACCCGGGATATGAAAAAACAATTTCTAAATCTATGAAGCAATATTTTTTGCCAAGGATGAAAATTATATTGCTGATTATATTTCTAAGTGCATGAAATGTCAGCAATTAAAATATGAGAATAAACACCCAGAAGGTTTGTTGCATCCTTTGCCAATTCCAAAATGGAAATGGGAAGTAATTTCAATGGATTTTATTACAGGTTTTCCAATGACTATGAGACAACATGATTCCATCATGGTTGTGGCGGATAAATTTTCAAAATCAACACATTTTATACCAGTTAAATCCACATATAAATAGATTCCATTGCAAATATTTTTATGAAATAAATTTTCAAATTGCATGGATTGCCTAAGGAAATAATTTCAGACAAGGATACTAAATTTACTTCAAATTTCTGGAAAATTCTTTTTGGATATTTGGGTACACGGATGAACTTTAGCACTTCCTACCATCCACAAATAGATGGAAAACATAATGAGTAAAACAAGTTCTTGAATACATGCTTCACATATATATGATGGACAAACCATCCAAGTGGGAATATTATCATCACAGTTTGCATATAACAATGGGAAGCAAGCTTCACTCAGAATGGGTATGTTTGGGGTTTTTTTTGTAGAAAGTGTAGGACACTAGTAACATGTCATAATCTAGTATATAGAATTGTACTTGGGCCATAATTGCTTAAATAAATGGAACAAGAGGTTGAAAAAATTAGAAAGAATTTGAAGGAATCCCAAGATAGACAAAAAGCTATGCAGATAAGAACAACATGCCAAAGAATTCAATGTTACAAATCATGTTTACCTTAGAGTGATGCCAAGGAAGAGTTCCTTGAATCTTGAAATTTGTGCCAAGTTGTCGATAAGATATTGTGGGCCATTTGAAGCGCTTAAAAGAATAGGGTCAACTGCATCTAGAATTACATTGCCTACTGATAATAAAAATCATAATTTTTTTCATGTTTCTTTGCTTAAGAAATATGTACATGATCCTAACCATGTGATTGGTTGGGATGTGATTAAGGCAGAATCCAAGGGAGAATTCCAAACCAAGCCATTATGCATCCTAGACAGGAAGATAACCTTTCTCTAGAATTAAGCCATCAAATATGTAAAGGTGCAATGGAATACTTCGATCCCTATGAGGCTATGTGGGAGTTGGGGGATGCCATGAAAGATGCATACCCATTTATGTCATGATTTTGAGCAAACACTGAGGACAATGTTATTCCAAGGGGGGTCGGGAGGGGGGGAGGGGGGTTAATACCCCCAATTTTTACTTGGAATGTATTGAATCAATATTATGAAAATGATTTAAATATACTATATGGATTCCTAGTGCAGAGCTCAAGGCCAAGGAATGACTAGTGAATATCTAGGTATGCATGATGTATATATTTTTATTTGGACCATAAGATTGGCTTAATATGCCAATTTGAAATGTATGTAAATATTATGTTGGTAATTAATAAAATGGTCCAAGTTGTCTATGTAAAGAGAACTAGACGGGCTCTGATTCCACCAGGGGGAAGAGGAAAGGGGGCCTATGGGAAACTAATTTCTATGTTTCCAAGTGTCAATCTTAGAAATCATCCAAAAAATTTCCATGTTCTTTGAATTGTCCAATTAATACCATTTTTACTATCAAACTATTCATTGAATGCATGTCTAAGGTTGGTGGAAACTGTCACTTTGTGCAGTTATTGAAGCATGGGGGTGGTGACAGTTTTTCCAGCTGTCAAGAGTCCTTTAGAATCTATGTCAATTATATTTTAACCCTTATCTCACTTCCCTTGGAGTCAACACTCAAATTATCACTCTCATGCCATTTTCTATACTACATATAATTTTCCTTCTGTTGTTCATGACCATTACCAGATTGTTTTTTAGCAGAAAAATTCGAATTTATAGATAGAGCTGTGATTTTGGAAGAGAAAATAGATGGTTGTAGGTGAGAATAGAGGTTGTGAAATATAGGTACCCTTACCCATTAATTTCTACTAATTTTGGATGCTTGGGAATTGTTATAGAATAATACATCCTTAGTACCATAGTCTTAGACCTTAGACACTTTCATTTGCTTCCATGCAGTGATTTCTATGGTTAGACTTGGGGAAATTGACCTTTTTCCATAGTTGATGCGCTCCTAGTTTATCATTATGCACAGTTTATGTGCTCTAAGTTTATCATTATGATACCCAAGTTCCTACATTGATTGCAATGAACTAGTCATGCACTCCCCTTCCTCTTTTTCATGGATTTTGACTCCTTTAAGGTGCTAGTGCTTGTTTTGCATGGTTTTTGGAATGTTTGGGCATTTATTTCTCTCCTAGAGACACCCCACTCACCCATGTGCTTCCACATTCCTTACACACCTTCACACATGTTCCATCATGCCTCACCCACATTCACACAAGAATTCATGACCGTTTGGGATGAGTTGGAGGCTCATTGGTCCACCTAGGGGGGTTTGAGGGTCAAATATAGTGATGACACTTGTATGCTTCCAGGAGGACTCCAAGGCCTAATTATTTTTCCCTATTGTACTATATACCTATTCTAGACATAGTTACATGTTAGACAGTGATAATAATATCAGTTATTGGGCTCACATGTGAATGCAAATTTTACTCTTCCAGGCTTTTTGTGGTTGTTTTGCAAACTAGTTCAAATTTTGAGAGTTCCTTGCACTCTTAGATCTAGACATGAATAAATTCTCACATGGTATCAAATTTGATTGGATTTTCAGATCAGATCCATAGTGTTTGAGTTGCGGATCAAGGGATTTTCCAGATAGATTTGAGTGTTTTTCATTATAGGTACATTCAACAATTTGTCACCAAGAGTGCAAGCAGAGATGGAGCAGACCCACTTTTTTCTAACACAATTCAATTAATTTGAATGGAATGTCAAGATGATCATCCAGCTGAGGTCGAAAGGCCTATTCAGGGTGACCATGGGGATAGAGTTTGAACCAAACTCTACTGTCGAGAAATCGAAGTTCTTCAACAGACTAGATGAAGCATTCGGAATGCTTTGTCTCAGAATTTCGAGAGACTTTCTCTTCCATGTAGATAGTTTGACCACTCCAAATTAATTATGGCTAAAGCTTGAATCTTTGTTTGTAAATATTGATGAGATGAGGGGTCACCAACTCGAGAATGATCTCATCTCTTTGAGACAATCCAAGATTTCTTCACCAAATTCAAGGCATTGGTGATTCAACTCAAGCAATGTGGCATAGAGAAGAAGGAGGATCACCTCATATTATCAATACTTTCAAAGCTAGGGCCAAAGTACTCCATGTTTGTAAGCACATTTCACTCTACCAAGCTCACAGCTCGAAACTAGCGCATGCCTACATTAGCTAAGTTCATGGAGTCATTGACCCAAGAGCAGGATAAGCTAGTGTAGATGGGTACTATCAAGTCCAGCAAAGACTAAGATATTGCTGCATGGGTTTCGAATGCATCCAAAGGAAAGAAGAAATCCAAGGATTCGAAACATCTAGATAAGAAGAAGCAAGACATACCCAAATCCACTTATGGGGGTTCGAATCCTTGCAAGGAAAAGGACAAGAAGAACAAGCAGAAGAGAAAATGCACCTACATCCATAAGGGATGACATTCAGAGAGTGCATGCATGAAGAAAACCATAGATATGATGGCGTGACTGTTGGATAAGAACAACATCCCAGTCCTAGAGGGCGCAAGGAAGAAGGATGGAAGTTTAGGCTCAGACAACAAAGAGAGGTGCCATGCTTTGGTTGTTGGCTCTTCATATTCTTCATCCTTCATCATTGATTCGAGAGAATCAAGGCGCATTGACTCTGCCAAAGAATTATTCGCATCCATGTATTCAGACAATGGCCCAACTATTTGAATGGGTGATGATTCAGACATCCAAGCCAAGGGGATTGGCATGATCGATCTTGAAGATGGATATTTCAACAATGTCCTATTTGTACCAGACTTGGAAGCGAACCTACTGTCAATGTACCAAATGACACACACAAGTGAATCCAAGAGAGTAACATTTACTCCAGATGTGATTGAGATAGCTGAATTCTCCTCCAACAAAGTGGTGGAATTGGGGTATGTTGACCATCAAGCTAGGATGTACAAATTCTCTCGTTTTCTTCCCAACTCCAGAGGGAAAACACTCCTTTCTCATGCCAACGAAACCAACAAGTTGTGGCATGATAGGTTTGGCCATATGAACTACATATACCTCTAGGAACTAAGCAAGGATGGCATGGTGGAAGGGATTCCTCCTATCAAGACCTCCAATGGTGCATGCATTGGTTGTGTGGTGGGAAAACATCCAGAGCGCAACTATGAGAAAGAGAAAGAAAGGAAAGCTACACAAGTGCTTGGTTTGGTGCATTCAGATCTCATTGTCCCTCTTCCCACACCCTCCTATTGAAGATCAAGGTATGTTTTGACCTTCATAGATGACTTCTAAAGGTTTTGTTGGGTCTATTTCCTCAAGCTCAAATCTGAAGTCTTTAAGACTCTTAAGGTTTGAAAAGCCCTAGTTGAGAATTAATGTGGGAGAAAGATCAAAATCCTTCATACTGATAATGTTAAATGGTATTTGAACAAGAATTTTCATCACCTCTGTGATTAATGTGGCATCCAAATCCAGCATTCAGTCCCCTACACACCACAGCAAAATGGTGTGGCTGAGAGGAAGAATAGGGCGCTCAAGGAGATGGAAACATGTATGATTGAAGCTAAGGATTTGAGTCCTAAGCTATGGGTTGAAGCCATTAACTGTGATGCATACATTCAGAACATATCTCTTCACAAATCAGTGGATGGGAAGACACCATACAAGGCTTGGTTTGGTCACAAGCCAAATATTTCACATTTCAGAATTTTTGGCTCAAGGGCTTGGGCTAGGATACCTCCAGAGAAGAGAAAGGCCTTGCAGCCACAAATCAAGGAGTGAATCATGGTTTGGTATGCTGAATATACAAATGGATACAAGATCTTCCATTCCTAAACCCAAAATACTTTCATAAAAAGAAGTGTGCAATTCGAAGAAGTGATTCCATATTTTGAACTAGCATCGGGGGAATTCTCTTCTCCTCAACACCAAGATGATGTAAGTGATGATTCCCTTTCTGATATTTCTGATTCTCATATGGATTAATGTGATGTTTCTGAAAATGACTCCCCCACTTTGCCCAAGTGGGATGAGAAAACTCTTGAAGATGTTGTGGATTTAGCTGGCAATCCACTAGATCCTAGCAAGGCTATATCTAAATTTCAGAGTTCTTATTTTGAAAATGAATTGAGTCTTGCTGAGGATTGCTTCATTATGGTTGGATATGATCCACAATCATATCAGGAATCATAAATTGACCCAATATGACAAACAACCATGCAAGAATATTTCAACTCTCTACAGGAAAATGAGACTTGGGAATTGGTTCCCTTGCCTTCCAAGAGGAAGCTAGTGCAATGCAAATGGGTCTATAGGAAAAAAATTTCTACTGATGGGCCTGATATAAATCATAAGGATATTTTTTTTCCTTCTAATTCTCTCAATTCCAAGGAGTGGACTATTCAGAGACATTTGCATCGATTGCAAAGATGGACTCCATCAGGCTAGTTTTAGCCATTGCTGCAAGCAAGCGCTGGGAGGTTCACCACATGGATGTCAAAAGTGAATTTATTCATGGTGACCTATAGGAATATATATATATGCAAAACTATTAATTTTTCCAATAGTATCCTTCTCTTTTATGCATGTTAAAGAATCCTCTCTATGGACTCAAGCAAGCCCCAAGGGCTTGGTATGCCAAGATGGACAAATTTCTGCTTTCACTTGGATTTATAAGATGCAAGTATTATCCTAATGTTTATTTTCAGAATATTGGTGATTAATTTAAAGTCATATAACTCTATTTTTATTACCTTTTGATTACAGGTATCCGCACCAAAGAGATTGGATCAATCAAAGCATCTTTACACAGTGAATTTTCAACGACCAATCTTGGCATATTGAAGCAATTTCTTGGTTTGGAAATTTTTCAATCTGAAGCAGGGATAAAGGTAAGTCAAAAAAACTATGATGCATGCCTATTAATGAATTTTAAAATTGCTGACTGTAAGGAATCCAAGTTCCCATTCCTTTCTGGCATCAAACTAGGAGAATTCGGTGACTCTCCATTGGTGGACAACTCATTATATAGGCAGCTAGTCGGGATTTTGTTGAATCTTACTCATTCTAGACATGATTTAGAATGTGTTTTAGGTGTTTTAGCTATATATATTCATCAGCCTCATTATATCCATTGGAAGGCATCCAATAGGATCCTTTAGTATGTACAAGGAACCATGAACTTCGGGGTACACTATGCTGCTAGTTCTACACTAGAACTAGTTGGATTTTCTAATTCTGGTTGGGTTGATGATCCCAATGATAGGAAGTCCACTTCAGGTTATGTATTCATTCTTTTCAATTATCCCATATGTTGTTCAAGAAAGAAACATCACACCATCTCCCTATCTTCAGCTAAGGCCGAGTATAGAGGAGCAATGAATGCAGCTACACAATGTTTGTGGTTGCAAGGTATTCTTCGGGAACTTGGAGTTGCACTTGATTCACCCACAATAATTTGGTGTGAAAATAAAAGTGAAATCAATATTTTCATAGATCCATTGCATAGATAGAGGAACAAACACATTGATATATGCATGCACTACATCCGTAGCTTGGTGCATGATTGGGTGATAGCCTTGCAGTATTGTCCTTCTGTAGAGCAAACTGCTAATATTTTCACCAAGTGTTTCACAGAGAATACCTTCACCTACCTGAGATATATTCTTGGGGTAAGTGATACATGGTGATGTATTCCATTCACCTTCATATTTTTGGCTCCATTTCCATTTTTTAGGAGAGGTTCTGTTCCCATGTGGTTTTCCTCTTTTCCTTTTTTTCATGGACAAATAAAATTTTATGTTGTATGAGGTGACTTGAGCCTTTATTGCTAAGGCCTCCATGATATTTTTGGTTAACAAGTACTAATTCAAGTTTAAGAGGGGGTGTTAGAGAATAATCCATACTTAGTACCATAGTCTTATACCTTAGACACTTTCATTTGCTTCCATGCAATGATTTCTATGGTTAGACTTAGGGAAATTTACCATTTGCCATAGTTGATGCGCTCCTAGTTGATCATTCTGCATAGTTGATGCACTCTAGGTTGATCATTTTAACACCTAGGTGTCCACATTGATTTTAGTCAACTAGGCATGCAATCCCCTTCCTCTTTTTCATGTATTTTGACTCCTTTGAGGCGCTAGTGCTTGTTTTGAGTGTATTTTGGACTATTTTGGGCATTTATTTCTCTCCTACAGCCACTCCACTCACCCATGTGCTTCCACACACTAGGCACACCTCCACACATGTTCTAAAATTCCTCACCCACATTCACATAATCGTTTGTGACCATTTGGGATGAGTTGGAGGCTCATTGGTCCACTTAGGGGTGTTTGAGGGTCAAATCTAATGATGACACTTGTATGCTTCCATGATGCCTCCAAGGACTCACAAATTTTCCCTATTGTACTATATATTTGTTCTATACATAGTTACATGTTATAAAATGGTAATAATATCAGTTATTGGGATCACATGTGAATGCAATTTTTACTCTTTCAGGATTTGTGTGGTTGTTTTGCAAACTAGTTAAAATTGTGAGAGTTCCTTGTGCTCCTAGATCTAGCAGTGAATCAATTATCACATGAAGACATAATTTATGCTACAAGAGTTTCTCCAAAAACATGCATCTAATTTGAATCTTACTACACACACATGTAAGAACTATAAGGGTTGGATTTCCTGAGAGAGTTGTGGATGAGTGAAGGGGAATTCATTCCTTGTGTTGTGTAGGGTAGTTGGAAGTATTTTCATAGAGATATTTTGTAGAGATATGTATTATTTTTTCCTAAGCATAGAGAATAGAATGGGTTGTGGGATGAGTGAGAGAAGTCGGTAGGTGTTTCCTTCACTCATGTGTCCTCGTATCCTAGGTTGGGGGTGGCCTCTTAGTAGAAAGAGTATATGTTGGACAAAGTTCCTATAATTGGGTGGAAAATATCTCTTAAACATCCAATTGCTTGGATATTCTTTTGTATTTGATGTGCAATTATTTTATTTATATTCCTATAATGTTTAATCCTTTCATGTGCATGCTAGATGTGTATAGATATTTTATTTTCGATGGGTAGTTTAATTATGTATCTACACACATGTTTCTGTTGTTAAGAAATCATAATTATGGTATTGGTTGAAATTTAGACACCTATATTTAGTTAATATTCCCTCCTATTGATCGTATTGAGGGATGGGGACGTTACACAAGAATTTTATTAACCCTCTCCCTCCACCAATCTTTCCAAGAATTGTTACCTACCTCCATGGATTCACCCAAATAATACTCCCACTTGGATGGTTTCTCCATCACATACATTCTTAACATGCCTTAAATGAATTAATTAACTCTTTGATTCTATCCATCTATATGTGGATGATGTGTTGTACTTAAGTAGATTTGTTTTGAATCCTTTAAATATCTCTTTCCAAAAGGTTGAAGTAAAATTTGTATCTCTATAGGAAACAATTGCATTAGGTATCTTGTACGTAAGTCCACATTTGTTCTAAATACTTTAAATATCCCTTTCCAAAAGTTTGAAGTAAACTTTGTATCTCTATCTACAATAATTGCATTAGGTATCCTATGCAACCTAGCAATCTCTTTCATGTATTTTTTTGCTATAATATATACCTTATTAGTTGACTTGATTCGAATAAAGTGAGAAGATTTATCAAATTGTTCACCACTACCTTGATTGGATCATGTTTCTTTGTTGTCTTGGGCATATTAGTGATTAAATGAATAGTACCACTTCCCATTTCCACTTTGGTATTGGCAATGGTTAATTTAGAAATCTTGATTGATGTTAGTTCTCTGCCTTTACTCTTTTCCTTCCATATATCTAGATATATATTTAGAAACATATTTCTTCATTCCTCGCAAAAAAAATTGACTTCTTATAGCTACAATTTTTTTAATCTAGGATGTCTAGAATATGGAACCTTATGCATCTCACTCATTACTAGTTTCCTTAATTAACTATAATTAAGAACATAAGCTCTATTTATATGCATAATAATTCCATCCTCTCCCAACTTGTAACCTTCATATTTCTTCTACAATACATTTTCCTATAGGAACCCTTCTTTTATATAAAAATAATGTTCATCTAAGATAACAAGTTCAAAATTTATGTTTCTTATATTGGATCTACATATGCTAATGCCTATAGCATGCATTGCATGTACTCTTCTATAGAATGCATCAACAACCTTGTTTTCCTTCCCTTTAGTATGTTTTATATCGTAATCAAACTCACAAAGTAATTCCAATCATGCTTCTCCATAAGTTTGGGTAGTATGGAGGTCGACTCAACACACAAAATGGGGAGCAAGTGGGGCAAATGGAATGTTTGGGTGACTTGAAATGAGTAGCTTGAGAATGGTGGTTTTTAGAAGTACTCATGCAAGTATAATAACGATGGAAGGAATATGTCCTATTGTGATGGGGACCTCCACCCTTTATTTATAGTTTTTATGTCCTTTTCTCTCATTTAGGGTTTTGGACCCTAATTAGGGTTTTAGGCCCTCCTTAGGTGTTTTAAGCCCCTTTTGCTATTTTTAGCTCTTTTGGGGTTTTTAGCCCCTTTGTGAGCCTTTTAGCTCTTTTGTGGGTTTTTTAAGCCCTTTTTAATCATTTCTTGAGCTTTTTTTTTTAGAGAGAATAAGGTTAAAACATATGGAGGTCAAAAATGAGGGAAAAAGGTTAGGAAATGGATGTTTGTATGTGGTGTAGGCAGTGTAGAGCAAGTTGAGCAATTTTTTGCGTTAACAATTAGTACCCCAATGAATAATAGAAAATATTGTTTTGAGTCTTCCTAGGTGAATTCGGCCCAGACAGTTTAGTGGGGCCAACTTGTTTAGGGTAAAAGTCAGCTGACATACTATAAATAGAGGATTTATGTTCCTCATTACAACACAGACTCACTCACTTGTGTAGCGCATAGGAGAGAGAGAGACTGATCGAAAAGGAGGAGAATACATGTTTTGGGGTTTTATCTTATACATCTTATACATAGGAAGTTTTGTTGGGTTTTCTTTCCCTTTAGGGTTTCCCAAGATAAATATTGTGTATATCTTTTGATTGTTTTTCTTTCAGTGATTCTGCATATGCTACTATTATAAAATTGGATTAAACACTAATGATATCTATTCTAGCATATGAAATCTCAACATGGTATCAGAGCTAGTCTAAATAAGACAACTTTCACAAGGTGAAACTCTCTCTCCTCTCCCTCTAGAAGAAATTAGGGTTTCTGCAAAGTTTGGAAATTGGAATATCTGCCTGCATAGAAATTTGTGCCTCCCTAGAGTGCATCTATTGAGCCTAGGAGAGAATTTTTTGGGTGGTTGAATCTCTTGGAAATCCAAACCCTAGTTTGACCCTGAACCAGAAAACTACAGAAAACCAGTACCGAAAATTCTACATAAATTGGAACCTTGCAAGTAAGATTTGAAGGGTGAATATTTGGGATCTCCATAAATCAGTTGGACCAACCAAATCGCCTCAGTAAAGCGCATTTGCTGGTAAGGTCAGATTTTATTTTTTAGAAATTTCAATTTTTAGTGACCTCCTGGACAGGATAGCCCCAAGCACTAAGCTTGAGGACAAGCTAGAAGGCATAGAAAAATTCCTAGCATGGAAGTATAGGATGGTCTCATTCTGAAAGAGAATGGCCTTGAGAAGTACATCAAGGATGAAGTTGCAAAACCAAATAAGATGAAGCTAAGGAGAAGAATGAACAAGACTTGATTAAGGAAATGAGGATCATTGTTGATTCTATCAAAGATCACTTGATCCCTCGAGTGTCATTTAAGAAGACACCAAAGAAAATGTATGATGCACTTTCCAGAATGTATGAGGGAAGGAACATCAATAGAAATATGAATTTGAGAGCTCAACTGAATGGCACCAAGATGAGTAAAGGAGAATCAATTCAAGATTACTTCACAAGGGTCTCTCAGTTCAGGGGACAACTAAGTGTTATTGGAGACACCCTTGATGAAGATGAACTAGTTATGATTGCTCTCAATGGTCTCACTATACCTTGGGACTCATTCATAGAGACTCTATGTGCTAGAAAAGAAAGTATGAATTTTGACATAGTATGGGAATATTGCATTCAAGAAGAAGCTAGAGTAGCTAACAGATAATCTCTACTCAGATAAAATGATCAGGATCTAGCCATCCATACTAAAGGAAGAAAATAATCAAACTTCAAGAAGGGTAACCATAAACCTTAAAGAAGAAGTTTCAAAAGAAAAGAGTAAATCAGAAGAAAGATTACTCAAAGTATCAATGATAAAATTGTCATAAGATATGACACCTTGCCGGAGAGTGTTCATCACCAAAGAAGAACATCAACAAAAGACATCATGATCATCTAGCTGAAGATGAGGATGAAGAAGAAGAAAGACCTTGAAAGAGACTAACCAAAGAAGAAGAAGATTTAGAAGAATATGTACTATTCTCTGCACTCTCTGGTTCTGTAACACTTGGAGAAGATATATGGCTTATTGATAGTGGTGCTTCAAAGCACATGAAAGGGAAGAAGAAAACTCTGTCAAGACTTGAAGAAAATATCTCTCCTCATAAGGTATCATTAGGAGATGATTATCAATATCCCATCAAAGGTATTGGTGAATCAAGCTACAATATTAATCCTTGGACTTTCATGAAGATGAAGGAACTACTATATGTACCGTGTTTGAAAAAGAACTTACTTTCCATCTCAGCTCTAGATAAGAAAGGATATAGAGTTTCTTTTATATATGGACAAGTAATTATGTGGTCCAAAGGAAAGACACTTGAAGATTCCGTGGTCATTGGAGAAGAAGAAGTAGGAGGACTCTACAAACTCAAAGGACATCCAGAGATAGCCCTTTTCCATGAGCCTACTAGCTCAATTGAACTATGGCATAGGAGGTTTGCTCACATCAACTACAAAGAACTTCCCTATGTGAGCAAGGTGGTAATAGGGTTACCATATCTGAATATTGATCATGAGGTATCTTGCAAAGGATGTTTAAGAGCAAAGAACATCAAGAATCCCTTTCCAAAAAGTGAAACAAAGACTAAACGTATGTTGGAATTAATTCATTCTTATGTGTGTGGTGCTATGCCCTCCATATCATTAATTGGATATGAATATTATGTCACATTTATTGATGACTATTCAAGAAATACATGGATATACTTATTGAAGAACAATAGTGAAGTGTTCGGGAAATTCAAGGAATCCAAATCCTTGATAGAGAACCATTCAGAAAGAAGAATCAAGACAGTGAGATCAGATAATGGTGGAGAATATACTTCAAAATAATTTGAAGCATTCTGCAAGGAGGCAGGAATCAAGAGGGAACTAACCACTCCCTATAATCCTTAACAGAATGGTGTTGCGGAAAGAAATAATAGAACCATTATGGAAGCAATGAAAACAATGATTCATGACCAATACCTCCCCATGCACCTATGGGATGAAGCAGAAAAAATAATTGTATATGTGCACAATATATTATCTCATAGTGCTCTTGTATTCAAGACTCCTAAAGAAATGTATACAGGAAAGAAACCTGAAGTGAGCCATTTCAATATATTTGGTTGTCTAGTATATGTACATATTCTAAAAGAGAAGAGAACCAAGTTGGATCCTTCTAGAAAGAAGGGAATATTTGTTGGATACTATGAAGTCTCCAAAACCTTCAGGATATACATTTCAAGATTCCATCATATCGATATTAGTAGGGATGTAACATTTGATGAAGAGACATCTCTTAATAAATTGAGAAGGTGTCATCTAGTACATGAAGAAGATGTACCTCCCAGAATGATAGAAGTTGAACCCTCTCCTGAAATAGTAGCATCTGAAGATCATGATATTCTAGAACCTTAGGAGGAACAGTGATGGGACTACAAACTTTCCTTTCAAGAAGGAATGATGAATATATGGACCCTCTTCAGAAAGGAGGAACAAGTTGAAGATATGGACTCTCCTCAGAAAGGAAGAATAGGTCAAATATATGAACCCTCCTTGGACAAAGGGGGAGCAAGTTGATGATATGGATCCTCCTAGAAAATGTTGAGTGATGAGAAGACTGTCATCGATGATGGATGATAGTGAAGCTTCAGTATGAAACAGGCCAATTATTACTAAAGATGCTGACAAGGTCCGAGATTCACTTGTGGACAATAGTATCCTCTCTTGATGATGGTACTGCAGGTATAACACTCTATTCATGGGAGTGGTCCTTACTAGCTAAGGATGGCCCTGCAGACATTACTCTTGCGTGGAGAGTACCCACATTCATTTTTGGATACCGTAGTATAACATTCACTTGTGAATGGTCCTAGATTTCATGCTAAGGATGTCCTATGATGAGTCCTTACGAATGATAAGGACGACACTTATGTGCAGTCGAGATCTTCCCTGTAAACAATAATCTTGCATGGAGAGTATGCCTACATGTATATGTATATGTCATAGTATAACACTCGCTCAGGAGTGGTCATATATTTAAAGTTAAGGATGCACTACGATGCCTCCTTACAGACGATAGGGCTTGCATATCGGTGCGTTCGAGATCTACATTCAGTTGTAGATGATTCAGCTAGTCAATACTATGGACCCTCCTCGTTAAGGGGGAGTAGGATGATGGAGGATTGCATCATCCATGAACCTATGTCCTAAAGTGATAGGTATTGATCATCCCGCAAAGAGATCATGTGTACTACAGGTAGCATGTGTTGAAATATTGTAACTTCAAAGGATATTCTAAATGTATTTTTTATGTTGTAACCCAAGGGAGATGTAATTATTCCTCCGACATGGTGTTATTATTGTATTTGGTCATCATAGAGTCAAGAGGTAAATACTCCACTTGTGTTGGGTCTTTAGTGCCCTAATAAATAATATAATATATTTTTTTTAGTATTCCTAAGTGAAGTCAACCCAAACAGTTTATTGGGTCTGACTTGTCTAGTGCAAAAGTCAATTGACACATGAGTATAAATATAGGAGTTTTTGTTCTTATTTGTACACAAACTCACTCACTTTTGTAGCATATAGGAGACAGAGACAGAGACAGAGACAGAACAGAAGGAGGAGAACAATTGTTTTTGGGTTGTCTTTTATACATCTTATAGAGAGGAATTTTTTGTTGGGTTTTCTTCCCCTTGACGGTTTCCCAGGATAAATGTTGTGTCTATCTTGTGATTGTGTTTCAATCAGTGATTCTTGATATGATGCTATGATTTTGAATTGAATACTATTGAATCTAGTCTATCATATGAAAAACTTAACATGGTATCAAATCTAACCTGATTAGAGTAGCTTTCACAAGGTAAAATTCTCCCTCTTCCCTCTCCTGAAGAAATTAGGGTTTCTGCAAAAGTTGGAGTTTTGAAGATATTATTGCATAGAAATTTGCACCCTCTCGGAGAGCATATATTGAGCCCTAGATCAAATTTTTTGGGTGGATAGATCTTCGGGAAATCCAAACTCTAGTTTGGCAGTGAACAGAAAAACTGCAGTGAAACAGAACCAGAAAATCTGCATTGCTGCAACCTTGCAAGTAGGATTTAAAGACTGAAGATTAAGGATCTCCAAAAAGAAGTTGGATCAACCAACTCTCCTCCTCCAAGCACATATACTGGTAAGGTAAATCTCATGTTTTGATAAATTTCAATTTTGAGTGACTTACTGGACAAGATGGCCCCAATCACTAAGCTTGAGGACAAATTGGAAGGCCTAGAAAACTTCTTGGCTTGGAAGTATAGGATTGGCCTCATTTTGAAAGAGAATGGTCTTGAGAAATACATCAAGAATGAAGTTGCAAAACCTGAAGAAGCTGAAGCTAAGGAGAAGCATGAACAAGACCTAATCAAGGCAATGACGATCATTGTTGATTCCATTAAGGATCACTTGATCCCTCAAGTGTCATCTAAGAAGACACCTAAGAAAATGTATGATGCACTTTCTAGAATGTATGAAGGAAATAACATCAACAGAAAGATGAATATGAGAACTCAATTGAAGGGCACCAAGAGGAGCAAAGGAGAATCTATTCAATAGTACTTCACAAGGATCTCCCAAATCAAACAGAAGCTAAGTGCTATTGGATATATCCTTGATGAGGATGAATTGGTTATGAATACTCTCAATTGCCTCACTAGACCTTGGGACTTATTCATCCAAACTCTATGTGAAATAAAATAAAGTATGAAGTTTGACATATTATGGGAAGATTGCATACAAGAAGAAGCTAGAGTAGCCAATAGAGAATCTCTTCTCAGAGAATATGATCAGGGCTCTAGCTACCCATATGAAAGAAATAAATCAATCAAACTTCAAGAGGAGTAATCATAAGCCTTCAAAGAAGAAATTACAAAAGAAGAAGAAGAAGGATTACTCAAAGTATCAATGATACAACTATCATAAGATAGGACATATTGCTAGAGAATTTCCATCATCAAACAACAACAACAACAAAAGGCATCATGCTCATCTAGCTGAAGATGAGAATGAAGAAAGGCCTTGAAAGAAAACTAGAGGCGAAGATGTAGAAGAATATGTGTGTTATTCTCTGTACTCTTTGGTTTTGTAACACTTGGAGAAGATACGTGGCTTATTGATAGTGGTGCCTCTAAGCACATGACAGGAAAGAAGAAAACTCTGTCAAATATTGAAGAGAAGAACTCTCCCCATAAGGTATCATTGGGAGATGACTATAAATATCCCATCCAAGGTATTAGAGAATCAAGCTACAAGCTTGACTCCGGGACCTCCATAAAGATGAAGGAAGTACTTTATGTACCAGGTTTGAAAAAGAACCTACTCTCCATCTCAGCTCTAGATAAGAAATGATATAGATTTTATTTTATAGATGGACAAGTACTTATGTGGTCCAAAGGAAAGACACTTGAAGATGCTTTAGTCATTGGAGAAGAAGAAGGAGGACTGTACAAGCTCAAAGGACATCCAGAGACAGCCCTTGTCCATGAGACTATCAGCTCAAATGAACTGTGGCATAGGATACTTGCTCACATATGCTACAAAGCATTTCCCTATGTGAGCAAGGTGGTAACAAGGTTATTGGATCTGAAGATCGAACATGAGGGAACCTGTAAGGGATATGCATAGGGAAAGAAAATCAAGAATCCCTTTCCAAAAAGTGACACAACTACTAAAGGTACGTTGGAACTAATCCATTCTAATGTATGTGGTCCTATGCCATCCATATCCTTAAGTGGATATGAATACTATGTCACATTTATTAATGATTATTCAAGAAATACTTGGATACACTTCTTGAAGAATAAGAGTGAAGTGTTTAGTAAATTCAAGGAATTCAAAGCCTTGATAGAGAACTAGTCAAAAAATAGAATCAAGACACTGAGATTAGATAATGGTGGAGAATACGCTTCAAAGGAATTTGAAGCATTCTGTAAGGAGGAAGGAATCAAGAGGGAACTAACGACTCCCTATAATCCCCAACAAAATGGTGTTGTGGAAAGAAAGAATAGACCTATCATGGAAGCAGTGAAGACCATGATTCATGACCAAGACCTCCCTATGCACCTATGGGTTGAAGCTGCAAGAACAGTTGTATATGTGAAAAATAGATTATCTCACAGTTCTCATGGATTCAAGACTCCTGAAAAGATGTATACCAAAAAGAAACCTGAAATAAGCCATCTCAAGATATTTGGATGTCTAGTATATGTACATATTCCAAAAGAGAAGAGAACAAAATTGGATCTTTCTGGTAAGAAGGGAATATTTGTAGGATACTGTGAAGTCTCCAAAGACTTCAAGATTCACATCTTAGGATTCCTTCATATCGAGATTAGTAGGGATGTAACCTTCGATGAAGAGGCAACTCTTAAGAAATATAGAAGGTGTCAGCTTGAAGAAGTACATAAAGAAGATGTACCTCCCAGAAGGACAGAAGCTGAAGCAACTCCTAAAATAGTAGCATCATAAGATCATGACATGCTAGAGCCTCAGGATCCCCCTACTATGGATATCTCTCAAAAGATAAAACCTACTTGGGTAAGATAAATCATATAAGAAGCATAAAGATATGGAGCACCAGAAGGCTCCACAAGAACCAGCAAAAGATCAAATCCATATTCCAGTTATGTAGATTTGATGTGTGATCTTGTAAACCAAGAACCCACCAGCTATGAGGAAGCTGCATAGAAGAAATAGTGGGTTGAAGCAATGAGGGAAGAATACCAGTCAATCATGAAGAATGATGTTTGGGATATTGTTCCCAAACTAGAAAACAAGAGTGTGGTATCTACAAAAGTGATATACAATATAAAACATGCTGCAGATGGAAGTATTGAAAAGTACAAAGCAAGATTTGTGGCTAGAGGATTTTCTCAGAAAGAGGGAATCGATTATGAAGAAACATTTTCTCCATTAGCAAGGTACACTTCCATCAGAACTATCATGGCATTTGCTTCCATGATGAAATGGGACTTACACCAAATGGATGTAAAGAAAACCTTCCTTAATGGTGTGATTGAGAAAGAGGTTTACATCGAACAACCACAAGGATTTGAAGTCGAAGATAGAGCAACTCATGTATGCAAGTTGAAAAAGGATCTGTATGGACTAAAGCAAGCTCCTAGAGCTTGGTATCGCAGAATAGATATATTCTTAACAAGCATGGACTTTACCAAGAGTAAATTTGATACTAATATTTATATGAAAATTATGGATGATGAACCAGTCATACTATTTTGTATGTGGATGATCTATTTCTGACTGGAAATAAGAAACAGATCAAGGATTGCAAGAAGAATATAGCTGAAGAATTCGAGATGAAATATCTTGGATTGATGCATTATTTCCTAGGGCTAGAAGTGTGGAAGATCCCAGAAGGAATCTTTCTGAATCAAGGAAAGTATGTAGTAGAAATATTGAAAATATTTGATATGGTGGATTGTAAAGTCATGACCACACCCATGGACACCAACTTAAAGTTGTTGTTTGATGAGACATTTGAGCGAGTGGACATGACACACTATAGATAGATTATTGGGTCATTAATGTATCTGACGAATAGAAGGCCAGATATATGCTTTGTCGTGAACACCTTGAGTCATTATCTAGTTAAACCTAGACGGGTTCACTTGATATATGCAAAGCATTTAATGAGGTAACTAAAAGGTACGATTTATTTGGGACTGTACTATGGGAGAGATCATGACTACAATTTGTATGGGTATACGGATTCAGATTGGGCAGGAAGTGCCACAGACAGAAAGAGCACCTCAGGTGGATGTTATTCTCTGGGATCCACCATGATCTCATGGTTTAGTAAGAAGCAGTCCAGTGTTGCTCTTAATACAGCTGAAGTAGAGTACATCGTAGCTTGCTCTTCTTGTTGTGAAGTGATATGGATTCAAAAGCTGATGACATGAATATTTGACATGGAGGTGGACATCATAGTAATTTTATTTAACAACCAGAGTTGTATAAAGATGAAAAAAAATCTGATGTTCCATGACAAATCGAAGCATATAGAAATTTGATATTTCTATATAAGAGATATGGTACAAAAGGGAGCCATCAAACTCCAGTATGTGGGTACCAATGAGCAAGTTGTTGATATACTGACCAAGCCTCTGTCTTGAACAAAGTTAGAATATTTCCATGACAAGATTGGTGTAGTTCGAAAGGACTTTCCTTACAAGGAGGAAGAGTGATGGGACTACAATTATTGGATCCTATTCGAAAAGGAAGAATCGGGTCGAAGACATGAACCCTCCTCGAACAAAGGGGGAGCAGGTTGATAATATGAAACTTCCCAAGAAAGGGGGAGTAATGATGAGACTGACATCAATGGTGGATGAAAGTGATGATGGTCTGAAATTTATTTGTGGAGGATAGTATCCTCTCTTGAGGATAGCAAGTATAACACTCTGTGCATAAGAGTGGTCCGTACTAGTCAAAGGATGACCCTGCAAGATGTTACTCTCACATGGTGAATACTCACATTTAGTTTTGAATATCGTAGATTAAACACTTGCTCAGGAGTGGTCTGGATGCTTTATGATGAGTCCTAACGAATGTCAGGACGGACATTATGTATGCAGTCGAGATCTTCCTTGCAGACTATACTCTTGTATGGAGAGTATGCCTACATTCACATGTAGATTCCATAGAATAACCCTCGCTTGGGAGTGGTCCTAACCTGTGTGGTATGGATTCCGTATGATGAATCCTCACAGACAGCGTAGTATAACAATCACTTGGGAGTGGTCCTAACCTATGTGGTATGGATGTTCTACGATGGGCCAACATTGTGTATGCAGTCAATATCTGCTATGTGGACAATACTCTTGCTTGGAAGAGTATGCCTACACGCAAGTGTAGATACTGTAGTATAACACTCACTTGGGAGTGTTCCTAACCTGTGTGGTATGGATGGTCTACAATGAGTCCTCACGGACAATACGGACACCACTGGGTGTGGTCGAGATCTACATTTAGTTGTAGACGATTCAACTGATCAATTTCATGGATCATTCTGATTGAGGATTGCATTGTCCTTGGACTTATGTCCTAAAGTGATCAGGAATTCATCATCCTACAAATAGATCATGTGTATTGCAGTTAGCATGGTGAAAAAGGATCAAGTAGATCGAAGTACAGCAATGAAGGGTCAAGTAGATCGAAGTGCAGCTGAAAAAGATCAAGAAGGATCGAAGGACTGTTGCAAAGGATCAAAAGGATTGAAGTGTTGCTGCAAAAGGATTGAAAAGGATCGAAGTGTTGCTACAAGGGATCAAGAAGATTGGAAGGCTAATGCAGAAGATAGAAGTGTTGCTACAAAGGATCAAGAAGATCGAAGTGTTGCTGCAAAGGATCTAGAAGATCAAAGTGCTGCTACGAAGGATCGAAAGATCGATGCGTTGCTACAAAGAGAGGATCAAGTGATCATGTGATGCAGAAGATAAAGAGTAATTGTTCCAGTTATTGATTGTGAAAAACTTCCCGTGACGTATAGATGTATTACCTCGATGTAATGTTGTAATTGTCACTCTATTCTCCTATAGTGTGTGATGATGTTGTCAGTAGAATAACCTTGTCGTTAAGGGGGAGTGTTGAAATATTGTAACTTCAAAGGATATTCTAAATGTATTTTTATGATGTAACCCAAGGGAGATGTTATTATTCCTTCGACGGGGTGTTACTATTGTATTTGGTCATCATAGAGTCATGAGGTAAAGCCTCCACTTGTTCCAGGTCTTTAGTGCCCTAATAAATAATATAATATACTATTTTTTAGTATTCCTAGGTGAAGTCGAACCAAACACGACCCAGACAGTTTATTGGGGCTGACTTGTATAGTGAAAAAGTCAATTGACACATGAGTTTAAATAGAAGAGTTGTGGTTCTTATTTGTACACAAACTCACTCACTTGTGTAGCACATAGGAGAGAGAGAGATAGAACAAAAGGAGGAGAACAACTGTTTTTGGGTTGTCTTTCATACATCTTATACAGAGGAATTTTTTATTGGGTTTTCTTCCCCTTAATGGTTTCTCGGGATAAATGTTGTGTCTATCTTGTGATTGTGTTTCTATCAGTGATTCTTGATATGTTGTTGTGATTGTGAATTGAATACTATTGAATCTAGTCTAGCATATGAAAAACTTAACAGCGTGGCGATGAAGGATCGAAAAGATCGAGTGTGGCTGCAAATGATTGAGAAGATCGAAGTGCTATTACAAAGGATCAAGAAGATTGAAGTGCTACTGCTACAAAGGCTCAAGAATATTGAAGTGATGTTGAAAAGGATCAAGGATATCAAAGTACTGCTACAAAGGATCAAAATAATCAAAGCATTGTTGCTACAAAGGATCGAAAGATCGAAGTGTTGCTGTAAAAGGATCAAGTGATCGTGTGTTGCAGAATATGAAGACATTGAAGAGTAATTGTTCCAGTTACTGATGAACATTGAAAACTTCCTATGACGTATAGATGTATTACTTTGATATTGCTGAATATATTTTATCTCGTTACTCCTATAGTTGATGATGATATTGTCAATAGAATACCCTTCTCGTTAAGGGGGAGTGCAGTAATATTGTAAATTCAAAGGATATTCTAAATGTATTTTACTGATGTACCCTAAGGGATATGTTATTATTCCTTCATCGGGATGTTTCTATTGTAATTGGTCATCATAGAGTCATGAGGTAGAGTCTCCATTGTAATTCGGGTCATTAGTACCCCAATGAATAATATAAAATATTGTTTTGAGTCTTCCTAGGTGAAGTCGTCCCAGACAGTTTAGTGGGGCCAACTTGTTTAGGGTAAAAGTCAGTTGACATAAAGTGTATAGATAGAAGCGTTGTGTTCCTCATTACAACATAGACTCACTCACTTGTGTAGCGCATAGGAGAGAGAGACAGACAGACAGATCAACAAGGAGGAGAATACCTTTTTGGGGGTTTTATCTTATACATATTATACATAGGAAGTTTTGTTGGGTTTTATTCCCTTGAGGGTTTCCCGGGATAAATATTGTGTATATCTTTTGATTGTGTTCCTTTCAGTGATTATGCATATTCTATTGTTGTGAATTTGGATTAAGCACATATGATATCTAGTCTAGTATATGAATTTTGGATTAAATTGGTGTATGTGTGTGTGTGTGTGTGCACCTATGTGCATCATTACAAAATATTTTTTCAACCTAGACCATATAATTTATGCTTCTTGCCACTTTATAATTACATACATAAATATATTATGGGGTCAAAAATGGGGTGTTGCATTCCATCAGCATTTAAATACTCCTCCTCTATGTTGAACATAAGTATAGCCATGGACGAGTCTGCATGAACATCAATGTAACACCCCATTTTTGAACCCTTGATGTAATGATCTAAATTTTAGTCAACCAATGCCTAAGGGTATCAACAATTTGTATAATGTACATATTAATATAAAATACAACTTGTTATGGCTAAGGAAAACCTTGAAGAGAATAGGGGACTATGAATTCACCAATGAGAAGGAAAGGGGCTATAGACAACCTAAGGGAAGGGTTATAACATAACCATATCTTTAACCTTCACCCTTAAATTATATTTAATGATACTTTAATATTATTTACCTGTTTGAACTTTATATTTTATCCTTCATGCAAAATGAAGGTTTAGTTGCATGCTAAACGAAGGTTAAATGACACATATGGGACATGAGTATTTTGGGGAGAACACATGTGGGTGAAGTTGGAAATGCAACCAAAAAGTAAACATGTAAGAATAATTTGAGAAGGAAGGAAGCTATCATGGGGTTCATTCTTCCTATGTGTGAACCATTCTGCTTGCTTGGTGTGCAAGTTGGGAATCAATATTTCAACCTTGATTATTAAAAACTAAATTTTGATAATTGTTAAGCATTATTAGGTGCTAAATTTAATTTCCGTATCCTTAACAGTATTTCCAATAAAATGGTGAACTGTGTATAAACCTTCCTCGGTCGAATTTCTGAGCATTGATTAACTATGTGGATATTCACCGTTGTGTTTTTGGAAAGGAAATCAAGCAAGGAAATGCATTGTTTGGTGTATAACAAGTTGGTACCAGAGTCCTGAATTATTTAGAAAATAACCATGTTGTTTTTGTGGAATTTGTGAGTGCCAAAATTAAGAAATAAAAGTGGCGAGGATTACCATGTTCACTTGTTTGCAATCCTTTGAAAACCTTGAGAATTCTCCTGGTGAATTCATAGTCTCAACTTGGGGGTGGAACCTTGAGGAGAGATTTATGAGCAAGGAATCTTCTGGTTGGATGGAGAGTGCCTCATACATAGCCAGTTGTTCAAGTTACTAATTATTAAAATAAGTAGTTTTTTCTTTTTATCAATCATTTTACTATTCTGTATGATTTAATGAATGGTGTAATTCATGAAGTATTGGAATTAATTGTTTCATTAAATTCATTCAGATAAATATTTCGTTATGTGCCATAATGAATTACCTTTATTTTTATAGTAAATTAATTCAAGGAATTGTTAGATAATTTATCCATGCATTCTGCGTGAATAGTTATGGAATGCAATCTGCATATTTCTAATTGAAAATTTATATGATGATAACTAGTTTTAATTATTTATTTTATGTATTAAATCAATGGATGGAATTTCTTTAAAAGACTTGAATTCTCTGTGTTAATTTCACATTTTATGTAGAATCTTGTGTTCTATGTCAGACATTACTTCTAATTATGATTCTAATAATTGAAATGAATTCTGAAGGATTTTGGTTTGTTAATTGGGTGGAATACGAATCTTATGTGTTGGATATTCCTATTGAATTCTTATGTGTGTGTGTGTATACATACATACATACATACATACATACATACATACATACATACATACATACATACATACATACATACATACATATATATATATATATATATATATAAGAGAGAGAGAGAGAGAGAGAGAGAGAGAGAGAGATATGGGGTGTATCTTTCATCACAATAATAATAGAGTCCCTATATTTGTTGGTTTGTCACTTTTGTTAGGGACAACCTCTATACTTTCAAGAGAGGGAAAGAAATTGTTATTTAGGAATTGACTTATGTAGGGATGTGTGAGGAATGAAAGAGAGTTTGTTGGTTTGTGCATTGATCATTGTCTCTACTTCGAGAGCCCTTTGGGATGCCTCCAACTAGGTAGTAGTATGTTTCATTTTGACTTGTTCTTTAATCGCCTCCTTTAGGCCACTAATGAAACATTCTTTATAGAAAGAATCTATTAAGTTCTATGAATGGATGTCTAATTACTTAAAGGATGAGATAAAGTCTGTGACTAATTCTATTTGGCATAACTTGATAAGATGATTCAAATAGTGAGGATCTCTCTTGTAATTCTCATGGAAATATTCAACAAATAGAATCCAAGAAACATAATGCTCATAAGGATTTCTATGCCACCTCCACCATTACCATTGTTACATATCCAAATACAAGGTCCCACTATAAGTTTCATCATGCCATTAGTAATACCATGAATGGAAAATTAATGTTCCATTTTTGTGACCCGTCCTGATGGGTTAGAACCATCAAAATTATTTAAGTATGCTTTAGTAAAATGAATCCAATTGTTATAATTCATGGAGGGTGGTTTATTTGTATGAGGACCTGAAGGGGGTTATTGGTGGCTAGATATTCCCAAGTGAGAATTTTCTTCTTGGTGTGGATCACTACTATATGCATTCCCATGTTATTTTGCGTGTATGCAACTAACTTTCAAATGTGTCAACTTCTCATCCAATATATTCTCTGACTTATTATCCTGTGTTTGCTCCCAACTATTGATGGTTTGATGATGGTGTTGAATCTGGCCATTATGATCTATGTATTGAGATTCTATGTCGTCTAATCTACATATAGTAGAGAGGGTGGTCATATTGCATGTGGTGTTGGTGCGAGGTGGTTTATAAGGTTCCACCATGGGTGTGATCCATCAAGTCCTAAGCACATGGGAGTGTCAGGTGTTATATCTCTTTGATATATGTGTAGGGTTCAATAGTTGTACTTAGCCCAACATATCATGGAACTAACTAATATGGATAATTGTTCCCTTAGCCATACTACTTGAATACCCAAGTACTAGAGACTGATATCCTCAAGTATTGTTTTCAATGTACTATAGCAACAAGACGACTGATAAGTTTGATCTAAAGTTGGTTCCAAGTATACATAGGGGTCTTATGATATATCCAAGGGTACAAGGAAGTGTAATTAACTATATGAGTGTTGTTTGATCTAGTACTACTCGAAGGGTATCGACATAGGTTACAAGGGTGCAAAACAATGTGGCTTAATTACCCTTGTATTTTTTTTGTGTATGCTTCCCCAATCACAAGTTTACTTATTGAATGGAAAATATTTGTGCTATTTAAAGATGGTCGAACATGTCTTTAAATTTAAAAATATATATATAATCTCTATAACCCTAGAAAGAGATCTAAAATCAATGGAAAGTAACTTAATTTTCAAGGTAGGGCTTGAGGCCAAAATTTTGAAATAAGCATAACTCCTTGTAAAAATATTATTTGGAGATGGTTTTGAAAAATCACCTTGAATTTTTGGTAACAATGAAATTTTTACACCTTTTAATCTTGAATTTTTTTTGGTAATATCTTGATATGTCTATTTTACAAATGCCAAATATTTTATTGATTTCCAATGTGGCAAGAAAAAATTAGGATAATTTCCCAAAAACTTATCGATTTTGTACTTCTCAGAAGGGTGAACTTGTATGACCTACCACACATCCAATTTGTCATTTATGAATACATATTTTTTATTCAAGATACCTTGGTCCAACTTGTTTCCAATAAAACTAGTGGCACTCAATTTGGATTTTTTGAAATTCACATATAACACTTTTACCGAGACACTTGTTTAAGGCTAGTTTTAGGCCATTCAAAATTCCTAACTTACACAGAGTGTATCTCCGAAAGTGTATATACCTATAAGTACAATTTTTGAATCATGTTACTTGTATGCATATTCTCTGTTACTTAAAAATTTCAAACCTTGAAACTTTACAAAAAAAATTGGAGCAAAAGTGCCAAGATAACTTGTTTGAAGGTGCCAACCCTTCTGCATTAGTGACAAACCTAAACTTACAAAGAGTGTATCTCAAAAATTATAGTGACCGAAAATATTAAATTTTGACACAAGTTACTTCTATCCTTTATATACCCTAAAAATTTCAGACCCTAAAACTTCATAGAAAAAAATGGAGTGAAAATGCCAAGATGACTCGTTTCAAAGATGTAACCCCTAGTTTTAAAAACTCTTTCCTTTTGGCCCAAGAAATAGTTATGATACCACCTGTAATATACTTAAACCCATAAATTTAGAGGAAACATACAAAAATACAAGAGATAATAGATAAAATAGATAGTTATGTTCACTTTCCTCTTCAAGGAGGAAACCTCCTAGAGAAAAGCTCCAAATACAATCACAATTCTTGACCCAAAAATGCATATATTACTACTCTATATTTAATGCTTCAATAGTTAATTCCCTAAATACTCATGGTAGTGATATTAATGAGAATAGGCCACCTTGAGGCCTTTATCCAATAAATAGGGCCCTTTAACATTAATTCACTACCCACTAACTATCTAATGGGCCTTATGTCCTTGTACATTGATAAAGCAGGGGGATTAGGGTAGGACGCTAACAGTAAAGGTAGGATAGGGTAGGGAAGGTTAGTTTATGAAATGGTATATTAAGTAGGTTAGGGTATATTATTCTATTTGGGGTAGGATACGTAAAGAAGTAATAGCTTATATACAATAGGGAAGGTTAGTTTAGAATGTGTTAAGATTATGTAAGGTAGGTAGGGAGAATAAGATAAGATTTAGTACAATAGATTACTTTGGGCTAGGATTGGAGATGTTAGGGTTGGATAGGACATGATAGGTAAGGTAATGTTGGTTAGGGTATAAAATGTGAATATATGATAGTTTAGTGTAACACCCTTGGCATGAACCCTTATTTTGATTGGGTCCAAATGTAATTATTAACTATGAATTCTTGAAAGGATGAACATTTGTATTTTGTAATTATGAATATTAAAATACACAACTGAGTGTGATGAGGCAATACACTAAAGAGATCGGGGACCCAGTTATTCACTAGATATTGAAAGGGGGATCAAAGGTGTCTTAGTTGGGAAACCCTGCTATGGACTTACCCTTAAATCATGATTTAAGCCTAATTCATTTCTGATTGACTTAAGACTTGTTTTATGATAAGATATGGAAAAAGTGTGATTAAGAAGAATAATTAAAAGTTAATTAAGTGAAAGACATGGATCGTGGGAGAGACCACGTGGGGAAATGCATTTAAGACAAAATTCCATGGGAGTTTGTCTCATCCGGAGAGATAAGTTGGTATCATGGGAAGCAAAACAAATTATGGTCTAGAAAAAGGGGTTATGTCATGGGAAAGAGAGAGAAATTAGTTTGGTCCGAGAGGAAGATAGTATAATTGGTCTAAGTTCAAGGGGAGACTCATATTGAAGATGATAATTTTACTTTGAAAAACTAAACCAAATTCTGAACCTTTGAACTATATTGTGAAACATTTTCTGCTGAAATTGTATCCATCTTTGCCTTTGGATGTCCCAATGAAATGGAAAATGGTGTAGGAAACTAACTTAGTGGAATTCTAAGCACTATGAATAGTGATGTATCTCCCTATTGTGCTAACAGAAGGAAGCTAGGAAGGTGAAATGCATTGTTTAGCATGCACTTGGTTGTAGACCAATGTTCCTAATTTCCAAGTGTTAAACCATTGAAAGAATTTATGAGGGTTAGTGAGAAAAATTATTGGTGAATGCATGGGTCTCATCTTAGGTCTGGAATTTTGCTAAGGGAATATGAGAAAAATTTCCTATGGTAGGGTGGAGCATGCCTCACATGTAGACAATTTCCCAATTTAGTTGTTAACAAATAAGTTTAATTGTTGAGAAATATATTATTATTATTCAATGCTAATTACATTTGGAATCAAGTTTATTGCTTCCTCTTTATCACTCCATGTATGTAAAATGCTTGAATAAATTGCAATGATCTAGTTGAATTCCTAAGTGTTACAGAATTATAGTTATATAGAGTTAAATGGTTAAATATGGAATGACAAATTGCATAGATGTTAATGAGACAAATTGAATGTTGTTCTCGATTGTTATTATGTTTGAAGGTTGTTTGGGACAATTGATAAAGTAAATACTATGTTTTACAGTTGGTAAGTTGTGTAGGCAACATTATTTGTACTTATTGGTTATAGCATGCCATTAGTTTCCAATTCTTATAAACTAAATATAGGGGCAATGAGCCTTAAACCTTCTTGAATGTTGAATAAGATTATGTTGTTGCATGCCATTCTTCTGCAAATATGACAATTATAAATCTTTCTAGTTTTCCCTGTGTTTAAAGATCGGGAATGTTATTAGAGAGTTATGGTCTGAAATTGTACTCATAACAGGTTCTTTGTTGTTAATTAAATTTTTGTTAACATTTAAAATTGGATAGTTGTATTATACAAATGAACCATGATGGTTATATTGGTCTTGAAACCATTTTGGTGCTAAAATAATTATAGTTAGATGGATTCTTTCATTAATAGAAAAGTAATCCTACTTTGATGAATTGTTACAGTTTCTAGTTGTTGAAAGTAATGAAATGGTTAATTGTAGATTATGGATGTTCCTCTATGGATTAAATTCCAATGCTAAGTGGAGGATGAAAACATGTTAAGGTTAAGACCTAAATTGTTAAGTTTCAAACCTAAATTGTTAAGTTTCAGACCTAAATCATTCCTTAGTCATTTTCTTAAAACGACTAAGTGTTGTTTCTTTGAAATCGAAAGAGTGGTTACCAATATTTCGATGTTGAAGTACCTATGTCGACATATAAGGTCAGAAGGGAAGTCTTAGTGGAGATTTAACAAGTTAACTCTCAATTTACTAAAGTGTCAGTGTGTCAAAGTACCAATGTAGAGGTGTCGACATCGAGATCAACATGTCGATTGGGAAATGGGTTTCCAGATAAGGCCAATGTATGAGGTTAAACATTAGGGAAACCTAGTTCTGAGGTTAGAACATCAGTGTTGGAATGGTTGATTTAATATATCCAAAATGTGTGTCAACTGTCAATCTCTGACATCCCAACGCCGGGTATATTTAATACATCCAAAATGTGTGCCGACTTTCGAGATCTAACTTGCTGATGTCGGGTAACTCGAGATCCCGATGTCGAGGCAGGCACATCAACGTTGTTTTTTTAGGAACCCATCAAGTGGTGTTGACTCCTGACTTTCGATGTTGAAAATGTCGAGAAGGCACATTCAAGTCAAGAAGACGGTACTAATCCATCGAGACTGTTAAAATTGTCAATTAACTAACTAATCTGACACCAAAACGTCGAAGTAGTTATATAGGACGTGGTTAATCATGTCAGGTTAAGTTATTTAATCCTTAATTTTTTTATGCAAACCTATTTAGTGAATAAACAAGATTCCACTATTTAGAGAGTGGAATGATGCTCTCCATTTAAATTTTAAAAATTTAAAAGTTCAACACGTGCATGTGCTACCCTATTTAAAAGTGGTATGTTTTATCCATGTATATTGTAATGTGAGTGTGCATTAGAGATTGGTATCATATTTAAGGTTTCAACACTTAGTCTCTCGGAAATGATTTCATTTTATAAAGAGTTGCAAACTCTTGAATATATTTAATTTCATAATATTTCTTGTATGAAATGTTTGTATGTTGATAATGTAAATTATATTATGAATATGAATATTGGTGTAAACTAACAATCATGGATGAATTCATATTTCTAGTGACAACTTAGTTTTTAGGGCATTGTACTTGATGATTACTATTGTAGTAGGCAAGCAGTACTGAAAGGATAGCAGAAGAGCCTATAATTTCTAACTTTGCTGAAGAAATTGGCATGGGTATTCAAAGAAAAAAACCCAATGGTCATCAATCTAAGATGGGAACCATGGAAGTGTTCCAAAATTTGAGGGATATTAAGATTGAGAATGGAATTATCCTTCAATGTGTGGAACAACAAAATCAGATTAATCATCAAATGATGCATAATATGGTACAGTTACAAAATCAAGTGCAATAAGTAAGTTCCAACGTAAGAAGGGAATGATAAGAATCAATGAATAGAGGAATTCCTAATAGATACCATCATTCCACGTATAAGGATGTAAGAAAAAGGGGGTTGCATTATCGATATCAAATAGTTGAAAGTCATCATGAAAATGAGGAACCTGAAATTCGGCATGATATTCATCTTACAAGGAATAAGAAGAGAAAGCGTGATGCAAATGAATTACATGGTGAAATCAGTAAAATCAAGCCTCTTATCTTTGATGGAGAAAAATAGGGGGAAATGGCATAGATTTGGCTACTGGAAATGAAGAAATATTTGCAGCTACATGATTATTCTGATAATCAAGAAGCTCATATTGCTATATATAATCTTCAAGGAAAATATTATAGGTGGTGGAATCATATAAAGCAAGTATAAAATATGGATGAAAAGAAAATTTCATGGAGTTTTCAATGGTATTTCAAGTGTGAATACCTGTCACAGCAATATTATGATAAGAAAATGCAAGAATTATTTGAACTTAAATTGGGAAGTATGACGATGTAAGAGTATGAGAAAAGATTCCTGGAATTTCTAGGTTATGTGGAATTTATCCAAGATGAAAATGTTAAGATCCAATGATTCCACTGTGCTTTACCAACATTCTACAAGGACCTAATAACTTATGACAAACCTTATACCTTGAAAGAATGCATACATAAAGCTAAATGTATGTATGATCAAGGTAAGGGTAGGAAGGGTTTGCATTAGAGCTGGAAAAGTAAACTGAAATACAAGAAGGAACGGAGGAAAAAGGGGTTTAAGCCTCTTCATATTAATCAGGGTATGTATAACTATTTAAAACAACCTACTCTGAAGGGTGATTCAAGGATAATTGAATCTACAAGACAAAAGAAACCATTCCAAGTTAAATGTTGGAAATGTGGAGGTGACCATTACCTCAATAAATGTCCTGAGTGAAAAAATAGAGATGCTAGTATGTATAATGTGCAAGAATCGTCTATATTAGGAGATGTTGATAGAAGCGTTCATCGTATATATACGGGCTTGTACAATCTCCAAGAAGACCACCAATATTCAATGTTTAAAATTGAAGGTAAAATAATGATTTGTCAATTTGAATTCTGATTGATTTTGGAGTTTCTTATAGCTATGCAAATACTAATTTGGTTAAAATATGCAATTTAGAAAGAAATAAACTACTTAAGCATAGAATGGTACAATTGGATATTGAGATGAAAAGGAAGATTACTTCTATAGTTAAAAATTGTGGTATAGAAATGAATGGGTGGCATACCAAAGTAGACTTGGATATCATTCTTTTCGATTCATACAATGTGTTGATTGGAATGGATTGGCTAGAATTGCATCATGCAATCCTCGACTACCATAATAAAAGTATGATGTTCCTGGATGAGGATGGTAAAACCGTTCAGGTTAAATGTATTCCAAGGCAAATTTTAGTAAGATATATCTCATCCATGTAGATGAACAAATGCTTCAGGAAGGGGTGGCAGTTGTATTCTATACATGTGAAGGAAAAAAACAGTTGAAAAAGAATCAAGATTAAATGAGCAAGCATTATTGAAAGAATTTGAGGATATGTTCCAAGATGTACTCAGGTTACCACCAAAGTGGGACATTGACTTTACAATTGATTTTGTGCTTGGAGTTGTGCCAGCATCAAAATCTCCTTATAGAATGAGTACCTCACAGCCGAGAGAATCACAATTACAACTATAAGAGTTATTAAAGAAGGTTTATATACGCCCTAGTATTTTTCCATGGGGATCACCTGCTCTATTTGTACAAAAGAAAGTGACATGTTGAGGTTGTGTGTGCATTGCAGACAACTAAACAAGGTCATGATTAAGAATAGGTATCCATTGTTGAGGATTGATGATTCAAGATAGGCATGCAATTTGTTATGAATTACGGAAGTTGAAGGATAAAGAAAATAACTATGCTACTCATGACCTAGAGTTAGTTTCCGCAGTTCATGCACTCCATATGTGGAGGATTTATCTCATGGGAAACAAGTTTGAATTTAAAACTAGTCATCACGGCCTAAAATATTTGATTGAACAACCTCTCCTAAACGTTAGATAAACCAGATAATTTGAATTCCTAAGTGAATTCAATTTTTAAATCAAGTACATAAAAGGAAAATATAACCGAGTGGAAAATGCACTTAGAAGAAGAAGTCATTTAATGCAAGTTTCATTCATCAACGATTGGAATTTTGATTTAAAAATTAAGTTTCAAGAAGCATTGAAATAATATCATCATTATTTGCGGGTTGTGGCAACATTGCAAGAAGGAAATATGACATCCAAATTTCAAATTATGCATTAGTTGAAGATGGAATACTTCAATTTAATGGTGTTGGACACACCGAGCACACTGAGGGGGGGGGTGAACAATGTGTATATATTTTGTTACTTTTTAAACGTTCACATTTATCATAAACTCATTTAATATTATGTAGAGTATGTTATTATATCATCATATCATGATCACATAAGAAGCATATCAAAACATAGTACACAATATTTTCACGTGGAAACCCAAGCCCTAGGGAAAAACCACAGAAGCCTTATAACAATAGTTTTCCAGCAACAACTAGAAGGAGGAAACAACCCCCTTATTACAATGACTTCAATTATCTAGCTACAACTAGAAGTAGGATACAACTTCCTGATTTACAGGCTACAACCTAAAGGAAGATCCAACTCCCTAGTTCTCTGGTTACAATCAAAAGGAGGCTACAACCCCCTTTCCTTGCCTCGTCCTGCCACCCTAATATGAAGAGAGAAACTGTTGAACCACAACCACATTGATCATGAAAACTTGCTAATCAACACCTGTACTACACTGGACAATATGTACCACACTACACAACCACTACTACTACTAACCACTACTCATCATATGAATAGTACTCATCAACTGATCACTGTCATTTGTATCACACTGCTCATCAACCTGTGCAATCAAGTTATACCATTAAATTTGTTTCTCACATCAACTGACTCAGTCAATATGAGTCTAACCAACTGCACACAAAACTCAGTCCACCTGAGTCAAATCAACTGCACATACAACTTAGTCCTTCTGAGTCAGACCAACTGCACATAAGGCAACTTGTGCCAATCCTTCTCAAATGAACCAACATGTACCAAGTTTCTTGTGTGCCTATGCAAAATCAATCATATACTTGTGTTAATCTAATCAAGTGCTATGATATCAACCGACACTTCTTACTTGTCCTAGTTCATCAAGTAAGATACACATTTGAGCAACCAAGAGACTTCACATATGGTCAACCAAACTTTGTCCAATCACACTCAACTCAATGACACCACAACCAACCTCAATCATAGTTAAGGAATAATTAATAGTTAAACATGATATACCTCAACCAAATTTTATAGGAAATACTTGGTCAGTGCTGACAAAGGTTGTTTCCATAGCATGAAACACTCAACACTAGAACAAAACAACTACAAGATATAGAAAATTTTCCTAGGATTATATAAACCTCTTGAATTAGCTTCTCTTCTTACCTTCCACAAGATGCAAAGGTTTGGTCCTTGAAGTGCCTTATCTATGCGTATAACCTACAAGAGACACAATAAAACACAAACCAAAAAAAGAGTAACAAGATAGCTTAAAATCCTATGTAAAATACCAAGGAATTAAACAACAAACATGGCTTAATAATCAGACATACAAATTCTTGTGGGAAAGAAACTATATGTGTATTAAAAGTACAAAGAGGGAAAGTTTACAACCGATTCCTTGGTGTTGAGAACTCTTTCTCAAAGGAGCCTTGCCTCAAAACCTTAAGCTTTCCTACTAATCACCTAAGAGTTTGACTAAATTTGGCCAGAATTTGGATGCAATAACACATTCTTCCTCCCCTTACCCATGAGGGGTAAGATAGTATATAAAGGCACAAGAGGATAGTATAAGTTGAGGATTCCATGGGAGAGGTGGAGGGAGGATGCTAGAATGAGGGATCTCGAGCTCCAGGTATCTTGAAGCATAGGGTTGAGGCTCGACGAAGGATAGATTTGAGAAGCTTCTCGAACCTTCCTTTTTTTTCCTTCATAAGTTGAGCATCGCACCTTGTTCAAGTAGAAAAGGCATTACCAAGTGGGAATCACACCTTTTGTAAGGGAAACAGGCGGTGGCACCACTTTCTACACATAGCAAAAAGGCGTTGTTGGGATGGGTACGGAAGCTTGTCCACAAGTAAAGTGCGGTGGTGGCCAAAACTATGAAAGTGTTCATCCTTGCTCATTTCCATCTTCAACCTTCAAGGAATTCAAGGAAATACTGATATTTTTGTCCCACAACATGATGTTGATGAGGATTAGGTATAACGGGATGGCCCCCAAAGCATGAGGCTAGAGGGAAAGGATATGCAAAGGCTTTGTAGGAACAAGTTATCACTTCGAGGCAATTGTCCAATGACAAAAAAAAATATTCAACAACCAAGGTCATCCTGTAGTACATTTACACTTTCATACATGTCCATACGACTCACAACATGGCTGCTGACCAATACAATGTAGATCCATGTGAGATATAAACAGTCATTGCTACTAGAATACAACATAGATCCATGCAAAGAAGACTCAAACTTGGACATAGATACCAAATATACAATGTAGATCTATGCCATACAGATGCAAATCTGAGCACAACCACGAACATACAAATGTGGATCCATGTTATGACTCATAAAAATACCCCATTGCAACCTAGGAAAGCAATGAGTTCTTAACAGACACCTAGGTTCTTCATCTCGTTTTCAAAAAACTACGATTCTATCCATGCAAATACATGTCTTGAAAAAAAAACATGGTATAAACCACTTGATTATCGGTCAATGATGAAAACCGTTAACAAGTGTGAGGGAGATCACCATTAATGTCAATGAATCCCAAGGTACCCCAATACATTCCTTCGAATGTGAATAAATGAAATGGTGTCGAACACTCAGCTAAATATTTCAATCAAAGGCCAATGTTGTAAACCTATTGTCGAAAGTGGGGAAATTTGTCATTGATGTATACATATCTCAAGGTACTGCTTTGTTTCTAAGAGTAATTCATGGAAAATATGTGTTGAAGTTGACAGGAATAGTCTCATCTAAGGAGGGCCATGATGAATCCCACATCAACGAAACGAAACTCAAAACAAAGTTATGAAATTTAAGTATGAAGTAAGTACGAGATTGACTCAAAGGTAACTGGCATGAAAGTAGTTTTGACTACAGAGGGTAAGTCTCAACACAGCCTTCCTTTGAACATAGGGAAACACGACCAAATACTTGGAAGCATTGACTTGACCAGACAGATACTAGGACATAATGTGACGTTGGACTAGCATTATTTCAAAAGACTCAAAGGAGTGACATGACCCATGAAAGTGGATCGACTCGGAGATAAGATGAATACCCAACTGTTTAAATGAAATACAGACAGGTGCCATGTTCAAAGGTGACTTAAAACTACCATTATTGCAAATGAAATATAGTTCCCTTCCCTTAATTTCCCTATCATGATTGATGAGTGCCTCTTTTCGTTTTAACGACTTCAAAGAGGGTAGAAAACACTCGTTGCAGTTTATCATGAGATAGGTCCATTCTCATATGTTTTTCGAACCTTAGAAAGTAGGGATTTGTTCCCAGAAAAGGGTCTCTCATTGTTTAGTTAAACAATTCCATTGAAATAAAACTCGGCGTCGTTCACATCTAGAGATTCTGGACGAGACTGAAGAAGACTCCAAAAGGTCCTTTTTTTAATTCTCCAAGGCCCAAAAAAAGTAAAAATAATTCCCTAGAGAACTCTTCTAGTCAACGACTAGAGTATACCTTTTTTTGTAACTAGTCAATTCGAACCGAAAAGGGGTAAACTACCGTCAAAAAGATGACTCTTCAATTCCTTTTATGAGCATGAAGATGAAAAGTTCACTCGATGATATTTTCAGATTTTAAGAGTCAGAAAAGAGCTTAAAGAGGACTCTATTAGGGTTTCTTTTTTGTAAACAGTTTTAACGAGTCCGAAAAAAAGTGATAAAAGTAGACTTGAAACCTTTGTACTAATGGTTAATGAGCACGATTATGGTTTCAAGAGCGCTCAGAAAATTTGTAATGTTTGAATCCATAGCATGAAAAAGCAATAAAGTAAGTTCAAAACACTTTTCATGTTTTAGCCAGAGCACGAAAAAATTAAAAGTAAGCTCGAAGGATCTGCTTTATTTTTTAGGGAGCTTGAAACGGGAAAAAGAACTATGCTCGACACCATCATACTGTTTTTAATGAGCTCGAAGATCATTTGGAAGAATGCTTAGGGTATCTACTTCATTTTTTAATGAGCTTTCAATAGAGAATGAATTGTGCTTGAGATGTTGTTTCATGGTTTAGCGAGCTCGAAACCAAAAAGAAAGTATGCTCGCCGCGAGTCTTTTCGGTAGTATTTTCTCAACATGATTTCCAGAGGTTGGTACTTTCCCCCAATAAAACTTATCCAGTGGCTCAAATTCAACATAAAGAGGTTTAATACATGCCCCCCAAGCTTTGTTTCATATGTCTACTCTTTTTTCTTCACCAAACCTAAAACTCAGAGCCATTGCTAAGAAAAGGTTCACTAGAGACAAAGGAAGAAAGAGGATCTAAAGGTAGATGAAATGAAAGTTTCATTACTAACAAAGGTTATAAAACTCACTTAAAAAGGATAACCTATTTCATTTTTACACAATATTGAAACATAAAAGAACTATGCTTGAAGGATGGTTTCATTTTTACACAAGCTTGAAAACAAAAAGGTAAACTATGCTTGAGGAGAGGTTTTATTTTTTAACAAGCTTGAAACCAGAAGTAAACAATGTTCAGAAACACATGTTTCATTTTTTAACGAGCTTGACACAGAATGGGAACTATGCTCACCTCAGTTCTTAGCCAACATAAAGCTCAAATTTTGGTAGATTTCCCCCATTACATAAAAATTTAGCGGCTTAACTCCATTACAATGTTCAGAGACTAGAAACATGCCCCCAAGCTTCCCCATGATGGGAAGAAGCTATCGGTTTACAAATAACTAAAATCCGGCATGATGTCTAGAGTCGAGAGACACAACCAATGAGGGGGAAGGAACTAGAAGAACATGAGGTACCTTCAGGGGAGTCTAATGACTAGGAGTCATATGATGATTGGGTTTAAAAAAGGAAAGATGATCAATAGTCACAATATTCCCATCGTGGGGAAAATGCATCACTCGAAAGAGTGTGGACACTACAACTTTCATAGCATAAACAAAATCTCGTCCAAGGAGTAGATTAAAATCTAAGGGACCTTGGACTACCATAACATCAATGCAGACGGTTTTCCCTCCTCAGGTAATAGGAAAATAAGGAAGGATCCCTAAAGGTGGAGTAAGTCTTCTATTAAAGGCAGTATCTGATGGAAATCCGACATAAGTTGAGGATAACATATAGCTTTCCAAACAGTTTAGAATAGAATACTAACTGAATCCCCTTCACCTACAATAGTGTGAAGCATGGTCCTAGCATTAACTTGCACAGATATCTAGAAAGGAACATTTGAAGGAGTACAATATTCTATTAGATTACTCCAATCAAAGGAAATAACCTCAGTACTTGGAGAGGTTTCTGTTGAAATAGATAGAATTTACCCTTGCGTAGAACAATCGAAATTGAGTATGAAAACTTCAAATGTTTTCATTTCACTCTCAACTAGAAAAGAGGGACAAGACAAAGACTGTGTCAAAGTGACTACTGCAGTCTTGACATTCTCAGGTGAAAGAGTTGTATCAAGTGGAGAAGACATCAACTCGACCACTTTAACTTCACTCTTAAAAGGAAGAGTGGGATCAACTACGGATGAAACCAAATTGACCACTTGGTCATCCAATGGGGGATCAAGAGACAACTTACGATAACCCATTGGAATCCATTGATGAGGAATAGTAATATCTTCCAACAACTTTGAATCTTCATCCATGTGAGGACAAAGGTAAGTAAGGTGCATGTCCTTACATAACAAGCAAGGATTTCTGACTTTTTCTTTCCGACTCTTAATCACAAAGTCGCTAGTTGATGGGGCATCATCAGTATGATGACCAGAGGCTGATGACATAGGATGTTGGGAGTCACTAGACCACACTTCCAAAACTTGGGAAATACCAAGAAAATCCTTTAGAAGGTGATCACCCTTACAAATCCTACAAGGGAATTTTGGCTTACGAGCAGGGATAATTTTAGGGGCGAATTTTATCCCAGTGGGATATTTTTCCATGTTTTTCTCCCAAAAAACATTCGCCATTTTGCATTTTTTGAAGCCCTCTTTCGCCCAATTTTGATGGGGTAAAAAATTTTCACCCTAAAAAATCATCAAATTATTATATAAACAATATAAAATCCTTGGAAATTAAAATATTTTTTGAAAAATATCGCCAATCATTTTATAGTTGGCGTTTTAAGAATTGGTAATANAAATAAGTATGGTTCCTTAAAATCATCCCTGCTTACGAGTAGTTTTGGTAGGTATTCGAACACTCTCACTAGGAAGAGTAGTTGGTTGATACTTAGTCATGAGTCTTCCTTTCTTCTTCTTAATCTTCCTTTTCTTCTTCTTATTTTTCACCCGATTACTAGTACTACAACTTTCGAGAGGAGAAGAGGGATAAATGGGAGAAGAACATCTAGAAAAGAAGATGAAGGATTTACAGGAGGTTGGTGTTCTCATGAAGTATAATTAACATCCGAGACACAAGGTGGGGTAGGAATCATCGGGGTAGAAATTAACCATACATGTAATCCTATAGTCAACCCAGGAAGACTCAAGGTGGCCATGAGAGGAGGACCAACATTTACAACTGAAGAAAAAACAAAAGGTTCCCCTTGAGAAGGGACTTCTTGGTTGGCAGTACCAGAAGGCATAGCCATACCTATATAACAAATCTATATCTATTTATAAGAAGTTTAACTATACATGAAACAAGCACTACTCAATCTAAAGCAACCATCAAACATTTGAAAGGAGTGGATAAAAATTTAGGATCCTCATGGGATTGTCAAACCGTCACAACTCGTTATATACCGCAGGGTCCAACAGTAGAGCGCGAGAAGGAGGATTGGGACAACACGCTTACCTGAATACCTGACTACCTAGATGGTACATGTGTAGTAATATCCTCGAGCGTTTTTCTCAGTGTGTTGCGATTATAGGATGTTCAAAGGGATTTTCTCAGTTGGTCTCAGGATCCCTACAAGTGTCTCTTGATACACACAAGATATGTGGGAGCTCCACTCCGTAGTAGTGTTGTCTAATGCACAACCATTCAAAAGGGGCCTTCCTATATACCACTAAGTACATGGAGTACCTTTCAATATACCTCAAGGGTATGTGAAAGGTCATTGGATATACCAGCAGTACATGGAAGAACCGCATGATACCCGGGATGCAGTGCAGGCATATAACAACAACTCATGCGTTTAAAGACGTCGTAACATGTCTCTAAACTTTCACACCTTTCTAAATATTTTAAACTTAAACTAGCTCTTAATTTTATATTGTAGGGTTAAGTGAATGCATGGAAAGTTCGACCTGACTCAAAACCATGCAAGTATGAGTATGCAAGTCTTTTCCATTCAATGAAAACTATCTATGGAAAGGAGAGATATCTTTTATTGTCCTAAAACAAATATTAAAAGATAAACACAATCCTTCAATCACCCACACAATTCAACACTCAAATTACAAAGAACTCAAACCAAAACCAAAACATGCACATGAAAATGAAATGTAAATTTTCCAATTCCGATGAATACGATCTATAGAAAGGAGCAAGAGTTTTCAAGCAAAGAAACAAATGTAAAATTCAATGCAAGAAACACAAACTCTCCTTTGAATGCAAAGAGTATATAAATCAAAGAGACTTCAAAATATATGATTCATGGTCACCCTAACCATGAGAGGGAAAAAAAAAATTTAATGCACTTCATTTTCACCAAAAAGTAATCCAAAAACACTCCAAATAGCTAAAGAAACAGATTTGGAAATTTAGATTTACTGTAACACACAAACTATACTTCCAGAACTAAAAATAATACATAAGCATCAGACATCATATTGGGATTCAAGATCCTACCTGGTACCGCGTGCTGCAGGTTCTCACTAGAGAGGTGTCGATCCAACACCACACTCTAAAAATAGTGATAGAGCAATGGCGCCACCTGTTGATAACTAAAAAACTATGGTGGCACCACATGCTACACAAAGAGAAAGAGCGGTGGTCGCACTTTTTACATAGACTAGGTGCGGTGACCCATAAATGATATTTGAAATCACATATAAGGAAAAAAGAAAAGTGTTAGAGCTCAGGTATTGGATCCAAATAACATATAAAAGCAAGTATATAAAGCATTAGAGGTAGATGAAGGTAGATTTGACAATTTCAAACCAAATCTAACTAATTCACAAGAAGATCGGATCTACAAACTGAAATTGAAAATTAAAAGACAAGTTTGTAACAAAACCAAGAATTTGATCTAGCTCCCCAGCGGAGTCGCCACTTTTCTTACCATAAATACTTAACCAATGCCGACAGAGGTTGTTTCTCTAGCATGAAAGACTCAACACTACAACAAAAAAACTACAATATATAGAAACTTTTCCTAGGATTATATAAACCTCTTGAATTAGTTGCTCTTCTTACCTTCCATAGGTTGTAAAGGTTTGATCCTCGAAGTGCTTGATATATGTAGATAACCTGCAAGAGACACACAAAAAAACAAACCAAGATAAGAGTAACAAGATATATTAAAATCCTATGTGAAAGACCAAGGAATTAAACAACAAACACAACATGATAATCAGACATACAAATGCTTATGGGAAAGAAACTATATTTGTATTAAAAGTACAAAGAGGGAGAGTTTACAACTGATTCCTTGGTGTTGATAACTCTTTCTCAAGGGATCCTTGCCTTAAATCCTTAAGCTTTCCTACTAATAACCTGAGATTCTGACTGAATTTGGCCAGAATTTGTGTCATGCACCCATTCCAATAGGTCTACTAGTTGACAATGTTTCACCCACCTATTGGTTCCCTAGGTTGGGGAAGAGGAATTAAATATTGCAATAAGGGATCTATGGGACCCGAGAGAAACTTATTTTATCATTTAAACATTAATTTGGGTCATACAAATAATAAATATGGAGAAAATAAAGTGGCATTGCTTCATAAGGACATTTGGAGGTCCATGGGGGCCTTGGTATTAATTTGTCACGGTGGTCTAGGAACTGAAAACACAGTCTCACAAAGAATTCAGACAAATATGCATAAAATGGTCTGTAATGGAAGTAGCAGCTTTGTATAATCAAATGAAAGAATGATGATACAATACAATGATCATGCTAGATGCATGAATGCCAAGACAATTCAAATTCCCAAGGAGGTCATTCAAATTGACTGAGTGAGTCTAGCTTAACTGAATGTAAGCCACAGTGAACACTCAAGTTAACCACTGATCAAAACCCTAATTGACACAACTGAGTCCTAACTGAAGTCAAAGTGCAATAAATGACTGAGTCTAACTGAAAGTAGCTCAAACACATGTCATTGCAAGCCAACCAACAAGTGGTATCGTATCAATAACTCCAATGAACCCCGATGAGGTTAACTGAAGTCTAACTAACCATCAGAAGTGGTTAGGGGTGCCCCTGTTGACTCCACTTCATTAAATATTAATTAAATAATCAATTTAATGAAAGGATGTGCCTTCACTGCTCTGTTTAACTGATTGTAACCATCAGTTATCAATTAAGTGCATTTATGACACTCAAATCACCCCCAGAGTACTCAAGTTAGCCTCCCTGAATGAAGGAAAAGGCTTAGTTGGCCTCCTTGACTGAAGGTAGGCATGGTTGTGCTCATGCTGATGTCATACAGTGCTCCTCTGATGTCAATTAAGGCAATAAAACTTAGGATAGTGGTTTAACTAGGCCAAATTGACCAAAATGAGTGTGTATGGTGGTAAATGTCTCCAACACCCCCCCTTAAGCTATACTCGGGAGAAGTAGAAAAAATAAAGTGCATGAGAATGCTAGGGCCCTGACAACAAAGGCCATAGGTCACCCTGTACAATACTGAAACTCAAACAATGCCCAAAACAAACTAAGTGAGGAAAAGAGGGAAAACCCAGTGGGAAAAACCCCCCCTCAAGCTGAACAGTGAAAGTAGTTGGATCACCCTGATGAACTCACCCCCAACAGTGAATGGAGGTAAGCAAAATTCTTTTTTGAAAATATCTTGGTGAAGATGTCTGCAATCTTCTCATCAGTCGGGCAGTATTGCAGAATGATGGTCCTATCATGCACTAGCTCCATGATATAGTGCATGTGTATGTCTACATGCTTGGTCCTCTGTCTGGTAACAAGATCTATGGATATCTTAATAGCACTTTGATTGTCACAAAAGAGGACAATGGACAAAGTACTATCAATATCAAACTCTGAAAGAATTCCTTGCAACCAAACAGCTTCGATGTAAGCATTCACCGCTCCTCAATACTCGGCCTCTGCTAAAGACAATGCTATGGCGGCCTGATTTTTGCTAGACCAGAAAATGGGGCCACCACCAAACATGAAGACATATCTGGAAGTAGACTTCTGCTCAATAGAATCACCCTCCCAATCGGAATCTGTGTATCCAACCAACTCTAGCTCGGAGTCTGTAGCATAGTGAATGTCGTAGGTCCTGATTCCCTGAATCCATTGGAGGATCCTCTCGGATGCCTTCCAATGAATATCATGGGGCTGTTGCATGTATATTGATACAGCATTCATGGCATAACAGATATCATGCTAATAATGAGTCAAGTACAACAAGCTACCAATCAGTTGTTGATAAATAGTGCAGTCCATGGGAGGTGTGTTTTTTCCTTCTTCAAGGCTGATCCCTGAAAGGAACGGGAATGGAGCAGATCTACATTCAGCCATGTTAAACTTGAATAATAGGTCTTATATCTATTTGTACTGAGTGACCATTATCCCATCAGAATTTTGCTCAATTTTGAGCCCCAAAATTGTTATTTCAAATGCATTGTGGAGAGCAGTTTTGATGACTGAAATAGAACCAACTGTGCTACCTGTGATCAGTAATTCATCAACATATAAAACAATAATAATCAACTGACCATCAGACTACTATATATACACATTTGGATCTGATCTATGCCTTTGGAATTTTTGCGAGAGAAGGAAGGCATCCATCTTGGAATACCACTCTCTTGGGGCCTGTTTTAACCCATATAGTGACTTCTTTAACTTGCAAACCAAAGATGGATCAGAAATGTATCCCTCGAGCTGCTTCATGTATATCTCCTCATGAATATCTCTAAGCAGAAATGTTTACTAAGCATCCATATGATGCACTTCCCAGTGCTTAGATGCTGAAATTGCCAAAACTAGGCGGATGGAGTCCATTTTTGCAACCGGTGCAAAGGTCTCATGGTAGTCCACACCTTGGACCTGGGAGAAACCTTTTGCCACCAGCCTTGCCTTATATTTTCAAGTGCTTCCATATTCAGCAACCTTAGTCTGAAACACTCGCTTGCATTGAACCAATTTCCTTCCCGGAGGAAGAGAAACTAGCTCCCAAGTAGTGTTTTTTTGAAGAGAATTCATCTCTTCATCCATGGCAACTTGCCATCTCAAATCCTTCCGAGCATGGCAGTAAGAATTAGGGTATGAAATTATCATAAAATAAAAATATTCAAACAGCAAATAATCAGGATAAGAGAGCACAATACCTACTCTTTGGAAATCAGACCGGGTTCTCCTTGGATCATCCGGATTTCCAATGTTATCTCCTGTGGAGGAGAGTGTCTGTCGGGCCCATGTTGGGAGATGATTTTGTACTTCAGGTTCTGATTTAGAATCTGATGTTTTCTGTACACTGATATCATAAATCAAAGAATCCAAATCAGGGTCATCACCCCCAATTTCATCATCCAAATATTCAGTAGAATAAGAAGGAAATTCAGCAGTTTTCTCCTTCACTAGTTCCACCTCCTGAAGAGGCTCATCGAACTTGACACTCCTTTCGATGACGATCTGTTTTGTTTTCATATCCAACAGCTTGAAACCTTTTGATTCATTAGGATACCCAATAAATAGACATTCTATGATTTTCAGTTGCAAAGCCCTCCTTTTATCAAGTGGAATTCGGGCCCATGCAGTGGACCCAAACACCCGCAGATTCGACAAATCCAGCTTGTGTCCGAAGTATGCTTCAAAAGGGGTATTACCTTTCATGGATGAGTGTGGAACTCTATTCTAAATATATTCTGCTGCATGCATGGCTTCAGCCCACAATTTTGCAGCCAACTTCTTTGATTCCAACATACAGGTGGTCATCTCCTTGAGAGACCGATTCTTCCTCTTTGCTACACCGTTCTGTTGGGGAGTGTAGGGAACTGAATGTTGGACCTGAATACCGCTTTGGGAACATATATGTAGTAACTCATTACTAACATACTCCCTGCCATTATCATATCTCAAGATCTTGATATTTTGGCTAGATGCATTCTCAATCAAGGCCTTCAATTCAGTGAATTTTTCACAGACTTTCGATTTCTTTTTGATAAAGAAGACCCATGTGTACCTGTAAAAATCATCAATGAAAGTTAGAACATACCTTGATACATAGATGGATGTGATAGGCATGGGACCACTGATATCAAAATGTATCAGTCCCAAGATGCATGATGCTCATCTTTCCTTCCCCCAATTGAACTTATGCTCAGGGTGCTTTCCAACAACACAGCCCTTGCAAATTCCAGTGGTTGCCTTGATGACCGGGAGGCCTTCAACCATAGAATTCTTTTGTAATTGCTGCAAGTATTTGAATTTTAGATGGCTGAACCTCTCATTCCACAGTCGACTAACTTCATTTCCATGATTGAGCAATGCGGTGGGCTTTGCATCCGACACAAAATGGGAGAACTCATAGGCTTTTGCATGATGGTTTGCAAGGCCTTTTGCAACAAGTTTCCCGAATGCAATTTCTATGATCTCTACCTCATCCAGGCTGAAGGAGACTCTCTTGGGCACTCCCATATGTGTCATTTGATAAACACTAAGGAGGTTTGATACCAGAGATGGTACGTACAGAACATTTGAGAAATGGCCATGCTCAAGATCAACAGTACCTTGTCCTTCGTAAATGATGGTGGAGTCATCTCCCATGTCGATGGGAATGGATTTGCTGGTCTCCAAAGATGATAAGGATTCTCTTTCAGCCATCATGTGGTTCGAAGCTCCAGAATCTATCAAGAGTGCTTTGGACTTCGAAGTGCTTGCCATGAGGGCATGACCTCTTTCATGCTGTGGTTCTCGATCTTTCTGATCTCTCCTTCAAAAGCTTTCCAGAAGATTGATGTGTTTTCTCTCAAGGAGAGAGGTAGCCTCATCAAGTTTCTTTTTCATGTAGGCATGTTCAGGGTGGAAGCCCTTCCTGCAGTATGAACACTTGACTTTTTACTTTACATGATGCCCTTTTCCTTTGTTCTTCTTTGAGCCGGAAGACTCTTCATGGTGTTGGTTTTCAACTTTAGGCTTAGGAGCTTCGAATTTCATTTTTGGGTTCTTGTGTTGCTTTCCTTTACCCTTCATATCTTTGGGCCCCGATACATGGAGGGATTGATCATGGGAGGATCTGATGATCCCCATCTGGACAAGCTTATCATGTTCACTTGTTAGGGACTCAATGAAGGCATTGAGTGAAGGCATCTTCCATCCAGGGGTTGTGAGCTTCCCTGCACGGAATGTAGAGACAAAAACTGAATAATCAACTCCAAGTTTGGAGATTATGGCGAGGATTAGTTGATCATACTCCTTCTCCACCTTACATTGCTTCAACAGTAAGACAATGTCCTTGAACTTTGTGAAAAAATCATTTAAGGTCTCAAAATTGGAAGGTTGGAGAGACATCAACTCATTTTCAAGCTGGTATACTCTCAAATCATCCTGCTTTCCATACAGGGTTTCCAATTTGTCCTAGATTTCCTTTGGAGTCTTCAATCCCAAGAGATGGAAAAGAAGATCCCGGGAAACAGAGAGGCACAAGAATCTAAATGCTTCATCTTTCTTGTTCAAGAATCTAGCTTTATCTGTCACAGAAGCAGGCTCTTCTTCAGTGTCCATAGTGACCCTGTAGAGTCCTCTGGCACATAGCTGGATCTCCATGTCTCCTTTCCATGAGTGGAAATTGAATGGAGTCAAGAGTTCTACGGAAGAAGCCATCTGAAACTGCTGGAGCGAATTCTTTCACCTGTTAAAAACCTCCAAATCACAACAAAAGGGGCACTGTAAGGTCAGATAGCCTGCACATTTTAGGCTTTCATCACACCTAGTATAGTTGATCAAGCAAGCTTGACCAATAATTTCCTTACTTGGGGTATTAAGTGGTAAGCCTTGGCTTCTGGTGCAGTGCTGGAATTTTTTAGCTTTGCTCAATTTTTCATGCAAGATCTGTCAAAAACCTTGTTTTTGAGAGATCTGAGCTTCATCCCACTGTGACCTATGATACCATATTAATTTGTCACAGTGGTCTAGGAACTGAAAACACAGTCTCACAAAGAATTCAGACAAATATGCATAAAATTGGCAAAATGGTGCTGCAATGGAAGTAGCATCTCTATATAATCAAATGAAAGAATGATGATACAATACAATGATCATGCCAGATGCATGAATGCCAAGACAATTCGAATTCCCAAGGAGGACATTCGAATTGAATGAGTGAGTCTAGATTAATTGAATGTAAGCCATAGTGAACACTCAAGTTAACCACTGATCAAAACCCTAATTGACTCAACTGAGTCCTAACTGAAGTCAGAGTGCAATAAATGACTAAGTCTAACTGAAAGTAGCTCAGACACATGTCACTGCAATCCAACCAACAAGTGGTAGCGCATCAATAACTCCAATGAACCCCGATGAGGTTAACTGAAGTCTAACTAACCATCAGAAGTGGTTGGAGGCGCCCCTATTGACTCCAATTCATTAAATATTAATTAAATAATCAATTTAATGAAAGGAGGCACCTTCACTGATCTGTTTAACTGATTGTAACCATCAGTTATCAATTAAGTGCATTTATGACACTCAGATCATCCCCAGAGTGCTCCAATTAGCCTCCCCGAATGAAGGAGAAGGCTTAGTTGGCCTCCTTGACTGAAGGTAGGCGTGAGTGTGCTCATGCTGATGTCATATAGTGCTCCTCTGGTGTCAATTAAGTCAAAAAAACTTATGATGGTGGTTTAACTAGGCCAAATTGACCAAAATGAGTGTGTATGGTGGTAAATGTCTCCAACACTTGGGTGGCTAGATTCCTCCTTACACATGTCATGACTTGACCCCAAATTTGAAATTATGAGTGATGGAATGTTCTTGGAAGGTGAAGAGTCATCAAATGAAATATCATGAGCCCAAGTATTCTAGTGGGTGTGGAGGATTAACTCCCCATATAAGAGGAAGAGTCTAGGAAGAAACTAGGTTCCATGTGGAGCTAAATTCCCTGTGCTTTATGAGAACAAGGATGGAAGATTCTATGACAAGTCAGACCTGATTGCAGAATTGATTTCAGACCTATGACAACCTGGCATGTCAGGGCTAAAAATATCCTCCAAGAGGGCACACTTGGGACTAGGTGGCAACCATTCAAATTTGGTGGAAGATGAAGGGTTGAGGAGAAGGCCAAGCGGCATGGAGATTACTAAACATCAAGGATGAGGTGGAGGAAGCCTATGGGAATGAATTCAACCTTGGAGGACCTTAGGAGGATTATAAAAATATTTCATGAGGAATGGAATTGTATTTTGATCATTTGTGAATTTTCCTTTGGCATTTGGAGAGCATTAGCTTATACATTGCAGAGTGAGTGCACACTTACCTTGCCAGTGAGACAATTTCGAGAGAGTGATATTCTCATCCAAGTTCGCCATGGGATAGGCCATTTAGAGCTCTCATTAGTATATTCATGGAAATTTTTTTTCTGCATATAGGAGGCTGCTACTGTTCGTGACCCAACTCTCCTCCCATCCTCTCAATTTACACTTCCATATTTCCATGTTTTTCTATGAAGGCGCACTTTTGTGAATGGTGGTTGTGCCCCATTGAGTTCAGTTGATGCCCAAGAATGGGTGAATGATTCATGGCTCTGTAATATGTCTCTAATATTCTCTATAAGTCGAAATATAAAGAAATACATATGCAAATGTCCACATTTCCAAGCTTTATTGTGACTAGTTTCCATGTGATGATTTTCCCTTTCAATGGAGATTGTATATCTGATATATATTGCGACTTGGGTCAATGTTATATGTTGTTGGTGAGCTATTGAAATTATTTCAATTTGATATATTCATATTTCTCTTTTCTAAACTATTATATGCACCATTTATGAGTTGAAGTTGAGCTTTTATGTGTCATTTCCCTTAAGCAAATGTCACTGAAATTATGCATTCGAATATGAAGATTTAATCCTCTATTGTAGAAATATTAACCACACAAAATGAAATTAAATGAAGTCTAACTAAATTCCCCATACTATTTTTTGAAATTTTGGATGGTTGCATAGGAGTTGGAGAGCCATTTCTGCCCACACACTAGGGGGAATTGCATCATAAATTGCTAGTAATTTTTCCCTTTTTTCCATCATGCCCAAATCAACTTGCAGATGTCTATGACCTGTCATAAAATATTATAGAGTCAATTGAATATTCCTAATACTCCCAACATTATTCCCTACCAAATTCGAGACCCTCTTGAGCCATTCGAATCCCCCAGAGTCAAAACTAGTCAAGACAATTTTTCCAAAATTCTGCCTTTGTTGGGAATTTTCGAATTATGACATTAAATGTGGTATTAGAGCATGATCTTGGCACCTGATAGAACTCTTTATTCATGTTTTCTAATTGTATGCCTTTCTCTATCTAACAAAATTCTACCGTGGGAAAACAAATTAAATAGAGGATGGATCGATCCAAGTACATGTTGCTTATGTTCCCAGGAAGCTGAAACAATTCATCACATTTTTGTTTCGTACTTCACAATTTTCAATTGAGATATGTTTTGGGTCAAGCTACGGATACCAAGGTTGAGATCCATGCATTGTGGGTGATGCTAAGATGCATGTCTCAAAAAGGTTGCAGCAAACTCAAAGTATTGGGTGGTTCAAAATTTGTTATTGATTGGGTGAATAAGAGGTTCAAAATTTGTTATTGATTGGGGGAATAAGAGGGAAAAAATTTAAGCCTTAAACTATTCCTTGAGTTAATTGAAGAAAATATAAAAGCATTTTCCTGGATAACTTTCTCTTATGTCTTCAGAGAATTAAACCAACATGTAGTCAAAATTTCTAAACAAGCATTGGATCTTCATGTAGGTACCCAGATAGAGCTAGAATTTGTGGAAGGCCAACTACAGGGGGATTTGTTGTTGTCACTTTTTTGTTTTCAACTCCCATTAAGTAGTGAGTTTGGATCGCTCTGATGTATGAATATGTAATGTGGTGGAATATAATTATGTCTTTTGTTGAGCCCTTTTAATGTGTGGTCAGAGAAATATAGGTTATAGCTTACAATTTTTTTTGAGTGAATGCCTTCAGAAATCACATTATTTAGAGTGTATGAAGAAATTTGTTTTGATCATGTATATTTCATTTTTCTTAAATAATTATATATATATAATGATCCACCCCTGACGTGTAGATGAGTTGGGTATAGGGTGCACTCTTAAGGCACTCCTTATGGCATCACAGGTTCAGACCTCGATCAACCCTATGTACCATGTGTGGGGTGACATTGGGATGCCTAGGGGTATAATGGTAGCAGAGCAAAATTGACTGGCCCCATGACACACGAGTACGATCCCAAACCCAGTTATCGATTCCTATAGTTACAAAAAAATATAACTCATAAATAAATAAATAAATAATATAACTTTCATACAATGATAAGTATTATTGCTTATTGGTTCTTAGTAGCTGGGTATTTTTGGAGTGCAAGTAAAATGTCTCCTTTGAGAAAACAATTTTCTATAATTTTTTAAAATAGTGACATTAAATTAATCTCTTGGAAATCAAAATATATATTCCTAATTTTTTAAATTCCAAAACATTTTTTTTTAATTAGATGTTATTACAGCTCTTTCATATTGAATTTATATTAGTACACACTTAGCAATTAAAAAGAATGGATTTTAAATTTATCTTTAATTTGATAAAAGTTTGCTCTGTTACATTAGTATTGAATTCTCTAAGGAAGTGTTTCACTGTGTTATTGTTTAATTTTATGAAGTATACGTCCATGAAGAAGGGCACGCGTTCCAAACCTTGTTTTCTTGTGCTTTCTCCAATTATGTTGGGATGGATCTTCATCTACATAATTAGGTAGCAATCTCCTATTTGTTATTTACTTTCTCATTATCAATTCTTTGCTTTATCGTTCATTCATGATCCTTTGCTTTCTTATGGTATTTTATTTGCAGTCAAAATATTCCATTCTACATAATCCACTCAAGATATTTTGAAAGGGAAAAATTTTGTCAATTGTCTATTTTTTTACCATTAAAAAAATTCCAGTTAGCTTAAAAATTCACCTGTTTTTTTATATAAGATATTATTAAATTGATAAAAATCGCCAAAAAATCACTAGTTCTAAGAGTATCTTATGTGTTTTTTATTGAATATTCGCCTACATATCTACATGCACAATTTCTTCAATCCAAATAGTCACCTAGAATACTACACATAGGTATAATAGTATAATCCTTAAAAAATACCATGAACCCAATACTTATGGCATTAGAATCCATAAATCCAATCGGGTTTTAATTAGTTTAGACATGAATTTGTTTAGAAGACAACGAATCGAAACTCTAAAATGTATTAGACACAAAGCACATTGAGGTCATTCTTAGTTCATTCTTGTATGGCCCCCTCCCTTTTAAAGCTTCCAATTCCTGAGGTTTCATTACCATTTGTGACTAATATGAGAATACGCAGTATGAGATTAGTGCAAAATTATAAAAATAACCAAATCTAAAAGTTTTCATATTTCACAATGAGGTTGATAACTCATCTCGAGTTAGTGTTCATGGAATTCCTTAACAGTAAGGAAATCTCCGTTTCAAGAAAGTAAATATGTCATACTCATACGAATTGATGGTAATCCAGGGGTGGAAAGTGTGGTGTGGGTGCTCATTGACCCCAAAGGACATCAAGCAACTACATATATATGTGGATTAAGAATACAAAAAACAATTAAGAAGAATCTCTAACCTTATTTAAGGGACTAAGGATCACAAAATAAAGATACTTTAAGTATTTAGAGAATCATCCAAAATAATTAGATACATGGTCACCCATTCCCTTCCCTGTGACTATGTGTTAAGCATAATCATTTGATGAATCTTCAACGGCCTTCAAACCTTCAACAAAATCAAATTCTTTCCAATTATTTGAGGCTTAAACTCCCAGGCATATATAATGGTTAACTTCAAATGTTATGTCCCATATGGCACTTTGTAACATAAGGGATGTAAGGTATTAATTCCCCTACACTAAGTTTTTCACCCATCGAAACTCTAATGGATCACATCAATGACAAGGATAGTGGCTCACTAATTACATTCACAACAAGGTATGGAATTCCATGTCTAATCATCCTCCCTACAACCTGCACACACATGGATTAAGGAGGATCAAGGCAATGGGAATTTTCAAGTCATGCAATTTTATTCCCCCTATGAACTAGCTTGGGACAATTTGTTTCTTTATCTATAGATTATGGCAAGATCGACCAGGATGAACCTTTGGTAATCGTGATTGAGAACTGAGATCAACTCCCTGTTTGTGTTTTGGTCACTAATGAGAAGGAACCTAAATTTTGTAAGTTAGGGGGTACTCAAGCACATATTATAGAAGATTGTGAGCACCCTAGAAAGCAATTGGTTCATGGTATAAATTTTTGGCATCCCTCTTTGACATTGTACTTTGGTCAAGCACTATTCTTGGCTCTATCAATCTTTGTGGCAAGAAAAATGTCAACACAAATAGTGGGTACTATAACTTTGATGAGGAGGATCCCTAAGCACATATACAAGCGATCAAAGGGAACTTTGGTAAACAATTTGTTCCTAGTATTAAATTGGTTAAGGGGCATTTTATTTCAATTTTGTACTTTAGTCTTAGTTTAGTCTTAGATTTCTTAGCATTAGTGTTTCACATAGTTATTTCCAACACAAATAGTAGATGGCATATGCATTTCCCCTCTCTATTATAGTAAGGGGATTGTGTACTAGAAGAATACTGGGGATAATAGCCTCCCATACACTACAAGGAAAATACCCTCTAGCAGAGGTTTGTGTGGATCCTCCTCTAAAAAGAGCCAAAATATCCATTTATTACGTAGGTCCCTAGCGAAAGCAAGCGGGTAGAGGTTCTAGACAATGTTTTTTAAACGATGTGTTTCTATATATAAAATGCACTAGAGTGTATAAGATAAGGAAGCACTCATGCTAACATAAAAAACATGGAACCATAGCCACAAAAATCAACAGGAAAAAAAAACTAAATTTTTCCAGTCGATGCATTTGAAAAACTAAAACGCACTAGAGTGGTATACATTCGGAAGCATTGCTTTCGGGTTTTAATAAATGGAAATTAAAAACACGTATTAATTTAATTTTTATTTTTATTTTTATCGGCGGTGTAGTTCTACTACAACATTGCACTGGTGTAGTAGAGTATAAAGTGCATCACATCAAGCTTAAATACATTAAAAAAATTATGAAATAACAAACAATCACATTAATTTTTTTATTTTTAATTCACTTCCCTGTGCGGTTGTTGTATATAAATGCACCACTGCTTTATAGATTCGGGAGCACCAGTGCATGTGAAATCAAGCACACTTCTTTAAGGTTTAATTAAAAAACCTACCGAAATTTTTTTTTTTTTAAATTACAATCATTTTTTATGCGGTTGTTATCTATAAATTGTAGTGGTGTCATATCGCTCTAGGAGCACAACTCTAGGGTTAATAGAATTGAAAATTAAAAAACAAATTATATTATTTTTTATTTTAAAATTATAATCATCAGTGCATTATGTCTACCATACAACACCAGTGCGTTTGACTATCGAAAGCACCAGTGCAGGGTTAAATAAAAAAAATACCAAATTGAAAAAAACCATTTTACCATCTCTACAGTGATTTTTACCTCCCTGAGCACCGGTGATGTACCTTCCCTGCTCAGACGCCCTGCCATCCATGGTGCATGTGGCTACATTGTTGGATTCCATTGATTGTTGAGTCGAGTTCAAATTTTCCAAAACCATGGGAAATTTTTGAAATTTTTTGTACACCCTACCATGCTTCCTCGACATGTACGGGACCAGTTAAAGTCTTTGTGACCTCCTAATCTAAATTTTTAGCAGATTAAATTTTGAAATTGATCTTTATTGTCCCTTAAATTTAAAAAAAATTTAAAAACTTGTGTGGTGCATTCAATTCGTTCGACTTGCACTGCACGTCAACACACCTTGTAAATTTACAGGATGCACTATAAATGGTATGGTTTTACTTGTATTACACCACACACATGATGCACTCGGTCTTCATAACACACCACTAAACCAAATTAAAAAACCCAATCTTAAGTGTTGTGCATTCTAAACACGAATGCACCATATTGTTGGCCCTAAAGTATTTTGGATCAATAAGGAAGAGTTTTTGGTATGAATGGAGTCGTGCAACGAAGTGGTAAAAGGGAGCATGCTCGTGGAAGAAGGAAGGACCCCAATGTAGTGGTGGAAAAGAAGGGAAAGAATATAGTGATTGATCACGTCAATCGAGGAATTAGTTAGAATATGGTTATAGTTTTGTGTCGACTTAGTGGATTGCATGGTTCATGTGATCAATACAAAAATGTAATGAGATCGGTTGGATAGGATGGTGAATAATTGATGATGGTTTTAAAAAGACTATGTGGAAACAATGTTGTATTGTTGTTGCTAGTATGGTGATGGTCTTGTTTTGTAACTGAAAGAGACTGATTTGTAGGATGTGTGAGCAGATTTGTAATGTATTCAAAGAAGAAGAGTGATAGGTCTACAGGCTAAGTGCATAGATCTATCAGAAGTGCTTGATGCAACAAGATCTATAAATAAACAAGCACTTCTATGGTTTTTTTTCCATTTTTCGGTTTTCATGTAAAAATAGCTGGTATTCATGGTGCATTGTGAATGTTTGTTGTGTGAATGTTATATTTCATCTATGCAATAATGCTAATTCGTAATAATAATAATCTACATGTAATCTAACTTACAATGATGCCATGCAGTTAATGTATGCATTGTGTTATTTTTATGGTTTTGTTGGTGTATGTCAAAGCTTTGTTGATGGATTATTTTGTATAATAGTTTCCTCTTCCATTCACTACTGTAGAAACATGGTACCTGTAGTTCCCATAGGTACTTCAGGTGAGACTTCACTTTCTTGTAGGTGATGCCAAAATGGCTAGTATCTTGGGGTTTATTGGTTTGTTATTAGTGAACTGGGTCTGTTGAATATTAATCCAACACAAACAAATGGTTTGCTAACATATAACAAGCGCACCGATAATCCCAAAAAAAACTCACAAAGAGATATGCCTACTATGGTTTCTCTATTAATACATGTGCATTAATGACGGTGCGATGACATGTCCTAAACACAATGTTGCTTCCTATTGATGGAGGCATTGTTAAATTCAACATATAAAAAACAACATGCTAACTATTGTGCATTGTACTAATAAACGCATTGGTTAGACAATGCACTGACATGTAATAGGAACATTGTTTGTGTTTTTCCTACCTTCAACCCTTCAGTCCCTTCCCTTACGCACAACAAAGCCCAAGATATCGTCCCGACAAAAAAAGGCTCAGTCAACAACACCTGCGACACATATGCAGTCTCACCTGGGATATCTTTCTATTGGGTAACTGCTATAACCAGGTTTGCACAATTGGGTGGGGTAATTTCATGTCCCTTGGTCTTCTACCATGGTGGTTGACAAAGGATGGTGGGTGGGGTATTGCTACTTATTATATATTGTTAACATGTGGTACAACTCATCCTTCAGTAGGCATTATAACAACAAACCCAATGCATCATGGGTACATTCACAATAACCGTGCGACAAACAAATATAAGCTCTATTGTAAGCAAATATACAAACATACATTCACAGTAACATATATATATGACTTAAGCACATTCATCATTCACACATTTGACACAGAATGTAACGTGGAAACCCATCCGAGAAAAACCACAAAGGCACTCTTCATATAGCATGAGAAATATATGGCACCTTTGGTCTATGCACTAAGCTACAGACTCAGTTTTAGATATTTCTTTGTTTATCTATATAGACTTCTTTCTCCTCTCATGCTCTTTAAGCTTATGTTTCACTACTCTTCCTCTACTTAACTCTACTAATGATATGCACATAGTCTGGATCAACTCAGTCTCTACTATGGCTTATGCTAATGAACCACACACATTCTGGATCGACTCAATCTCTTCTAAACTCTTGCGCACTCAGCTGCAGATACTTTAACTCTTCTCTATGGATCAACAACTCAACAGAATAACAACAATACAGATCATATTGTCACTAAATCACGGGATGCTACTGAGACTAACATCAACAGACCCTCTAGAGGCTAACCTGCATACAGTTTGGGTTCCTCATTTTATAGGTTCCTACATGTCACTTTCATCTGACTTCATACAGTTATCCAATAGTTTGTCTTTCATATTCTATCGACACATGATAGTAAGCACTTAAAACCTGACTTACAAATATGCTTTCATACGTGCGGATCCCACCGTCTCTATTCGACTTCATACCCATGATATTTCTGAGTTGTGACTTTCTAGTCGTTGTACCACTACATGTCTTCTGACATGTTTAACTCCATCACATCCTTCCTTGTCGCATCCTTTACTTATGTCGATGTTCCTCTTCCATCGCAAACTCTCTTCTTTCATGAATTCACTTATTCTTCTGCTCTTAGCTCTTTTTTCTTATGTTCCTCTTATGTCGAGTCTTCCTTCCTTGATACTTCTACCTTATCCTTCCTTCCTTCCTTCCTTGGCTGCTTCTGTTGCAGCCCCTTTTCCTTCTCTCCTTCTTTCTCTACTTTCGTCGTGGGTCCTTTTACTTCTTGCAACTTGGATCTTTTCGTACTTGGGAAGAATTCTAACTGAGTTATACCTATATTTCACTAGTCCCAACAGGCACCCAACACTCACATGTGGTTCGTCCCGAGCCACACAAAGTTATTCTTCCATTTCCTTACATGTGCCGACTTGACCTTGAAAATATTGCAAGACTTTCAGTACTTTCTTTACTTCCTATCGCACATCTTCCTATGCTTTCTACAAGTTCTCCACAAGGTTGGAACTGAGGTGTTTTGACGGTATGAGCCTTGTTGCTTGTACTACCCACTATACTCTCTAATATACAGGCTGAATAATGACTGTAACTCTTTCAGATTCTTCCTGTAACTCTTCAAACTTATCTGCATGTTGTTGTTGTTGTGTGTGCAGCATCATTACTTGCGGCTGCAATTTCTTCATTTCTTTTTCCTTAGCCATCTTTAGTACTAAGGGTAACTGCTTCATCTCATTCTTCAGTTTAGTTATCTCTATCTCAGTTGTGCATGACTCCTCTACGACTTTATCTAGTTCAATGTCTTCCATCAAAGATTCCCAAGCCTGAGAGAATTGGTCAACAGCTTTAGCACATAGTGCTTCTACTTCTTCTATCTTCTTTGTAGCTTGTGTTGTTGATTTTGTTCTTTCTTCTATTTGATAAATTTACTGTTTCAAAGCGATAGCACAGACGCTATGGAAAAACTCATCAACATCGTTGAGTCTGAAAGTTGAAGACGAGACCCGAAGTGCATGCCGAGGCATCTTTCATTTGGCATTTTCTCTCTCAAAGGAGGACCATGCTCCTCAAATTATTCTTCGTCCATAATGCAACTTGATGTCTAATCATATTCTCTATTCTACTACTGGTAAAATATGCCATATCGTCGATGTCTTTTGTTTCGTCGACGATTTTTCCATCTCGTCGATGTCTTACTTTCCATCATCGGAATCTACCATTTCAACTTCTTCTTTGAAACATCATCACCGTTTATGTCTTGAGTTTCTAGTAGAGATGATGGTGATTATGGTGGCCTCTTTCTCTGTTTGTCATTATTAGAACACCGGTTCGGACTAGAGGGCTCTACCAATGGATACTATGCACTATGGTGAATCGTTCCACAAGTGTATCCAAAGGCTTCGGTGGGACATCATTTGGCACTCAAATTCCAACCGTTGCTTCTTCATTCTTCATCAGCAGTGCTGAGATGGATTTACTCTTACAGAAACCAAAATGCTTCCTCATTGGTGAACCCGGTAATTCTGTGTGCATCCTTCTCTGAGGGAGGACTAGAATGAGCTTAGCTTCCAATCCCATCCTTGCTTGCGATGGAACATATCCGGCAGCATGTCTCTCAACCAATGTAGGTGGCATGGCTACAATCACTGAGAATGTGAGTGCAATGTCGCTAAGACTCATAGTAACCATACTTTCATAACAACTTACTTTGGCCCTGGGTGTTACAAAGAGAAATTCCTCATTGCAGTGCATCAGACTGAGTTGAAAGTGAAGGCGAATGTGGGAAATACCTACTCATTCAGTCTGTCATATATTCAAACATGTAACCATCAAGTGGAATAGTGGCAACACAATCCATCACATGGATCACCTTTCTGAATCATCATACGAAAACTACCAAAGAACCCACCACTTTTCTCTATGGCGTCATTATAATTATGACCGAAGTAACTTAAAAATATGTCGCTAGATTCTCATGGATTTTTCAACCTAATGCACTCTATTTGTCCTATCGGAACTGGATGACATCCAGCTGTCATATTTACACCATTCATATTTCTCACGACATCATTGCAGTCCTTGCGACCTGTTTTCTTCCCTTCACCAGATCTCCTTTCCTTCCAACAGCGTGACACTCCTTGCGACCTGTTTACTCTGTTGACAAGTCTTCTTTTCTTCAAACAATGTCACACTCCTTGTGACTTGTTTACTCTATTAACAGATCTTCTTTTCTTGCAACATATTATGTCTTCGCCCTGACTTTCTTGTCTATGTCAGACACCGAGTCTACGAGACGTCATATTTTCCTACGATAGACTAGAATTCTGCGAACAAAACAAAAAATTCCTCTTTCTTTCTCTTTTTTTTCTATGTTTCTCCTTTCTTGCTCCCTTTTATGTGACTAAGTCGCATCTATCATGATACGGCTTCAGTCGACTTCCATTTACTAAGCCTTGAACCTCTTTTCCATCTAACTTTTGCAATTTCACAGCTCCTCCATCAGTGATCTTCGTGACAATATATGGTCCTAACCAATGTGTTCTCAACTTTCCTGGATGCTTGAAAATTTGTTGTCATACATAAGAATAAGTCATCCAAACTCAAAGTGCTTGCTCTTAATTTGTCGATCATGCCATGCTTTTTGTCTTTGTTCTTCCAATGATGAAATCCTACAACAAAACGTTCTTCTTCCAGCTACAAAAGTTGTGACAATATATCTTCCAGGGCATTAACATCCGTCATATATGTGATCGCGGCAATCCTTAAACTCCGGACAATATACTCCATAGGAATCACAACTTCATGTCCATACATCAACTGAAATGGAGTTTTTCCTGTCAATTTCTTACAGGTCATGTGATATGCCTATAATACCGCTGAAATTTCCTGATCCTAGTAATCTCTTTGAATGTTGCAAACCTTTGTCAATACATTCTCCATAATTTTGTTAAAGGGTTAGAAAGCTCCATTAGCTTGAGGGTGATAAGGTGGTGTCCCTCTATGCTGAATTTGGAATTCCTCTGTGAGTTCTGCAATCAATTGGTTAACAAAGTGCGTACCCTGGTCACTTATTAAAATATTTGGACATCCAAATCGTGTCATGACATTCTCAAATAAAAACATTCCATCCTTTACTGGCGTTGCTTCGTCCCATCTAGTTAAGTAATCAGTCACAGTAATAATATAGCATGCATCGATGTGTTTTCCTGTCGGACTGATAGGACCCACAAAATCAATGGCCCATTTATCAAATTCATGCAAGTTTATTTGAGGTACTAATGTCACTTCATCATGTCACGATGGATTTCTCGTCCTTTCACAGGCATCACATCTATGACAATAATACTAGGAATTCTCATGCATGGTGGGCTATCATAATCTTGCTTGCAAAATCTTTCGCACCATAGATTTCCCTGCATAGTGACCTCCTGCAACACCAACGTGCGATTCATTTAATATCAACGCTCTCTCGTCCTCCAAAACGCAGTAGCAAAGAATATCATCAGGACCCATTTTATACAATTGTGTAGTGATCAACTGGAAATCCGTAGCTCGTGTAACCAATGGTTTCTTCTGCGCCAGGGTGAACTCAGCTGGCGTATAACCTGTACTCAAAAATTTTATGATATCTCTATATTGATCATAGAACATGGTTATGGAAAATAGTTGTGCATCAGCAAGATTATCATCGAGGTTACTAGGCTCTTCACCACTCTCTATCCTTGAAAGATGGTCTGGTCCCAAATTCAATCGATTGGGTTTAACAATTATCTCAAAATCAAATTTTTGGAAGAGGAGAAGCCATTGGCATATCTTCCCCCCCAACACTGGCTTATTAACCAAGTATTTCAATGCAGAATGGTCAGTTTACATCTTAAAATGTCCACCTAGTAAATAATGTATGAATTTGTGCAGCGCATATACCATTGTTAAACCTTCTCTTTCCATCATGGTATAATTTTTCTATGCAATTGATAACTTCTTGCTAGCGAATGCAATGGGATGATCGGTGGATCCTTCACTAGGATACGTCAGTACCACGTCAAGCGTGACAGACGACACATCGACATGAACATGAAACTCCTTTTTCCAGCCTAGAAATACAAGTATTCGCACATTAGCCGTCTTGTTTTCCAGTGTGTCTAGACTCTCTTGGTAGGTCTCTATCTATTGAAACTTAGCATCTTTCTTCAAAATATTTTCCATCAGAGCAGTCACCTCCACATATCCCTTGATAAATTTTCTGTAGTATCCAGTGTGTCCTAGTGTTTGTCTCAAATGTTTGACTGTATTAGGTGGTGGTAGATCAAGAATGATCGTAATTTTGGCTCGATCGACCAAAATTCCATCGCATCAAACCACATGGCCTAACAGGGCTCCAAACGGGGTGCAAAAGATACATGTTTTCAAATTTAACTAAATTTGATACTGGCGATAGCATTCCAACATCATTCTAAGGCTCTTAATATGGTTTTTTATGAACCCAAATACCATCCAATAATCAAAGTAGACTTCAATAAATTTATGCATAAAATATTTAAAGGTAACTACTACAATTCTGGAAAAAATTGCAGGAGCATTCTTAAGTCCGAAGGGCATTACATTATACTAGAAACATCCCCACTATATCACAAAGGTAGTCATATGTCGGTCTTCCTTTGCAATCCTAATCTGATGGTACCTAGAAAATCCATCAGTGAACGAATACATTTCCTGCCCTCCGACACTTTCCAGTACTTCATCTGTAAACGGAGTCAGAAACGGGTCATGCAAACAAGTATCATTCAACTTTCTCAGGTCAACACAAATTCTTACTTTACATGTGGTATTCTTGTCCTGGACCACTATCGGACTAATCCATTATGATTCCTCAACAGTTTCTATAACACATGCCTCTAGCATTCGGTCCAATTCAGCCTTGACCGTTCCTTTGTATCACGGATTCAAACTGTATGGTCACTGCTTAACTGATTTTGCATTGGGATTCAAAGGTATTTTAATTTCACCAAGATCTCTGACTATTCCATTCATCTCTGAAAAATGGTAGGGAACATATCTTGAAACTCATGCAATAAGTCAGTGATATTCCCTACAGTCTCTTCATCCCAATAATCTCCAATATTGGCGAACTTTGGATTGTCATGCGAGCCAATATTGACTTTCTTAATTTTAAGTGGACTCGGGAATCAGTCACTAGAAATGCCAAATCCCTCCATTGTGTGCATACGTTTTGACTTAGGTATGTTTATGTCAAGTAGGTCATCATCATCCAATTCTCCCTTCACATTGTAGCAATCCATCCAATGGTTGATTGCCGTGCTGCATTGATGGAAATTTTTCACTGCGACATGGATTTCCTCAAATATCTTCTCTTTCATTACTTGCAGTGCAACATCAATTATTGGGTGACCATTTGCAAACTAGAATGTATGTGTGAAACTAGTAGCTGTCCCTTCCCACTCAAGAGTTCCTTGTCATAATTCAATAGATGTATATCAAATCCTTGGTATCATGTCCAGTGCATGTATGAAGTGATGAACCCATTCTTGCCACAGGTATTCCTACCATGTCCTTCGACAATTCTCAATATGTTCAATAGGATTTGTCAATCCTATATACTTGTAACCTATATAATTGATCTCTTCTCAAAATATGATCTATGTCAATCTTCTACATTGCGGCCATTTGGAGATAGATTATTTATGTGTACCCCACCATATAGTGGGCGTAGCTTTCAGCACAAAGGCCAGGGTGGATAATCGTTCCAATTCTGTAAATTTTGCTTCAAATTCTGCTAAAAAGGATGAAATAATAAGCATACATTCATATGTAGGAAGCTCACTTTCCTTAGCTCCTACCTATCGCACAGATCTTGTAATTCTTGCACATCATCTCATGGAAACTTCATGCATCTAATTCTGCCAATTCTCAAATGCTTCTCTGGAATCAAATGTACAAGAGCTAACACTCCTCCAACTCAGATTTCCATCAGTTGTTGGATTTATATAGTCATATTGAGAGGACATAATTTTATATATATGATCCAGGTAATTACCTTGTCCTTCACTGTTTACTAGTTCAACATATCTATGTCCTTCCAGCGAATCAATTGGCGCGACCACCCTTATCTATGAATATTCAAATGATAGGATTCTTCTCTTAAAATTGATGATGGTCTGATTATCTGTCACCCATTCAATCCCTAAAATTGCATGATATGGGTTTGTATCATCAACAATATCGATCACTTCAAAGTATGCATATGTCCTCATACCTTATACCTCGACAGGTACTTGAGTCAGTCGGCCGATCAGTAGAACCTTCGACTGATTTGCTAGCCTTAATTAAATGGGACACCAATCTAGTCATGGCTTGTTCATGCTTTCCCATGTCTACCTTGTCAAGCTATTAACCTCAGATCCCATATCTAAAATGATATAATCCATTTCATAGTCTCCTATCTACACAATCATTCGCAACTCACGGCCACTTTTTAATCTTTTCCCAACATGGTTAACTCTTTTTTTAGGTCGCACTTCTTCTGGAGTTTCTTCTATGAGTTTTGTCAATTTTGTGCCAACATCTTTATCATGGATGTGCTAAACAACTTTTGAAAAATTCTTTTAGCTTACTAACCTTTCTTGTTGTTTGATTCCTGAATATTTGATCAAATCTTTCGGGAATCTCTCTTACTTGTCCAGATGTTGACGCTTTGTTTGTGTCGACAAATTCTAGTCAGACGTCAAAGAATACCTTCTTTTATTTTTGGACGTCGAAGGGTACTTTCTTTTGTGCCGTGGGTCGCACTTGCAATTGTCCATGTTGTGTGTCCCGGTTTTCTCTAGTTGCAACACCTCCTCTTGTGATGATAGCAATGTTTGCTTCTCTTGGCTTGGAAAAAATCATCTAAATGTTCTAGTTAGGGTTCATAATGGGATTCTGTACAGGGTTGGGATTTCCCACAATTGGAGCCTGCCACTTTGTAATTAGTTGTGGACATTGTTCGACGGTATGATCAAATGCTTTACAATACGAACATGTCTTTGCGAGGCTTGCAAAATCTCAAGCAAAGTGTCATGTTTGTCCACAATTATAACATATGACTTGGCCTCTTCCTCGACCAAATCCTCCTCCTCCTTCTTCTTCTTGTTGTCCTTGGCCTCTAAAATTTTCACCCCCCCTAGGTTGAGGGTAGTGTTGTTGTGGAGGATACTGATTTTGTTGGTATTGCGGCAAAGGATATTGCGGTTGTTGAAATTGTGTTGGTGGATATTGAGCAAGCTGGTACTGAGCTTGCACTTGTTCATCTTGCATCTGCTCGTCATTCTCCATCAAGTAGGTATCCACTGTCTTCTCTTGCAGTAGATGAAATGATCTGCAATATTTCTCATCGTGTCCTACAGATTTACAAAATTTACAATACAAACTAGTTGGTGTACTTACAATCTTTTGTAAATACAAACATTCTTCTGATCAATGGCCTCTAGTTTGACATATTCTACACCAAGGCATCCCTTGGGTGTTTATCGGGTTTGACGCTCCTGCTACGATATAGTTCATGAGTGTCAGACAATTATCTTTATGGTGTCCTTTTGTTCTACATCTTGTACACCGTACCTCTTCTTGAACCTCATTCCCTTTCTTGATGTATTAGATATGCACCGTAAGATTAGTCGATTGCGACTAAATCTGCATCATTCATGCGCCAGTTTTTTCAATCGATAAGGATTCTAGCTTCATTTTTATTTCCAGAGCTTTTGTCTGTGACACAATCTTTTGTTCCATCAATGGAATCTGGATGTGCGGCAACAAAGCGGCAATGAACCATTCCTTGTGTTATACATCTGACATCTGGAATCTTACTTTAGCTATTAATGTCTTGAATCTCTGTTCAAAGTAGGTAGCTGCTTGATTTCTTTAATCTATGTAGGTATCTGCTTTATATATTTAATCTGTGTAATGCACTGCAACTCAGACTTCAGCTTTCTAAAATCATCTATCATTCTTATTTGAATCTGGTCGATTGTTTTCTGCACAACTCCTATTGTCACTATAGAAAACATCATGCACCAGTCTAGCGCACAACCTCACAGAGTCATGACCATTTCTGCTTTCTTTATTTCCTCATCTTGGACCTGTCATACAATCCATACGGCTTCACAGACAAACCAATGTTTCTCTAGGTCTTATTCCAACCCATTCCCATTGAATATTGGTAGCTTAATGTATATTCCAGCCATTATGTTAGCTCTTGATACACCTGGGCAAAAATTTTGAGTAGGCATACTCCCTTGTCCACTATTCACAGCGTTAGTTCTATTTATATTTACCGGTCTACTTGGAGACGAGTTTCTATATGTTACCTCTAGCAATGTACGCGGCGTCATAGGTGTGTCATACTCATGCTCTAGTCTTGGAGTTTCTGTTGATTCTTCTGGTTCCTCTTCTCCTTCATATATTGGTTGATATTCTTCCTCTTCGTCGTAAGAGCCTTCGTCCGAGTGCGATGTAAGTTTGTAGTCTCCTCCTCTAGCAGTACTACAACTTTCTCTTCCTGTGACAATTTTTCTTCTCTTTCCTGACCTAAATCTTCTTCCACTTCTTAATAACCAAACTCTATTTTAGTTCTAGTATCTCCAAAGAACATCTCACCCTCATTTGTGCCATTCTTCACACAGTTCTGCTGCGACATACCCACCTTTCTATGCACAACTTTCAACTGTCACATTCGTAAAATTCTTTTTTCACATACGAGCATTTTTACCCAAGTTTTCAAGGACGACAAATATCTTCTACGAGGTCCTTGGAAAAAAAATTTCTCTGCCTCACTATATGAGTTTATTGTTTCGACAACAAACTCAGTAATATATCCTTGCAAGATGTTATCCACCCAGAAATCGATAACCCTCGACAAAGGGTTGCTTACACTTTTCATTCATTGAATTAATTGAGGATTCCACTCCTTCGGTTCTCCTCCTTGAAAGTTTATTTGTTTGGTTTCCAACTTTGACAACCACTCATGTAACATAATAGGGAATTCAAAAAACAAAATTCTTTGAATATCCGTATATAGATATTGGCCCAACCACTCTGTTGGGCTCCACCGGGATCCTTTACTCTCTTCTTATGAAAACTCTAATGCTTTGAAATCCACCCAGTCTTGGATTTCCACCTTCGTTGGATACCACAACATATCCCTCACAAAAATGGTTTACAGTCCCAGCAACGGACCATTCGTTGGCGTTTGTCCTACCTTCGACCCAGGTTCAATCCCTTCCCTTATGCGCAACAAATCCCAATATATCATCCCTGCAAAGCAAGGCTCAGTCAGCAGCACCTGCGACGCAAATGCAGTCTCACCTAAGATATATTTCTATTGGGTAACTGCTAGAACCAGGTTTCCACAATTGGGTGGGGGGATTTCACATCCCTTGGTCTTCTTCCAATATTATCGATGGAGGTTGTTGGGTGGGGTCTTTCTACTTATTATATATAATTAATTTGCGGTACAAATTATCCTTCGTCGGGCATTATAAAAACAAACCCAATGCAGCATGGGTACATTTGCAATAACCATGCGATAAACACATATAAGCTATGTTGTAGGAAAATATACAAACATACATTCACAGTAAAATATATATATATATGACTTAAGAACATTCATCATTCACACATTTGACATAGAATCTAACATGGAAACCCATCTGGGAAAAACCACAAAGGCGCACTTCATCTGGCATGAGAAATATATAGCACCCTTGGTCTATGCACTAAGTTGTAGACTCTATTATAGATATTTCTTCGTTTATCTATACAAACTTCTTTCTCCTCTCATGCTCTCTGTTCTTCTGTTTCACTACTCTTCCTCTACTTAACTCTACTAATGATCTGCACATAGCTTGAATTGACTCAATCTCTACTGTAACTTCTGCTAATGATCTGCACATAGCCTGGATCGAATCAATCTCTTCTACACTCATGCACACTTAGCTACAGGTTATTCAACTCTTCTCACAGCTCAACAACTCAACAAACTAACAACAATACAAATCAGACTATCACTAAATGACTAGATGCTATTGATACTAACATCAACAGACCCTCTAGAGGCTAACCCACATACAACTTTGGTTCCTCCTTTTATAGGTTATTACATGTTGCTTTCAACCGACTTCATATAGTTAGCCAATATGTTGTCTTTCCTATCCTATCGACACATGACAGTAGGCACTAACATCCCGACTTACAAAGATGCTTTCATATGTTCGGCTCCCTCTGACTCTAGCTAACTTCGTACACACCATATTTTTGAGCTATCACTTTCTAGTCGTTGCGCCACCGCATGTCTTATGACATGGTTAACTTTGTCGCATCCTTTCCTTTTTTCATTGTTCCTCTTCCATCGCAGCCCCTCTTTTGTCGTAAACTCTCTTCTTTCATGAATTCTCTTCTTTCGCTGCTCTTAGATATTTTTTCTTTTGTTCCTCTTATGTCACATCTTCCTTCCTTCCTACTTCTATCTTATCCTTCCTTCCTTCCTTCCTTAGTTTCTTCTATCGCGGCTCCTTTTCCTTCTTCTCCTTATTTCTCTACTTCTGTCGCAGGTCCTTTTACTTCTTACGACCTGGATCTTTTCGTACTTAGGCAGAAATCTAACTGAATTTTACCTATCTTTTCCTAAGCCCAACAAAAACCATGATCCAAATAAATTATAAAACTCGATAAGAGTTTCTCCTATTATGGTGCATTATATTAATACTTGTACACCGTTCCCGATGCGATGAGAGATTTAGAATGCTTTAGTGCTTCCCAATAATAAATGCATCAAGACTTAACCCATTAATCACAGCATTATCTGGTGCGCATTGTAAACAAGAATGCACTAGGTTAATGGTGCGTTGATGTGTAAATAACACACTATTATCCCCATAAATTATAAAACTCACAAAGATTTGCTCCTATTATGGTGCACTCATTTAATTCTTGCGCACCATTTCTGGTGCAGTGAGGTGTTTAGAAGGCATCAATGCTTCCTATTGATGGAAGCACTACCACCCTTAACATAGTAAAAACAACACATTGGCCAGTGCACTTTGTTAGCATTTTCGCACCAATAATTTGGTGTGCTAACATGTAACATGTGCACCGCATTCATCAAAAGTGATATTAAACTTGTAAAGAGTCGCACGTACTTTGGTGCGCTCATTAAGATTTGCACATTGTTTACAATGTGATATCGTCTCTACAATGCACTACTGCTTCCTCATGTTGGACGCATCAGCAAATGAAACATAGTTAAAATATTACCACACTTACTAGTATGCTTTTTTTTTAACAAAAGCAGATAATATATATATATATATATATATATATATATATTAGAAATTTCCAGGACTGAAGAAACAAATGTCCTCTCATCCTATTACAATCAACAAAATGAGTCATCTACAAAATGAAAAAAGAATAAGCAGTCTTCTGACAAAAAAAGAGAAGGAAATTCAATCTTTAAGGGATTTCATGGTATTCACTAGCTTCACCATTGAGACTGAGATGACCTTGCGCCAGCAAACAAACATTATTAGCCAATTGATCTGCCCTTCTATTTAAATCCCGCAAGATATGAAAGGATTCCATCTTTGCAAACTCTTTTGTTGAAATTCGTATTTTCTTCAGAATTTTATTCAAAACTGAGTTATTAAATTGTCCTTCTGAATTAATCAATTTAATCAACAATTCAGAATGTCCATAAATTTGAATTGACTGGAACCGAGCCGCCTTTTCAATTTGGCACGCCTTGAAAAGGCTATAACATTCTTCTTGATTGTTGGACATGAATCCAAGCCCCCAGCTGAAACTAGATTCAATTTTTAGATCAAGCAAGATTAACAACCCCCCAGCCTCGGATGTGCCAGGATTTCCTTTAAACGCTCCGTAAAAAAAAATACTAGCAGAAGAAGGTTTGTTCCAACTGTCAGCAAATTCTACCTCTGAGCATCGAATTTTCAACAAAGGGGAGCAACTCGGTTTGAGAGAAAGTGATTTTCTATTTCCCATATTGCGTTTCCCAAGCCACTCATTGACTTTTCCTGGAAACGTTAACAAAGATGGAGAATCGCCAATCGATTCTTCAATAAGAAATTTAATTTTGGTTGCAACTTGAACTAGAGTCGATTCCTTATTACTGAAGATCCCATCATTCCTAACTAGCCACAACTTCCACCATGTATACTTCATAATTAACTGCCAGACTTTTTTCCAATCCATGAATTTTACAGTAGCACCTATTTTCCATTCATGCCAGGGAATTCACTCTTGCAAGGTGGAAAAAAATTCAACTACAGAGATTTGGATAGGAGCAGAAATTAAAAGGCCGTTGAGGACCAGCTCCCAAACCTGCCTAGAAAATTCACAACCAATAAAAAAATGGTTAGAAGCATCGCTGGCTGCTTGACAGAGGCAGCAGCAATATGGCCCATGAAACCCACGAGAGCTTAAATTCTCACCTATCGGCACCCTTATGTGCATTAATAACCAGTTGAAAAAATATACTTTGGGGAGGCAAAGTAGAGACCACACCAATTTCCATGTCGTTGGAGACATATTGGGAGCTGAGGGGTTTTGCAATGAAGAGAATCGACATGCTGCTAAATAAAAACCAGAGAATCCCCACCCCCACTCATATTTAAGATAGCGATTTACAGGAGCCAGACCAGATAAGGATGAAAATAACGTTTTTTGTTGTTGAGAGAGGTGTTCCATAATTTTAGGAAGGCTCCATCCATTCCAATTCCCATTCCTATCCCATTTACAAATATCTGTTAGATGGAGAAGGCCTTTATTGATTAGCCAGTTCTTGATATCACTCAGCAAATTTATAGAAGATAGATGCGTATTTCCAAGTATTTTATCATCCCACGGGAAAATCTTTTTCCCACTACCATAGATTCGATATAGATGTTGTTGAAAATTATCAATTCCTCTTTTACAGAGATTCCAAATTGCTGTGACTGAGGGGATGGAAGACGTTTTTATATTTCTCAGAGATTTTCCCTTGAGGTATTTTTTCCTAAAAATCTTACTGACAGGATGGTTTTTATCTGTATATAATTGCCAGATAAGATTTCCTCCCATTGCCAAGTTTACCAATTCAGGGTCCCAGATTTGTATGCCACCCTCTGAGATAGGTCTTTTGAGTGTTTTCCATTGACCAAGTGCATATTCTTATGGTTACCTTTGCCACCCTCCTAAAGAAAATCTCGGAGGAGTTTAGAAATTTGAGCCGTAATGGATTTAGGGGCAAGGAGCAGAGAAAACTAAGAGATGGGAAGAGCAGAGAGGACGGACTTAATCAGAATCAATTTACCAACCTTGGTAAGCCATTGATTGCCCCCGAAAACTAATTTAGATTTCAATTTACCAAGCACTTCCAGCCATAGCGAAGGAGGGCTAGGACCCATGGTCAAGGGAAGTCCCAAATAGTTTATCTTGTCCCAATTAGAAAAATCAGGATATCCCAATGATTGAGAAATCCTAAGAAGAGACAAGTGATCAATATTCCAACCATAGACTGCACTCTTACTTTTGTTAATCAGACCTCCTAAAGACAAGCATAAATTTTGAAGAATTACATTGAAATCCCGAGGTATATTAAGAGATGCCCTCCCAAAAAGAGAGAATCATCAGCAAAAAGTGCATAATTTAAAAAATCCACGCCACTAGCGATCTTAATACCAAGGAGGTAGCCAACATCCAGTTCAGCTCAAAGTTTTCGAATGAGAGCTTCTGCCATCAAAATGTAAAGAAAAAGAGACAAGGGGCACCCTTGATGAAGTCCCCTAATGGCTTGAAAGAATTCTGTTGGTATTCCATTAACCATAGGTGCAATCCACGACCATTCAGTACATGCTTTAATCAGTCGGACAAACTCTACGTTGAAGCCAAAAGAGGTTAGATTCTAATAGAGGAAGGATAGCTTGACCCAATCAAAAGCATTTTTCATATCAATCTTGATGAGCATGCCTTTTTCTTTCCTTTGAAAGCTAGAATGAAGGGCTTCCTGGACTTGGATCACATTATCAATTAAATGCCTTCATTTAACAAACCCCCCTTAAAGAGGAGAAATTAAAGATCCTAGCAGAGGTTTTAGTCTATTGTCTAAGAGTTTCCCCAAGATTTTATATGAAGCGTTACAAAGGGAGATAGGTCGGAATCTATCAAAATAAGTTGGGTTGGCTTCCTTTGGAATCAAGGCCAGAAAGGTAGAGTTTGTGTTTCCTCCCACTTTAGCTTTCTTGAGAAAGGTTGAAACCATTCGAAGAAGATCGGATTTAATAATGTACCATCAAGCTCTATAGAAGTGGATGGAAAACCCGTCTGGCCCTGGGGCTTTGTCCGGCTCCATACTCTAAATCACATCTACAACTTCTTGTTCGAAGAATGATTTCACAAGTTCAACATTATCCTTGTGACCTACCAAATTAGGAATGTTGAAAAGAAAATCAGCATATATGTTTCCATCGGAATTATGATCCTCTTGAAATAAATGGTGGAAATGTGAATTGGTGGCTTGAAGTAATAACGATTGGCCTTTGATAGTGTCTCCATCACTATTACAAATTTCAGCTATATGATTTCGTGAGACCCTGGACCTGCATTGCCGATGAAAAAAAACAGAGTGTTTGTCTCCAGGGAGTGACCATATACTTCTATATTTGAGGTGTATATTCTCTTCCTCCTGTCGAAATGAAAGGAAAGAGGAATCTTGCGTTGTCTGCTCAGCAACCAATTGTGACTTGAAAATCTTGCAGTATTCCATGCTAATTTGAATCTCAACTAAATCTTGGACTGACGCTTCCCTACAAGTCATTGGGTTAGAAGATGGGGTTTTTATCCACTTCTTCAGAGAGATTTTGGTGAGTTTTAACTTTTGTTCCCAGACAAATTTGGGAGAGCCTGCAATATATTGATACAAATTGGAGTGAACCAATTCGATACAAATTGGAGTGAACCAAAACAGGATGGGTCCTAGATTTTCTTCCTTTTCCACTTGAAGAGAAATAGGGTGGTGGTTGGAGGTAATTTTTGGCAGGATTTTTGAAGAAATAATATTGCCATCCATCAACGGGATTTCGACTAGGAACCTGTCCAGTCTAGCAGAGATTCGGGAGATCCCCATTCTATTGTTGGTCCAGGTAAACTGCCCCTTCTTAAGCTTGATGTCAAGGAGATAATTAACTTGGATTAAGGAGTCCACAAAAACCTATAAAGGATCCTTTCCCCTGTTACCTCCACATTTTTCCCTTAGATCGAGAATTATATTAAGATCACTAGCAACAATAATATTTATGGGAGAGTGAGAATCCAAATAATCAGAGAGGGTATTCCAACAGATATTTTTTTTCGAGAAGATTTACTGGCACATAGAGATTGAAGAGAGAAATGAGTATTTTACTGGACACATGTTGTAATTCAGTGAAAATCCAGAGTTGGGTTGCAAACAAGGATATAAGGAGAAATTTGTCTTCTTTCCATAAAGTTGCTAGGCCACCAGAAGTGACCCAGGCACTAACATCCTTACTTGCATGCTTATTCCACTTTGACTTGCTGATAGATAAGAGGGATTCCTCTTCTATCTTAGTTTCTTGGAGCAGTAGGATGTCAGAAGGTTCCATTTTAAGGAGATATTTGACTGCTTCAGCCTTCAATGGATTCCCCAAGCCCCTACAATTCCAAGAAGTGAGCTGCATTATTCACCTGAGGAAGAGGGAGTAGCACCACCTTTAGGGGGTCTATTCTTCTTACTTCTTCAAAAAGACAGTTCTATAGTTTCCTAACTACCCTGCATCTTAAGCCTCTCAGCTTCTTCTTCTCTGATCTCTTTACGAGACTTTCTTCCATTCTTTTTTGAGAAATTCTCGTCTTCCTCCGAAGAGTCAGAAGACTCCACTGGTTTTTTCTTAAGAGCTTCTGCATAGGAGGGGGAAGAAGTGGTTCTAATGGGAGAAAGAACATGCATGGAGGTGTCTTCACTAAGCGGTTCTAAACACTCTATAATAGTAACCGGAGGCCCTCTATTTTCTTCTAGCTCTTCATCTTGGACTTCAGATTGCTGAACCTCACCTTCCTCAAGAATTAGGGAGTTTTGTTCATCTGTAGTACTTAACACTACAAAGGGATTTGTAGAGACTATAGCGTTTCCTTCAGCCTAATTTTTTGGAGATTTAATCACCATTGGAAGAGGTCTATTTCCAGCATGTCCACCTTTTCCCTTCACCTCTTTAGAAGTACCAGCTTTTTGAACTTGGGACCATTTATTTGTCTTTTCTTTTCCAGGGTCTTCTACTGATTTTTTTTGCAGTTGCGAGCAAAATGGCCATATTCATGGCAGGAGCGACACTTGAAGGGAAGCTACTCATAATCAAGCTCCTGAAAATGAGACCAATCAGCAACATTGAGCTTGATTTCCTCAGGAATCCCAATCTCCAAGTCGACCTCTACACAAATGCAAGCACATGAGTATTGGTCTTTCATTTCTGCTCTGTCAATGTACTTTCTGAGCTTATTCCCGATAGCTTCCAATGATTCTGAATTCCAACAGTGAAGTGGAAGATGGGGAATCCTAACCCAGACAGGGACAGCCGACAGAACATCCTATGTAGGGTCAAAATCAGGGGTCCACATATTCAGGTAGAGCCCATGGGAACCCATAAAATAAGGCCCATTTCAGATAATTAGATCACGATCAGCAGCTGATTCAAACCCAAAAACAAAGTAACCTCTTCCCACAAAATGGTTATGGATTCCATCAAAGACCAAGGGTCTCTAATTTTGTTGGAACCAACTTTGTATGGCCTTCGGGGATGGCCACAACCTTGTAAATTGACCAATTAAACCCCGTTCTGCTAGGTTCAGGGCGGTTCGACAAGGTCGTTCAACCGAGAGGTCTACAGAAGGGATTTTCGATTTATTTACAAATGTATAGGCTAAAGTATTTCCCTTCCTCTTCCCACATGAAGCAATAAGACACTTGAATGCATCAATTTCAGGAGGGAGAGGGGGGAGACCCCCTCCAAAGGCCATTGGGAACAATCAGACTGACCCTCTGTTAAAGAAAATAGAGCAGAAGCCTCTAAACCAAGCCTGAGAGAATTAAAACTGGTTTAGCATAATATACAAACCAGAGGATCAAATTGGAAAAAGGTGCTCCTAGATCCGATGAGACCAAGAGTCTTTCTACACAGAGCAAATGATCCTTCACGCAGGGGTCACCAGATCGCAGCAGAAGAAGAGTCGAGGAACTAGGAAGCTAAGAAAATCTTCTTGGAGCGAATATTCAAAATTTATGTGAACTCCTCACAAGTCTGTAGAATACCACCAGCAAAGAGCAACGATCCAAATATCCAAAAAAACACTCCTGCAAATGAAACAGGCATGCAAACTCTCTTCCCTGCAAATGAAAACCACCAACAGTGATCTCAGATCAAACTAGCAACGTGAGAGAACAAGGTTCAATCAAGAAAAAAAAAATTGAAATCTTGGAGTGAAAATTTTCATCCTCGTTGAATGAATTCTATTCTCAGTGTGCTTTTTTTTTAATCTCACTATTAGTGGTGTTGTTTTATTCTAAACACACCGATCACAGTATGTGATTGTTATCTAGGCGCACCACTTGTCAATTTGTTTTTTGAGAAAAAAAAAATTATGTGATGTTGATAAATAACATACTAATTTAATGTTTTTTATGTCTATTTATGATATTGATCGATATTATATGTGTATCAAAGACGTGAGTGACGAGAGGCGATCAAGGAAAAGCAAACACAAGTTGACCCATACAACTTCATGCATGAGTGAGAGGTAAGAGAGAGGGAGAGAGATTTGCACCCTTTCCCCATCACTGATCATACACAATGCCTCTTGGTGGTTGTAGGCCTCTTGAATTTCTATTAGCAGGCTAAATCCCTCAAGGGAAACTCTGCTTTTAGATGTAATTACTAGATGTTTATTTTAGATGATGTTAGGTGATCTTATATGTGAATGTTCATGTTTGCTTATAGATGTGTATGTTAGATGTGTACTATCAAAAACAAATTCCTACTGTTTTAATATAAACATCATGCATTTTAAATTGTGAAAAAACATCATGCATATGAATTTAGAAAAATCGTAAGAGGTGTTTATTAAAAAACATCAATAATATCTTCTTCCTTACAATACAATTACTATCATATTGTTACAATAAATGTAAACAATTTTGTCAACTTATATTATAAATATAATAGGTTAGAAAGATTTCACATTTAATTATATCTTAATTATATCTTAGTTATAATTAAATTAATTAATTTTAATAATACAATGCATTTCATTCCCCTATAACAAATATTTGATTGTACTAATTTATCATGAATTTATAATCTGCATTTAATGCATCATAGTGTTACATGTAATTAAATGAAAAACCATAGTTAATCATATGAATAATATATGAAATTGAAGTGATGCAATTATTATACATTTTATCTTGTGAGAACTATTCCTAAATAGACACATTTCTTCATCCTGGTTTAACCATAAATGGATTGTACATGTAGACATAAATTCTCAATTTAAGTATGATTTAATACATATATCATGGTTTTATTTTTAAGGGTATTTCCTCATTTTTTACAGGGTGTAATTAACTTCATATTTGGGGGATAATGCTTATGATATATGAATTCAAATTTCCTATGTATTTCCTATTTATTAACATGATTTAATTAACAAGCTTTAATATCCATAGTATTATATATCAACATATAAGTGTCATAGTTTAAAGTATGGCTTTTAAGGCTTTTCTATCTTAACAATTTCATTTTCATATTCATACTTAATTACTAAACATATGACTAATATAAGATTCACAAGTGCTTTTTATTCAATGTTATTTCCTAAATAATAAATAACAATATATATTTGGTGAACGCGCCATTAAACCATTATTTCTAATGAGTGTTGTTATTGATTTATTGCTTACGTAATACATAGTAAGTATTGAATGATCTAACAAAAATCCTTGGTGAATAAAAAGTGAATTCGTTAAACCAAAGGAAAGAGCAACAATGGTAAAAATAAATGATCTCAAGTTAACTTCCATGATAAACTTTCAATAAAAAATCTCATTTGAAAAATAAGAAAAGGAACTCTTATGCTTCAAATACCACACTAATGCGAACTTTTAAGTGTTTAAGGATAACATATTCATGAAATCAATCTTTGTTATTCAAATGAGAGTAGTTGAAATTACAAAAAACACTAAATATGATTCATCAATGATAATTTGCAATCTAATTAGTTGATTTTGATCGAGTTGTAATTATAATACAATAAATTAAATGATAAAAACCACACTATAATGAATTAATGGAAAGAAAGAAAGATCACCTCTAGCTATGGACAATCACTTACAATCATTCGATACAGTCACAAATATATTGATAGACAAACATATCTCACATCAAATTGATTGTTACCGACTCAAATTGTTTAAAAACATCAGGTAATCAACTTTTCATTTCCACCGTCATAACATGAAAAAACAATAATATAATTAAAAAATTAAAGATAGCATTAATAAAATGATATATCAAAACTAGAAAACATGAAATAAAACATGTACATATCACTCTCTCTTGCCATCACTCTCATTATCTTCCTTGCTTGGCATGATAGCACTAATGTTCTCAAAAATATGTTTAGATCTAGGTTCATGTTTTAGTACAAACCACTAATCCTTATCCAACACATCTAGGTAAAAAAACACTTGGTTGTAGTGTTTTGGGAAAACATAAGGCTCCTTAGTTTCATCCCACATCCTTCTAGAGTTAATGCATATCGACCAACTATCACGATCTTCCTTTACATTATTCATGTTGAATGTATCCCACCACTTGCACCTAAAAAAACACAATGGAAATATGAGAATTCACTTGAATGATCTCTTGTATCTTTCTGGGATAACCCAAATTCCTCCCTTTTAGGTTTTGATTTCGGTGGCTAGCATGGCTAGATTGGTCGAACTCAAATTCCACTCCAAAGTCTTGTGTAAGACATCCATCATTGGCATCCTTGGTGCGAAATGATGCTCATATGCTTACATAAATGGGAAGAAGTGCATCTGTAAAAAAGTGAACAAATGACAATGTTATATGTCTAATAACCCAACCATTAAACTATAAAATATAAATGTTATAGTTTAAAGGTGTATTATAAAGTTAGAAATATATAACAAAAAGAGATTATTACCAAGTCGTTGAACCCAATCCCTATGTTTAGTGCATCTTCCTCAACATGTGGGTAACAACTAGATGCACCATATTTCTCTTTGACTTAGTCAACAACCTAAATGTTGGGATAGATCATTGGCATATTTTCTTTTAAATTATCTGGATAAGGCATGCTTTTGTCGTTCAACCGTCCAAATTATTTCATATCAATGTCATTTCATCCTCTTCTCTTCATACAATGCGACAAACGGTTGTGTTGCCTCTACGTTGTAAAGAATAAATTTATTGACGGCGTCAATTTCTAAATTCATTGTTGTATTCGTGAAATCAAATCAATATATAGTGCGTATGAGATCAAATATAGATTATGAAGTTCATTGTGAATATAAGTTGATGAAAGAAAACTGACTTACTCTTTATCATGTGCCTTTTTTCGTTCATTGGAGTAGCTCCCCGTCCCTTTTGTCCTCATCGTGTTCATCATCCCTGTTAGAATATAATCCGTTAGGGATTATAATATTGTAAATAAATAAATAGGAATAGTTGGAAGCCGAAAAGGCTGGACGGAAGGTGAAATAAACCGTCACATGAATGTATAAATGAATGCTTAGCCATGAATAGATTAACGAATTGGGAGTTATACCAACAAGTGGTATCAGAGCCAAGCTCATAACTCCTGCGTGCATGCTGCCATTCTGTCTGCCAGTCTGCTCTTTCAGAGCTGCCTGCCAGTCTTTCCTGGCTGCATGGGTTACTCCTGGTACTCCTCCTCCATCATGCGTTAATGTTTATTAGGGTTTCCTTTTCGCGCCCCCTTGTCTTAGAACCAAGTCTGAAGCTGCGTTTGAGCTGGCTTAAAGCTTTGTATATTTGGTTTTACCCACTCGTATTGCCAGAACCTTGCATTATCACAAGCCAGCGACTGATATATCATAGATATATTGAGTGACTAATATATGCCTTGATTTATTGCGTTGAAGAGCCTGTGCTGGAGATTAATATAATGTAGATGTTGAAAACTGATATTGAGTTGGACTGGAGACAACCTGCGTGAGACCGTGAGCGTGAGGCTGATAAACTACGACCCATTTTTGCTGTATGGAGACTGATATACATCTGCTGCGTGGAGGCGATATACATCTGCGTGGAGACTGATATACATCTGCTGCGTGGAGGCGATATACATCTGCGTGGAGACTGATATACATCTGCTGCGTGGAGGCGATATACATCTGCGTGGAGACTGATATACATCTGCTGCGTGGAGGCGATATACATTTGCGTGGAGACTGATTGTGTCTGTTTCTTTGTAAATCGGCGTATTGCTGAAGTGGGATACATTTGCTGTGTGATACATATTGCTGGAGGCGTGGAGGCGTGATACTGCTGGTATCCATTTATATACTGCTGCGTGTTGCTGTTTCATGGAGATCACGTGATACATCAATTTACTGCGTGATACTGCTGAGCGTTAGTGATACTGCTGTGCGTTGGTGCTGTGCGTTGGTGCTTGAAGATTGTTCACAGCTATTTATATTTTCCCAATACTGTTTGCTTGCTCACAGTGCGTTGGTGGATCATAGTCGAAGATTGTTCACAGCTATTTGGTATCTATGGTTTGTTATTTTTATAACAAAAAAAGGATTTGCTTTTGTTATTATAACAAGACTGTTTGCTGCTTGATTTCGAGCCTTGTAAAGGTGAAAACCGGTGCCCATTCCTCCTAGAATTGTTGCTGCGACTTGGAGACTGCCTGGATTGGTATCTGGTATTGCTATCAGATATATATTTGCGTTGATCATAAATATGCTGCAGTGAACCCTAATTTTTTGAAGTAAACCCTATTTTTCTTGCAAAGTCTGGATAGGGGCTGAAATTGATATTGCAGACCAATATAAGGCTGTGTATGACTGACAGTAATATATATTTTGTATTTACTCATATATTTGCTATAAACCTGCATTGTATTCACCTTGGCAGAGATTGTAGACCTGCAAGGTTATTAATTTTTAGTTTTCTCTTTGAAAATTACACTGACAGTTGTAATAATGCAATCTATAGCATCTATAGTCGGTGCCACCCTCACTGGGAAAGACACCTATTCAGAATGGTGGAGGAAGGTCAAATCTGCCTTCATCTACAATGACCTGTGGGACGGCATTTGTGAAGGCACCACAATAGAGAAAGCAGATGAAAAGACCATAACCACAGACCCTCGTCCTCCAGAATCAGAGAAAGAGAAAGCCATTTGGAGAACAAAAGACAAGAAAGCCTTAGCTGTAATCACTGCCAC
>LPNX010992470.1:146254-167595 GCA_001517045.1 Pseudotsuga menziesii
AACAATCCCAAATCACTACGCCTGGTCTGTGGTCTATTTGCTTGATGTACTCACTAGAATAATAGAATGACTCATATACTATGTAGCCCTATGCCATAGACCCCTTAGGTTTTTCTTTTTTCCCAATAAATCCCTTTAATTTTTTCATGTATCTCTCTAAGAAGAGCATACAATGACATGAGACCACCTTGACTAATTAAACCTCATTGACTAGGTGAATTAGAAGATGAACATGCATGTCCATGAAACTTGTCGGCAATTCCTTATCAAACATACAAACAATCTCAGATATCTATTAACGCCATCGTGGAATGCTAGCAATGTCAATCTCCTTTGATGTGATCCACCATACAAATGCAGATAGTTTAGATATGTCCAACCTCTCCTCTATTTTCTTGTCTTGGCCAATGCTTATTTTTAGTATTTGAAGAAATAAGTTCTATCATGACAACCAATGTGTCACATTGTCTCAATCATATGTGCCTCCATAAATAAGATGAAACATTTTTAAATATATGCATGGGATCTAGTAAGTGGACAATCTTAAGAAGCTCCCAATATGGGAGCTCATAAAATACCAATTTTCTTTTCATCCCGATGGGTGTTTTCTCAACATAGGTGTCGAATAATTCAGGATCGTTGAACATAGGTTCCCCATTTGAATCAAACATCTATGCAGTTTTCTTCTCCTTCTCTCTGTCATATGCCCCAAGCCAGTGAGTCAATGTCATTATTTTAGGCCTTTGGGTTCTCTCTAAATACCATTGAAAGCATATGTTTCTCTTCTATAAGGGTGGTTTTCTAAGAGGAATACCCTTGAGCAGTCGTACACTGTCTTTCGTAGGTCCTTGGAACACCTATCCTTCATAGAATGTCCACAACATTTACATCCATGATACCCTTTTGTTACAAGACCTGTGGTTTTATGGTATACAGAGCATGTTAGTGTTGAAGATCAATATAGTCACACTGAATTAAATATGCCAAGAAATATTGTTATGAATATAAACAAATCAAACAACATGTTTATGAGAGAGAAAACCTAATCCCAAATAACCATGTGTGCTGGTGTATGCACATATGCCATACAACGTAAAACTCCTCTATGTTGGGACGGGTCTTGATACATCGTATATTTGTATCCTTTCCCATAATTCCTTCAATTCATTGATCAATTGTTATAGGTAAACATCCATATTCTTCACTTGTCTTCTACGGGGACTATAAGAGCCAACATAAGATGTTCATTATTCACAAATAACCATGGGGTAGTATTGTTATTGAACACTACTACATGCCAAACATAATAATTGGTGTTTTAGAGGGAATATGGGTTATCGCCATCCATGGCTATGCTCAATCGAAGGCTCTATACGTTATCCTTTAATTTATCGGGTCATGTATCCTTTATATGCTTCATGGCTATTAAATTTGTTGGGATTTGCATAACCCCTTCCTCACTTTGGTGTGAGGCATGCCATCCTTGCAACATAACTAATTATTTGCAACAAAAGAGCCTTTGAATCCTTGGGATTATAGGCATGTGCCTCAATTTCTCATGAGAAGGACCACGTGCTTTAGCCTTGTTTCTCAATTTTTGGTACCTAACATGCCTAGATTTTGGATATATATCTTTGTCTAGATATTTGCCACTATATATAATACAATCATTCAGACACACATGATTTGATATGTACTCAACACCCAACATTTGCTTTGCCTCTTCATAGCTATCGCGAAAGAAATTATAACTTGAAAGTACCTTATCTTTGAATAATATTCAGTTAGTGGGTAATATAAATGTACAATGTCATTTACCATTCATAAAATCGACCATTTTCAATGTTGATTGTGTGACAAGATTCTTCGAAATATAAGGGATTTGATGGTCAGTTACCTCAAAAGTGTTGAGAAACACACGTTTAACATGTAATATATTGCTTTCAAGTTGTATAATAACATTAATGTCCCCAACTGGGTAGACTTTTATTGACTAGGTCCAAAGAGAGGGGTGGTGGAAGCCAATTTAAGGAGTGATATGAGCGTCATCCCCTAGCTCATTGTCCCGGGTGCATGTGACAACATTTTGTCCATGGCATTCGTATGTCGCAGTAACTCATCCATGCCAACCTCTATTTCATTGCATCCATTTCCAACATGTGAATAACTACTATTATTGTAGGCATTCCTAATTGGAAAGTCTGGATGGAGCGGGAATTGAATAGGTGGTTGATTCAACCATGCTTGGTATGCTTCCTTTCCAAGTTGCACTCTTTTTGCATCCTTCTCTCGATTTGACATTGTAGTGGTAGACAAGTTTCTCATCATCATAATCCTAACTTCAAAAATATTAAACATTAAATATTAAACATTACATCGATGATATTAGTAAGCACAATGCAATTGGTTTGTTCCAACATCATACCAAACAATTATTACAAAAGCATGTTAATTTTTTCCAATAGTAAATGTTCAACCACAAATAATTTATAAAACAAAATTCCAAATTGAGAAATACATTAACACCAATCCCATTGAAAATTAAATTATACAATTAATCAATGTTTTTTGTCTTATGCCCCAAGGGGATGTCTAAAGGTAGTCTTAATGCAAGGTGTCTCTAATGAGCGGTTGGTGTTCTACGAAAGTTATAATTTATTAACAACATGTCACCATGAGACAAACAACATATTGCATGCACAACAATGAGTATGGAATCTTTCCTTTTCCAAAAGAACTCTTGGTCATTGAATTGTTCCTCAAATGAATAATTTAAAGATAAAGAGCACTTATAACTATTTATGAACCTTGCAATGTTCCCATGAGTGCATGGATGACCATCGATATATAGCAATTTCTTCTTGTTAAAGTTGCTAGAAACATAACCATTCATGCACATACTATACATGGAAATGATTTGTTTGGCTTTAACGATATTCAAGTAATATGATCGACAATAGACAGGACCGCAAAAGGGAATAAGTGTTATTGGTTGTTTGGGAGGAATGAATACATGTGAAAGGATAAACAACCCAAGATTTGTAGCATCTATATCAGGATTGGCAATCATAAAACTATTACCAGGATAATTTGGTTCCAACATCAGGCACAAGTAAAGAAAGCGGCTAAGCACCATATAAAGCACGGTTGTAACAAGTATGCTATTTACTTTGCAAATTCACGGGAAGAGAGAAGTTATTGCTACCCTCCAACAATTGGGCCAAGCTTGGTGTGTACTTGGACATTTTTGCTCTTAATTCATGGAACTTTTTGGTTCTCCTAGTATAGATGTTTTGGGTGGCATTGATAGCATACTTTGGATCAACACAGCGTTTCGTTGATTGAACATAAGCAAAGGTGTTAAAGTCAATTTAGGAAGTAACATAGTTGTTTTGGATTCCATATTTTCCAAAAATGATCATAGGGAAGTGTTCCTACATGTCTTTTCTATATCACCTATAGGATTTTTTACTACGGTAGGGGGTATTAGACCATCAACATTGGGCAATCGATCATTAGTATAATGGGTGAGTGTGATATGCCAAGGGGTCACCTTCAATCCTTGACACTTTGAATAGCTACATACAATTGGGGTGTCATAAAATAGATCCAACTCATGACAAATTACCATCGATGATCTATGATTGTGGCTGGAAGATGGCATGTTAGAATTGGTAGGGTAAATTGGCTGCTCATTTTCATCTACCAACTGCTTTCTACTATCTTTCTCCTGATAACAACTTAGGATGTTTTGGAACTAGTGGAATATCTTGTGCATCCGAACTCAATCCTAAATCGAGATCCTGCAAAATAGAATACATTCTTCTTTAGGTTCACATGGATACGTAAAATAAATTCAATGAGATAGTCAAAATATAAATAAAATATGAACTTACTAGAGATGGAAAGGGAGAACTCGCAAAACTTTGAACAATATGCAATGAGCCGGAATTTGAAGAATTGGACATTTGATATTATAACCATTTCTCCCTTCATTTCATCAACAATCAACACATCTACAGTCTGAAAAATAATTTTTGAGAACCTATTACAATCTTACTTCCAATATAGTTTCAAAACTATTTTGTAAAAATAAGGTGAGTTTAAGCAACATACATATACTATGAAATACTATAATTGTTGTAGTTAAATCCTAAAAGAACATTTGAGATGAATATATAATTTTAAGTTGAAACATAAATTCATATGTATTTTTAATTCAACCGGTGCACCATAATAATATGACCGCACCAGTGCGTTCTAACTAAACAAATACATCAGTGCTGCAAATCCACGTACGCACAGTGTGGGAACATCCACAAAAATATATGGAAACAAAATTATCCACTATATTGGATAGCAAATAGTTATCGATGCAATTCTCAATATTGTTCATGGCAGTGCACTTTGTATACTAAGGCGCCCTGGTGTGTCCATATTCTTAATACACACCACAACATAATATTTTTTTTTAAATTTTGTATTATATGCTACCATGGTGCGTTGTGAAACTATAAGTGCACCAGGCCTTGGATATGTTTATGGTGCAATACTATATTAGAATTTTTTTTTAAATATAACTTTATAGTGTGTTTCCTGTTCTACGCACGAGTGCACTAGTGTAACATGCGCACCCAAACCTAAGATTCAAAAATAAAAAATCGAAGAATTAATTTTCGATAAATTGGAAAAGGAGCGAGGAATTCATTTTTAAAACCTAATTATATAGAGTGTTTATAAAAAAAATTCTAATTACCATTTCATTATTTTGCCAAAATTCGAAGGGGGAGTTTCGAAAGAAAGACTTATAGGGAAGGAGTTTCGAGCAACCAAATTATTTCAAACATTGAAATTTGTAAGGTATGATGAATCAAACAAAACCCTTCATAGTAGAAATTTGAAGTGTGTAAATTTTTACTAGTGATCACAATGCATGATTTATTTATTTTCCTTTTAAATTTTTAAATAAATTCAAAAAAAAAGTATAGTTACCTTCAACGTTGAAACCCTGGTTTTCTTGTTGCTTCCTTTTGTTTTATGTGGCTGCAAAATTTTATATTAGGATTTAAATCCCTCTATTTTTTCAGAATTATGATTTTTCATTTTAGAGATTTTAGATTTAAGGGGTTTGTGCTTTTATATACAAAGCGTTGGGTGCCTTGGAACCACTTCTTGGGTTGAATCCACAACCCTGTCAGCCTTGTAAGTTTTTAAACTTTTTTTTCAAAATGTTTACAAAATTTTCTATGTGTTCTTCTTGATATAACACACTGACACATTTCTAATAAAAGCGCACCAGTAATTTTTTCCATGTTTTTTTCATATTTCAATTTTAAAAAATGCTTACACATTTTCCAGTGCAGTAGAGTTGTAATAACACGCTGGTGCATTAATTATAAATGTGTGTCATTTAGATTACCGATGCTTAAAAATAAATATATCACACTGATAAATGCGTATGTTATATTTTTTTATTTTGTTCTTGTAAACGACGCACTAAAGTATGGTGCACCAGTGTGTTCATGTACTAGAAGCACCCATACTTTCATGTATTAGAAGCACCTGTGTGTTGTGTGTATTGAAACACATAGAACTCGCTGACTGTTTTTTCTTTTGAATATATGTAATGTATTTATATGATATATTTATTAGCTTCTCTATTTAATTGTCCAGGTTTTTTCTTGATAAAAAATGTCTGATAAGAGTTCAATGAACAATAATTCTACTAGGGATGATGAGAACACATCCAAAAATGCGAAGAAGACAAGTTCTTTGTAATTAATTCTATATCAAATCAAAATGTTTGAATTATATGTAAGTTTAAATAATATGTATTGGTTAATGGGTGTCATGTAGAGCCAAAAAATAAGGAAGCTCAATAAGATTCTTGCAATTTAAGACTAGAAGAGTGTAAAACATTGATGGAAAAGTTGCAGAGAGATGAATTAGATGAATAAAAAAGAAATCAATGTGAATTTTTTCTTGAATTTATAGCAATTTTGTAATTAATAATATTTGCTAATATGTTTCAAACAATCTAATTCACATGTGTTGAATGTTATGCAGGGACTGATATCAATAGAAGGGAATGTCATCTCTACAAAAACAAATTATGGATGATTTAAATGATGATAAATTGGTCCTTAGATCATCTGGAGTGGTGTTAGAAGTAAATTAAAGGGGAAAAAACTTTTATATAACTATGAGGGATATAGTGGAAAGAACACATAGACATACCTTCCATTTACAATACAGAAATTAATCCAATGAGTCAAAGAGTCAAGTTATATCTAAACTACAGGAGGCGTTTCCAGAGCATTGATTAATGATAAATGTCAGACTTGCAATAGAAAAAAACATAAAACAACAAAAAAAAATCATTCAAAAAGTAATATTCCTAAACATGTTTTTATAGAATATGCTAGAAAGCATTCATTTATTAATATTAATTCTTCTATATTTATTTTTTATATTAGCATAAAAATGGTTTAATGTCATTTTACATTTTTAGGGAGATTATGAAAATCCCAAAAGATGAACTAAGTGATATCCAAAATATGCGAGTAGGAATGTACAAAAAAGTGTGCATGGAAGTGTGCATGGATATTAGGAAATGAACATAATTGCATCCTAGAAGGAGCCATCTCTACAACAAAGTGCTTCAAATGTATGAAATCATTGAAATTTTCTATTATGTATATTTAATTAATTAATTTAGCATTAAATATTAATTTTCAACTGTTTTGTTGCAGAAAAAACAAATTGGAATTCATTCAACACATAAGACACGATGATAAGAAAAAAATGGTTGATAGCAAAGTTTGTGAGTAGTTGTGATTTCCCTATAATAGTTTACGATTTCATATTGGTTGTGATCTTTATATTTTAATTTTTTTACACCGGCCATCCTTGGATGTCTTCAAATAAATGTTAACATACAGAGAAGAGCCATAAGAAACATTGATTGATATTGGGTTAAGTATGGGTTGTGAGTATACATTGGCATATAAAAAATTAATTGTGGAATTTGTAACTATCTATGTTGTTTTACTTCTCTCATTTTATAAGTGATAGAACAACACAAATCCTTTATATTAAATCTATGATTTCTTATAGGATATAAAACTTCTAGAAAACAAAGTATGGAGTGGAGCCAATAGAAGAGTTGTCGAGAGAAGGCATGAGACATGGTTTTGGGAGAATGTGTATCATTCAAGACTCAATTCTTTCTATGCTACATCGCTTTTCAGTTTACATTCATGTATACTATTTATTTTAATTTTCATTATTCCCACCAATGTAGATACACTCATTACACTTTATTTTTATGTTTGTAGATGGAAGTTGAATAAGAGGAAAACAATCGAGGCAATCAACAAAACATTTGGCCAAATAACCCAAGTCATGCAAGTGGCTTCAGCACTAGAAAGTAACTCCAACGAAGAATGACAATCCATATATTTTGGATGTTAATGCAACCTGGTGTATATTTTGAAATAATTGTCTGTGAAAATCAAACATTTGATATAATGTATTGAACATAATGTCCCAACTGAAATACAACGGGTTACCAATAAGTGTAACAATTACATGCATGTTGACATTTTGATTATTGTGGAGTTTGTGTTGTCCCATTTTGTATGACAAAGGGCCTTTTATTGATATATAATAAAATAATATTTTTTAGTCTATTGCATTCTCCAATGTCGTTGTGAAATGTTACATCGCTAATTAAATATATGGATGATTAAATATTACAATAGATGCGAAAGTTTATAATATGACAAATAATACAAACATTATATCTAAATGCAATAGTTAAAATTCAAACGAATATTGTTATAAACAATATTTCAATTTGTGATGAATAATGGAATTAACCAAAATGAAAATAAAATATAGTATTACAGTGCAATGTTAGTAGTCAGTACTCACCAAATAGAAAATAATCTCCGGTGTTTTCGATTGTTCCAATCGCACCAATGCATTTAAGACTATGTAGCACTAGTGTGTTTTAAGCAATGTAACACCAGTGTGCTAAAATAAATAGGGGGTCGGTGCAACATAATACTCATTGCACTCCTCAATGCTTTTCGTGATGCTACGTCCTCGTTCGCTACTATATATTAACAACACCATTAAAATTTAAAAATATAGCTACAGTCAACGTCCCAGTCAACTTCACCAGTGCATTTATCTTCACTTATCACATCGATGCTTTGTAATAGTTAGGTTGCACTTGTGCGTTTTAAGTTAGTAAACATCAATGTTAGTTTTGCTATACAAAACTAGTGTGTTTTGAAAGTACTTAAGCACCGATGTTATTATTGGTAAAATCCATCGATGCATATCATGTTATAAAGAATCGGTTCTTTTAATAATTTTGGTGCGCACTGGTGCATATAATGGTTTGAATTTTTTTGTGTACTGGTGTCGTATGTTTCTATTAAAGCACCAATGCGTTTTTCATTTCCTCGCACTTGTATAAATAAATCACACCAAAAAAAATCTTTGCAAAACAATCTAGTCATCAAGTTGTTTTTAGTTATAATACATTTCCATAGAAATATCCGCTAAAACATCCGGTACCATTTACGAAGGGTGTAGCCGTCAGTTTTTTGATATTTTTTACCAATCTTGTAACACTAAAACCTCTGCTATAACCTCCACTACAAGGCCTTTTCCTTGTAGTGATAGCCATTCATGTCATTGTGTACATGTAGAACTCTAAAGAGATATTAAATATTGTGAGAGAATTAGTGACAGATGTTGGGATTCCATGGTGGGTGTCTTGTGAAAATGGGGGAAATGGCAGAAAGACTGGGAAATTAACAATGCAAGGGAAATAGAAGTAAACCACATGCCAAATATCTTGATGAAGGCACACATAGAAATGTAGAAGACTAAAATTCTAATGTTGGAAGTTGATTATGATAGCCATAAAGAAAAATTGGATGAGAGGACAACAAAGGTGAAGGAGATTCAAGAAAGTGTTCTTTAGTTATAGTTGGAACATAGACTTGGTTTTGAAGAGCTTAGGAACACGATCTCCTAGAGGCATCATTTGGGTCACCAAGTGTAGTAGCAATGGAAGAAGATACAGTTGAATAATCTCTAGAGGAAAATAAACATCAACTTTCCAATTCAGCCTCAACAATAGTTTGCAAATTACTTCTAATGCTTTGTAAATTTTTACTTTGTTAAGACAATTTGTACGATTATATTAAATTTAATTACCTTTAAAGATATCTTTGCTTACAAAAACCATAGTGAACTAGAAGCTCTCATTTTCACCATGTTGAAATACAAAAATAACCTTTTGAAAAGTATTTAGTCTATTTCCTTTTTATTATACCTTCCAAGGCAGGTATATAGCTATCGTTTAGTCAAACAATAGTTTTGACTTTAATTAATTTATATACTTTTTCAAAAAATTTACATAACTTTTATAAAATTCATATATTAAATTAATATTTTAAAAATAAAATTATATTTTTTTTATTTTTTAAAATCTACTTTTGTATTTTATGATTGATTCATTTTTATAATTTGACTAATTTTCTCTAGTGTGAAAATGAAATTGTTAGATATAAAACATATTTAAAATTATAAAAAAACTGAAAATATATAACAATGACAAGTGTCTTGGCTATTAAAATAGTAACAATGACTAATCTTAATTGATGTGACAATCACATCACAATGATACAACTTTTATTTAAATATAATAAACTTTTTTAAAATATACATATATACACATCAATACATTATAATGTTTTTTTTATAAAAATTTAGAAATAAAATCTAATAATGTCAAGTGTATTGTTTATTAACATAGCCATAATTACGTTGGAGGCGTTCTCAATGGAGAGATGGTCTCAGAAGATTCCTTGTCCCTCTAGAAAATAGAATATCACCACATGTCGGTTCACTTTCGTGCTAACGAACTGGAAAATAAGCGAAGGATTTTGGGGTTTCGAAGGGACAAAGTCAGACTTACTACGCCCTTGGAAATTTTAACAGATGGTCTCAGAAGATTCCTTCTCCCTCTAGAAAATAGAATATCACCACATGTCGGTTCACTTTCGTGCTAACGAACTGGAAAATAAGCGAAGGATTTTGGGGTTTCGAAGGGACAAAGTCAGACTTACTACGCCCTTGGAAATTTTAACAGAACGTCCCTCGGTCACTACCAAATTTAGCGGCCTTATAGATGATCCACTGTAAAACGTTCTCCATCCCTGAACCCAGTTGCGCCCCTCTAGAGGTGAGAAAATTTTGCTTCCTGCAATAGCCTGCATTTTCTCTCCGGTTCTTTTTCTTCTTCTTGCAAATCGTACCATCTTGGAAGCCATAGAGAATTTCAACGATAGATACTGCATCGACAGAGGTGACTTCGCTGTGGTATATAAAGCAATTCTTCTGTCTGGTGAAATTGTGGCTGTAAAAAATCTCTATCCATCCACCGACGGTGTCATCGCAAATCGGAGGAGCTTCATGTCGAAAATCAAAACCTTGGCGGGTATTCGACGCCGGAACATTGCGAAGTTGTACGGGTATTTTTGTCATAGTGAATTGAAGCTTCTGGTGTATGCGTATATGGAGAATGGGAGTTTGGGGCAAATTCGGCACGACGAGAAAGCCAAGAATATGCAGTGGCAGGATCGATGGGAGATCGTAGCAGCGATAGCTCATCTGTTGGCTTACCTCCATCACGACTGCAATCGGCCTGTCGTCCACCGCGACATATCGTGCAATAACGTGTTGTTGGACTCGACATTCCAAGCATGTGTCATCAACTTCGGAACCACCAAGCTCCTCAACCCCGACAGTTCCAACTGGAGTAAAGTTGTAGGCTCCTTCGGATACATGGCCCTTGGTAAATAAAAGTCATTACCAGATTCCTCTTCTTTTCATTACAATAGAATTATTGTATTTATGTGTTTGAAGTTCTACAGTCTCTGCAGAATTGGGTTATGCAATGAAAGCAACAGAGTAGTGCGATGTGTATAGATTTGGAGTGTTGGTATTGGAAGTGATAAGCGGAAGACATCTGGTGGGGGAAGAGCAAGCTAGCGAAGAGTTGAATATATTTGAGAGTAATTTCATGGGCGCTGAGAAGGATAAGAATGGTGCGTGGGACGAGGTGTTTGTAAAAGATGTACTGGATAGCAGAATTGAGGGTCCTCAAAGGATTTTTATTGATAAAGTTATTTGTTTGATGAAAACGACATTTGAATGTATCAATCCATCTCCCACACAGAGGCCAACTATGCGAAACATTGTCCAAAAATTTCAATTATTGCACCTACAACAGCGTAGTGGTCGCACTACCAAAGTCCACCCATACTATCTTAACACGCTCACACTTTCCCAACTATTGTATGATTGGTATATTTTTACCATTTGCCAAGTACGGTATGATAAGGACCAAAAATTCTCTTCTTTCTTTGTCCTAGAACTAGGTAAAGTGTGATCAGGATATTAAATTTTTTTTAAGGAACATTGCCAAAATAACGATGGCATTTTCATGAAATTAATCAATGATAATGATATTCATTCTTTGTTTGTGTGTTTTATGTGGAAATAATGGGATTGAATTTATAGTTGAGATATTTTGTACATAACATTTCGGGGTTCTTGTTATAGTGTAGGTGGTTGAAAAAACAGGGTACATAATTTCCATAGCTATATCCATAAAATTAAGGGAAATGAGTTTATTGATATGTTTTTTAATAATGTCATATGTTATTAGTTTTTCCAACATCATTCATGTGTCTTCCTATAACTTCTAAGGCAGTGTTGTAATCATGATTACCTTGTTGTATGGCTTGATGACTCCTTGATATGCAATTCCACATTAGGAGACAAGCATGGGTGCAAAGGCTATATCTGTTCTTTCACAACTCTTTTAAACATTTTTTAAATTTTCCTAAAAGAAATTATAACATCATGTTATTTTAAAAAAAAAATTATTTATTTTGATTTTTTATAAAATATATTTTATAATGAATAATAATACAAGCGAAGTATAACATGTAATTATGTTATTTTCAAAAAAAAATTATAACATTATGTTATTTTCAAAAAAAAAATATTTATTTTGATTTTTAATAAAATATATTTTATAATGAATAATAATACAAGCCAAGCATAACATGTAAATTATATTAAGAAATTAAAACTATGATTTACCTTCTTATTCTTTCTTTATTGTTGTGATACATTATTTTCGAGTTAAGTTTCACATGTCTTGCAAACCAATTCTCATGATACTTATATGTGACCTCAATGTTTTAAAACTTGGTCGAGTCCAAGTCCGAGTCGGTCGAGTTGGAAGAGTTGACCTCCAACCGAGTTGACTCGGCCTGTGAACTAGCTCGGGTGACCGGTTCGATACCGAACCGGCCGAGTCGGTGTCCAACTCGTTTGGTTCGGTACCAAACTAGTCAACTTGCCCGAGTAATGGGATGACTCACATGAGTTAATCTGAGTTGATGCATGGAGTTATAAACACTAATTTTTTTTTTTTTAAATAATTCCTAAACTTTGGAACTTCAAATATGTACTGCATGTTAGTTAATACTATGCCTATTCTTGTCTCTTAACCTACTAACGATTTTTGCTAATGGTCATTTAGGAGTATAGTAATTCTTGTATTATAAACAATTTACAGATCTTGTTACTGTACTATTCTTTATAAATCGGAGTTTATCTCCCATTGTGAGTGGGTTGAGCAGCGTTGAGGCCCATTCGTTGTCGTTTTGTTGATATTTCTTGTAACTATGAGAAACTAGAAGGAAATTTTGCATGGTTGGAACTTGGAATGATGAGTATGGAATATGGATTTTCAACTCATGATATTTGTTTACTTTAATCAGCAAAGTCTGTATATGCCTATGAGGTTATGATTATATTTGAATTAGCAATTTAGCATATGGTAAAATAATAACTATATTGAGTATGGAAGAATCAAATAAAATAAATTAGTGAATTATGCCACTCTACAAGCCATTTAGGCCTTCTTTGATTATGTATTTTCATTTTGTTTCAATCTTCCTGATATGTATTGCACAGTACACATCGTGCCATTTCGATATGTTCACAACTTCACCCTCATATAGTATATATATGGGCAGACTTTGGTTATTTTGTCTCTAATGCTTTGGAATCATGGATTAGAATATTTAAAATATTTTTTCTTAAAAATTTAAATATTTTATGTGTTTTTTAGTGAACCGAGTCATTAAATTCAAATCGGTCGAGTCATTACCAATTCACTGTCGACTCTGAGTCCAAGTCTAAATTGACCCTCGACCGATTCTGAGTCCGAGTCCGAGTTTTAAAACTATGTGTGACCTTACTCATAAACATGTTCTTTGAAGTTTAACTTGATTTTTTATATTAAGTGAATAGTATGTCTATGCGTCATTTTATTTTAAACAAGTAGTTTACTTATTTATAAAATAAGTTGTTTAAATTTTTATAAAATAGTTTTTTTTTATAATAAAAATTATGAAGTGGCAATGTCGTTGGGTCTTATGCTTTGATAAATAGAAATCTTGTAAGTAAATATGTTAATGTAATGGTAATCATGTCTTTATTACATTCATGATATAAAATATATTTAAGTAAAATTTTGTTATAAGTCATAGTTATATTTGATTGATAGGAACTTTAAATATGACAATTTGCAAGGAAGAAATGGGTATGCTCAATAAATTAACGCTAGATCTTATTTCCAATCGTGGTGTTTTTCAAAGGCCTTATTCAAGTTATGTCCAAATCTACCATAGAATCCTGTGATGGTTGGAACACTTGCAACTCAAAGGTGGGCTACATACTTCCTACATAATTGAAGACATAAAAAATCTCCACATATTTCCTGGTGAAGTACCTAGGTTCACTAATAAGATCTAATGATATTGATTTATCATACATGGACATTGAAAACCAGATTCTACTTGCAGAGTGTGTCATCATAGTGCTTTCAACCTATGATTGTGTGAATGGTATCAAGGAATCAACTTTAGTTCTTTACAAGGTTAAGTTAGTAGATACATCGTACAACATTGCTAATACTATGTTTATGGGTATTGTGACTTTAGATCAATTGAAGGATGCAAATGAATAACATATTGGATCCTCACCTTATAGAGATTGGGTATGGTACTAATGTTAAGGGAATGGAAGAAAATAAATCTCTCCATGATAAACATGATATAGACCTCAAGCAATACAACAAAATTAGGAGGCAAGCATACCATGAACATCACCAATCACAAGTTGACAACCGTATGCAATTTCTACAATGAATGCAAGTTGTCTACTAGTGAGTTCAGGACACAAGATGATGCAAAATTGTCTTGGCCGAAACATGTGTTGTTCCTGTTATCCAAAATAGGGGCTAGAATAAAAATCCCTTTAGAAGTTACACTAGATGACCAAAACCCTTAAAAGAGACCAAAAACAATCATTCAATTCCCAACCTACTACACAAAGTCCACAATTTTCCCATTACAACAATTCCAACAATTGATCATTGCCCACTAAAACATATGGTAACACAATAAAGGAAATGCCAGAGACGAGCATATTGTGCCCACATTTTGTAGTGAGGGAATATCAAGAAACCACATGAACCAAATAAACACAAGTTGGATAGATCATTGTAGATACAAAAAGGAAAACAAAAAGAGGAAACCAACAATGTAATGGATGAGTGTCTTCAAAGATGGTTGAGCAATACACATAAAGCTAAAAGTACCACCAACAAGAAGTGATAAACATGTTTTTGATATCCCATGGTTGCACAAATGGTTGAGCAATACACATAAAGCTAAAAGTACCACCAACAAGAACTGATAAACATGTTTTGGATATCCTTTGTGAATCATTGGATGAATTTTGAGGTTTAAAATTAATTTCCTAAGGAAAATCATAAAAAACATTTAAAATAATCAAATAAGAGTTATTATTAATTTTTAAGGAAATGAGAGAAGTGTTCTCACTCAGATTCAAGTACACCTACAAATATTTGAATAGGCCTACAAAGAGAGGTTGAAAATAGAATAGAAAAAAATAGTTTTTTTCCTTTCCCTCCAAAATTGTTAATCATATGGCTGATATCATTATCTTGAATTATATTGGTTCTTATAAATTTCCCTCCAAAATTGTTTATCATATGCTAATATCATTGTCTTGAATCCTATTAGTTCTTATAAAGTTGATTTTAACAATATTTTTTTTTGTTTTGCGTTCCTTAACCCATAAAAAAGTCAAAAAATGAAATTGTTATAGACATAAAAAACTACTAACTACTAATTGCCCTCGTGTACATAACCTAGAACCTGGCCATTTCTATGGGATTTAGTGGTGTTTAGCTGATCATTTTTTATTGAAGTTGGTGGTGTTTAGGTCGTCATTTGGTTAGGGGTTGTAGATCCCTATTGACCTCTCTTTCCTATCCCAGCACTGACATATTATTAACTAGCATTTGCACCGAGAGGTGCAAAGGAACGCCAAGAGGATAAAAATATTGAAAGTTAAAACTAAGGTTAAGATAATAAGAATTTGTTTAATTTTAATAGTAACACAAATATATTTCATGCAAAGAAGATTATATTGCAAAAGAGAAAAATGCATTTACTAATAATAATAAAGATTACTGAAAATGTTAGCATATAGCTAATATAGCTTTCCATAAGATAGGTATTGCAATTGATGTTTAGAATATTTTGAATTTAGCAGTAAGAGTTATATCATTGTCTTGTGAAAGGGAAACAATCCTTTCCCTTTGACTTATTCCCAAGTTTTTTTTTAATCTTCTATTGACATGTAGAAGCTGCCAAAAAAAAGGATAATAATCAAATAATTATTTTTTGACAAAATATATATGAAATGCAAGCTGAAAATGAAATATGCAAATGTTTATTGATGTCAATGTTAATTTTTGTATGCAAGTTCAATGGCAGATAGGAAAACCAATTGTTTTGTTGTGCATGGGAAAAACTTCAAGCAACATTTGCATGTTTTCTTTATCACGGGACAATGTATAGGATAAATGTTGATTAAAAGAGTATCACTGATAATGTAAAGAGTTACCTGTATGAATTGAAAGGAATCAAGGCTTGTATGTTTGAATTTTGAGTGAGAAAATGTATCGAAATTCCAAGTGTTCCTGTGGATGCAAAATGAAATGTCTATTAAATTATGGTACAAGAAAAACATGAACAGTTTAATGAGATTAGCAATTTAAGAGTATGTTCCTTACCACGGTTCAAGTGTCACTTGTAACAAGTCTCCAAGAGCATCTTTTCATTCCATCCCTTGTACATAAACTTAAATGTGTGCCAATGACTCAAGGATAATCTGTATACCTTTTGGAAATGGTCATAGGACCAAACAAACATTAACTTGTAACACGATTGACAACATTTAGATTTTTTGTTTAAAAAAATTCCTAGGCTCTATCAAGCATCAAGAGATATCAAATCAATGAGAATTGAACCTTGAACCACACATTATCCCAACACCCTTACCACTATACCACAGGTACTTATTATATATAGTAAAGAAGTTATATATAAATTGAATAATCTATTTATTTATATAAACATAAAACTTAAATTATATTTATTTTAAATTAAAACATAAATTTATTATAAATTTAAAATTATATTTTAGTTTAAATTTAAATTTAAAATTAAATTTTAATATGTTAAAATAAAATATTTTAATATTTTAAATATAATTTTTAAATTTAAAAACATGACCATTCTTTCCCAAAAAAATAAAACTTAAAAACTATTTTCTAAGTGTTGAGCATATGGGATTTTAGTGTTCAAGTTTTTATTTTACAGTTAAAAGGTTTTGGATTGGCATGAGAACGCCATGAGCACGTTTTGGATTTTTTTATTAAACCAACTACAATTCAACTACATATTCCAACATTTGTTTTTGGTATTTAAAACTAAAAAAAACACCAAGTTTTTTTTTAATTTTTGTTTCAATGAAATAATAAAAGGTTTCATTTCTTAAAAAAATAAAAATAAACTATTCCTTTTAGGATTTTAAAAGGTGATGAAGATCTATCCATTTCCGTATACAATGAAATTTAAGGGCTGAAACGACCTCTTACCAGAAATGCGATTTCAGTTTTGGAGAGGAAAGTTGGTTGTTATGCTTAAGATAACGCCAAAACGATTTGCAAGTCTCCAAAAAGGGGGACGCCAATGATATGTACAACTTGCGGTTTTGGGTATTGAGGGTGAATCAAATAATTTTCAAGCACAAATGAAAACTATTAAAGCTAAACGATTCCACTGTTGAAGATAAACTCGTTTTTGGTGCAATCAGGCTAATGATTATAGTGTTTATGGTCTTAGAGATGACAACTATGGCAATATACGAATTTCACAAAGCAATACTAACCCATTAAACACTGCTGCAATTTGAATATTAAGAGAACAAATTGGTTTAGGGTAAACTGAATTAAACTCAAAAATAAAATCTCTTTGGTTGATGATGATAAAATCGAATTGTTTCCAGTCACACATAATAGAATTTTGGGCTAAAACGACTTCTCAATCTGAAATACAATTTCAATTTGGAGAGTAAAATTTTAGATTTGGTTCTTCTCTCCCATAATATTCACTATCACTATTATTTTTTGCTGATATGTTACAAACGTTACATCACGTTACATCACGTTACAAGATCTTCCCCATACTGGGCTGTAGAGCGCCTCTCGGCGCAAGAAGCGTAGTTTTTCGTTTTTTTATACAAATAGATATAGTTTTTTTGTCTTTGTATTCTAAGGTTTTTTTTCTTCATCTTTCTTTACCAACGTATCTCTTCACTATGGAGTTTCATTGTTTTGCCATTTCGATATGGAGTCATGATTGTTCATCAAACTCATCCCTTCATAACACATGCCTCTTCATCAACTGTGTTTTGTTACTTCTCCGTTTATTATTTTAAACTCCGTTTAAATTTATCAGTCACGTCCTTCCACAGTTGTCTTTTTCACAACATCATTTCCGCAACAAAATCTCTGCAATAGACCATTCCACATTCAGCTTTCCGAACCTTTCCACAACTCCTGTGAGTCGTCGATCCCTTGCGGCTTTGATCTCATTCGTTGATATGTTATGAGTGCGAAACTTTGCATATTTCTTATCTCATGTGCAGATTTACTTCGTGAATTATTTCCCCATCCTCCATCTCTTGCGGCTTTGATCTCATTCATCTATCTACTATCAGTGCAGATCTACACTTTAACTTTGCGGATCTCTTATCTCCCGTGCAGATTCACTTCGTGAATTATTTTCCCATCGCCAATCTCTTGCGACTTTGATCTCATTCGTCAGTCTGCTATCAGTGCGGAACTACACTTTAACTTTGTGGATCTCTTATCTCCCGAGCAGATTCACTTCGTGAATTCTTTCCCCATCATCGATTCATCTTTCTCCTTTAATTTGGATCGTCTAATCTTTGTCAAAGGAATGAACACAACATTTCCGCAATTTACCTTTCCACAATTACTTTTCCGCATTTACCTTTCCACAATTACTTTTATGCAATTACCTTTCTGCAATTACTTTTCCTCAATTACATTTCCGTAATTACCTTTCTGCATATACATTTCCGCAATTACCTTTCTGCTTGCATTTCATATCTTTTTGTCAAATTGTTTTATTTGATTATTATCTCTTTTTTTGCAGCTTCTACATGTCAACTGCAAGAAATTTCATCAACAGAAGATTAAAAAAAAACATGGGAATTAGTCAAAGGGAAAGATTGTTGTCATTTCACAAGACAATGATATAACTCTTACTGCTAAATTAAAAATATTCCTAGCATCAATTGTAATACCTATCTTATGAAAAGCTACATAAGCTATATGCTAACTTTTTCAGTAATCTTTATTATTATTAGTTAATGCATTTTTCTCTTTTGCAATATAATCTTCTTTGCATGAAATATATTTTTGTTAGTATTAAACTTTAACAATTTCTTATTATCTTAACCTTAGTTTTCAGTTTCAATATTTTTACCCTCTCGGTGTTTCTTTGCACCTCCTAGTGCAAATGCTAGTAACTAATCTTGATAGATGTGACAATCACATTACAATAAATGAATATAGCTATATCATTGTATAGAAGTTTTATTTAGATATAATATTTTTTTAATATATATAAAACTTTAACATATAATAATATATTTTTATATAAATTTATTGAATAAAATTTTTAAACTAAAATTTTCAAATATTTATTTTGATATTCAATTAAGTTTTTTTCCCATTTCATAAACTAACATATTAATGAAACTAAAGATGATTTTTCTTTTATATTTCTAAAAAATATTTATTGGTTTATTTAAACAAATATGATGATTAATATTTTAATTAATTCATATTATACTAGAGATTTATCAAAGTTTAATAATTTATTTAGCATTTTTATTATTAATAGAAAAAATTGTATTTTGTTTTGGTAAAATTTTGTTAATAAAGAAATGCAAATTTTATAATATCTCTATACAATTTTGATTTTTCTAAATGATAATGACATTTTCTTATGAATTTTTATTTATTATCCAATTATTTTCATGTCAAACTTTAACTTTAACTTTGTCTTATATATAACTATTATATCAAAACATTTATAAATTATGAGATCAAATTTGGGTTATAAATAACTATTAAATTATAACATTTTTAAATTATTAAATTAAACCTAGGTATGTAAAACTACTAAATTAAAACATTTTTAAATTATTAGATTAAACTATTTCTTACAGTAGATATAAGCAACTTTGCTACTAATTTCACTAATTTATCTTAAATCTTATTAATCTTAAACATCAATAGATTAATTATAGCCATATACAATATTTATTGACTTATATATCTTATAAATTTTAGCTTTAATTTATCTAAATATTCCGTAAATACAACCTCTATATACACGCATATAGCTTGTTGAAGCAATATATAGCTTTTGGTTATTATACCTGCCTCAGCAGGTATATTGTAATCGTTTGCAAGTCAAACTCTTTTGACTTTGGTATTAGTTGCTCTCTTTTGATGCAGGTATAAAAAATTAAAATATGTTTTGCAAAGTATAACTTAGGGATTTGTAAAATATTTTTTTTAATTTTGTTAAAAAAACTATTTTGTAAACAGCTGATTGGTGGATAGAAGATGATGTAAACTTTGGAATTTGGTATCTGGATTTGAGTTGACATGTGGCAACATGACGTCATAATAATAAAATTAAAAAAATAAAAATTATATCCCATTGCCAAGTGGTACCATCGAAGCCAGTTGTTCTGGTTTTTTTCGTCTGACAACTCCGAAGAAACCAAATCTCTCGTCTATTTCTACCGTCAAAAGTGTATCGAGTATTTCCATATGGGCGAATCTATAGCGGGGATTGCAGAAAGTCCAAAAGATTGCCAACCAGATGTTGATTTCATAGGACCTGTAGTGATAAAAAACTCAGGCAGACGACAGGGCAGAGGATTGTTCACGACGGAGTTTGTGAAATCCGGGACAGTATTGCTTATTTGCAGGGCTTTGGCCAGGTGCCTTGATTACAGTCATCAACTCATGTACGCTCCCATGTCTAACAAACTCGTTCCGAATGTAGTAAATGCGATCAACAAGAAAGGAGATCACATACGGCTGTTATTCCGTTCCCTCGACCCTTCAAGTGACAACGGCTTAAAAACATACTGTCCTGCATTGCTGGACTTCGCCTTTGAATGCCTACCTTATTTGGCGAAGAAGACTATCCATCGAGAATATGAGAACCTGGGCATCGAAGCTATCCTCCATATCGTAAGCACAATCGCGTTTGATGATATGTCTCCAGAAAACATAAATAATTGGAAGAATCCCGATGAAATGAGGCGTTACTACGGCGTTTGGCTGATTCCGTCTTTCATAAACCACTCTTGCATTCCGAACGCCTCCAGAATCAACGTCGGCGATATGATGAGTATTCATGTGACCAAGGACATCAATAATGGCGAAGAGATCACCATCCCCTATTTCAACGTTCTTCTTCCAAGCCAAATTCGTAAGATTGCTTGCAGGCCATGGGGATTCATCTGTGTATGTGAAAGATGCCAGTTAGAAGATAGTTGTGAAAAGTTACTCTCAGCCTTTTTGAAACGTGTTTTGGCTTTTGGGAAAAATAGTATAGTCAACTTTTCTGAGAAACTGGATGGTTGGTTGGGATCTGTGGGAGCGGCATTGGGAGAACGAAATTCAATGTGGATACGGTCTTCCTTTTTTCTCCACTATCTTTCCCGGCTCCAACACCAAAATT
>LPNX010992470.1:171945-243560 GCA_001517045.1 Pseudotsuga menziesii
CAAGTATGTGCCTCCTTGTGCTTCCTTTTCCATTCTATTTTTTTCATCACCATTTCCTATTCTATGAGTGTTGAAACTCCTTATAAACTTCCCAAGCAGGAGGATACAAAAGCAGAACATTCAAAGGATGAGAAGGACTATATAGGGATCCAGTTTCTCTCATAGTCCTGCATCACATAACAAGTTTTCGCGCTCCAGATCCACTCTCTTATTGGCCATATTATCTGCATGTTTGTTATTTTCTCTCAATTTGTGAAGGAAGTTGATGGAATTATACTCATTTACCATGCATTTTAAAAGATGTTGAGTCTTGGTTATTGGGCTCTTTCAATTACTTACTAGTTTCCTTGCTTCTCCAATAACCAAGCACGAGTCTCTGAAAACCACCAGTTCCTCAATGCCTTCTTTCCTTGCCAGCTCCAGTCCTTTTATTAAAGCTAACCATTCCACCCCATTGTTAGTCTTCTTGTCAATTCCCCAAGCGTACTCTTTCAACTTGATTCCTTCATAATTGAAATAGACTCCCCCCGCTCCTGTCATCCCCGGATTTCCTTTTGAGGCACCATCAAAGGATAAAGAGCCGCAACCCAAATTCTTCCACCAACATTTGAATTCTTCCAAATTCATTCTTATTTTCCAAGATTGCAAAATTGATTTTTTTTTTTTGCAATGAATGCATGGCAGATGTGGTGGGAGAACTAGCAATTCTGAGGCCCAATCTCTTTCTTCTACAGTCAATGATTCCTTATTGAAGTTGTGCATTCCCTTCATGGATAAGACTTCCACCCAGATCCCTTTTGCAACTGCCGCAACCTTACCTGGCCTATTCCCCCCCTCAAATATCTCCTTATTTCTCTTTGTCCAAATCTTCTAGCATATATATCTTGGAAGAACTTCCCATGCCCTCGTAAAGTCTGGCTTGTTGAGGAGAGATCCTTGGTAGTAATCCTTCCGGCTAGCAAAAAGATCATCCAAATTTGTTAGCAATGTCAATTTGAATTGTAGATCCTTGTAGGCTTGGTGTCACGCCTCCCTGGATAATTTGCACTCTAGAAATAGGTGTTCTAGAGATTCCCCAGACTCCTTGCAAAGAATACATCTCAACGAGCCTTCCATCCCTCTTTTTCTTAGATTGTCTGCTGTTAGAGTTTTGTGATGGGAGAGTATCCAAAAGAACATGTTGATTTTGGGCAGACCGTCTTTATTCCAAATCTTCTTCTATTTCCTGTCATTGTTGTTGTTGTTGTAGTCCACATCCACTGCTTTGTAACCTACCTTCACCGAATAACACCCTGTTTTGCCCCAACATCGTTCATCCTTCAATGCACGATGGATTGGTGTTGGAATCACCGTGATGAGGGAAATGTAATCATCGTTGAGATGGTCGGCCTCCATATCGAGCCACCCAATCCACCTCCCATTACTCGCCCAATCATAGAGATCGAACAACGTGTGGACATTCATACCTTCAAATTTTTGCATTAAATTTGGAAACGCATGTGTTAAAACGACGGGTGAGACGGATGTGCAGTGATCTATCCAAATTTTGATAGCCTTGATGTTACCAGGAGTCCATTTCAACTACTCTGTTATGATGTATGCAATGTTTTTACACAGTTCCCAAATCGACGAGCCTTTCTTGTCCATGCAAATGTTGTCCAAGCATCTCTTTCTGGTGCCTGCCAGATATTTTTTTTGTAATATTTCTTTCCACCATGCTCCTTTTCCACTTACGATTCTCTAGAGAATTTTAGCTTCAAGAGCTAAGTTCATTTTTCTTGGATCTCATATTCCAGCTCCTCCATGGACTTTTGGTTTGTAAACAATCTCCCAATTCACCAAATGAAATTTTTTAATGTTGTATGATTTGCCTCCTTGCCACAAAAATCTTATGATTTCTCTTGCAAAGTCTTTCATAATTTTTTTTGGAGCAAGAGAAATCGAGCAAGAGTAAATGGGATAGGAAAAAAGGATGGAATTGATAAGGGTGAGATTTCTAGCCAGATTAAGCCACCTTGTCCCCCATGAGTTGATTTCGTTCTTGGTCTGATCTATCATCCCTTGCCAGTCAGCAACCCTTTTTTTTCTTTGAAGATTGGGATCCCAAGGTAATTGAAGTGGTTCCAAGCTTCCTTTCCTTCGAAAGCAAGGGTCCTTGCTATCTTTGCCAACATTCCCGGGGGGGGATTCCAACCGTAAACTTTGGACTTGGCTGAATTCATTTTGCCATCAGTTGCTTTGAGGAAAGTGGACATGACTGAATTGAATCTCCGTGCAATTGTGATAGATGCTCCTCCAAGCATAATGGTGTCATCAACAAACTACACATTGTTGGCATCTTTCACTCCTTTGGCTATCTTCAAGCCTCTCAGATCTCCAGACTCCTGCAAAAGCTATAACTTTTTGCTCATTGCTTCAGCCACCAAGAGGTAGAGAAATGGGGGCATCAGATAGCCTTGTTGAAGCCCCCTTGTTGACTGAAATAATTTGGAGGGTCTACCATTTACTAATGGTGCAATCCATGGCTTGCTTATACAAGCTTTTACCCATTTTACAAATCTTTTGAAAAATCCAAACTTAGACATGACTTCAAAGAGAAAAAATGATTTACCCTATCAAATGCATTTTCCATGTCCAGTTTAATGGCCATACCTTGTTGCTTCCTTTCAACGCTGGAGTGTATTGATTCCTGAACGATGATGATGTTGTCCAGAATCTGGCGCCCTGCTATGAAACCTCCTTGCGAATATGAGATGAGGCGACCCATGATACTTTTCATTCTCGAGGCCAAATATTTTGACAGGATTTTATAAGAAGTGTTGCATAATGAGATTGGTCTAGAACTATCAAGCGTTGAAGGATTCTTTTCTTTTGGTATCAAAGCCAGGAAAGATGAGTTAGTTTCCCCACCAATCTTGTCTTTTTTCCTTGTCCAGTTTAACATTTTTTTCATATCTTATTTAATTATATCCTAGGATGCTCTGTAAAAATTAATTGTGAAACCATCCGGCCTCAGTACTTTGTCAGCATGGAGGGACCAAATTGCATTTCTTATCTTGTATTCCATGATGGGTTTTGCTAGCTCCCTGTTTTTTTCTACATCTTTTATGAGCGATGGTATACCATGGAGTAGATCCATTTGTGCTTTCAGATCTGTCTCACCCGTGTTTGCATATAGCTCTTGAAAATGACTGTAGGCATGATCCTTGAGATCTTCCTGCCCCGTTATCCCGTTTCCATCATTATCCTTCAGTTCCTTGATGGCATTGTAACTTTGTTGCACCTTGGTTTGCTTGTTAAAGTACCCAGTGTTGTTGTCTCCACCCTTCAACCACGTCTGCCTGGATTTAATTCTCCATCCCTCTTCTATTTGCCTTGCAGCCTCTAGAATTCTGATATTTAGCTCTTTCTCTTGCTTCAGGTGCTTTTTAGACACCTCTTCTACTTCCATTATGCATTGCAAAGCTGCTAATTCCCTTTGTAAATTGATTTTTCGCTTGTTTGATTCCTCAAAGTCTTCCTTCACCCATTTCTTTAAGGCAGCTTTCAATGTTCTAATCTTTGACTCCCAAATGTAATTGGGGGATCCAAGGTGTTGGAGGTTCCGGTCCCTTTGGATTAACTCCATAATTTTGACATCATGCAACTAGATCGGGTTGAATCTGAGGGGGATGGGCCCGAGATTGATTGGCGGGGATAAAATCAGAGCTAATGGTTTGTGATCTGACACTGCTGAAGGGAGAGCAAGAGAGGTAGGGAGGAGATCTTTCTGTAAGAAGGTGGAGCTTACCAGAAATCTATCCAGCTTAGCGACTATGTTCCCAATTCCAATTCTTCTATTGCTCCATGTGTACTTCCCATTCCTCAATGGGATGTCCAACAGATCCAGATCCGCCATCAAGTCCTCCATCTTCTCACTGAAGGAGTCCCTGACCTTTGTTCCTCCTCGCTTCTCACACTAAGACCTAGTGGTATTGAAGTCCCCAGTGATGATGAGATCTTTCCCATGCATCTCCTCCTTGAGATTGTTGAGATCTTCCCATAATGTTGTCTTGTCCCTATAGTGTGTTGGCCCGTATACGTTACAGATGTATATCGGGGTTAGGTCCTCCTTTTCCTGAATTTTTGTCAAAATCTAGTGATAGCTTTCCCTGATTGAATTGACCAATAATTTACCGAAGAAAATGGTGGCTATTCCCCCAGATGCTCCTTTAGAACTTATGGCTTTACCTTTGTTGTTTTTCCAAAAGTGACATGAAAGTGCCATAGCCTCCACGTTTGGAATTTTCGTCTCTTGGAGCAGCAGTATGTCTGGCTTCTCATATTTGATTATCTCCTTTATTGCTTCTACTTTGTTTAAGCCTCCCAGAACCCTACAGTTCCAAGAGACGATTTTCAACATTTCTTAATTGCTTGAGATCATGCTTGGGATCTGCCCCGTATTCTCTTGCCCCTCATTGATTTTTAGTGTTTTGGAGAAGCTTCGTTTCCTCAAGACTTCTTTGCCTCCCTAGCTCCATCTCTCTTTCTGCTTCTTGCTCTCTTACATATCTTTGTGACTTCCTTCCTCTCGTGGTTGGCTGCGAAGCTACTTCGTGCATTTCCTATGATCCTTGCGAAGGCGACCGCTCTGGGGAGTATCCTTGCGGCGTGACTCTACTATTTTTTACCATCTTTGCCTAGGTTCCCCCTCGTGTTGTAGACCCTTTCGGAGCCTTTTCACTCGTTTCGTTTCTGGGAGACATAGTAGGGATACTCATGGTTGCATGGGCTTCTTCTTCTTCTACCTCAATTGTTATTATTTCCAAAGGGGGAATTTCACCTTCTTCCATTAGCAGTGCCTCAAATTGGTTATTCGTCGGGATTTTTTCTGCTTCTTTGGGATTTTTCTTAGTGGTCTTTTGTTGCTGGAGGATTTTTTCTTCCCCTTTTTGATTGCTGCTAGCCTTCCTCTCGTTTTTTCCCAAGATTTCTTAAACCACCTTAGGAAAATTTTTAACAGAGTGTCCATACTCATGACACTTCTTGCACTTAAACAGTAGTTGCTTGTAATCAACTTTTTGCATGTGTTCCCATCTGTCCATGAGTAAGTTTACTGCCTTTGGCAGGCCTTTCTCCAGATCTACTTCAACACAGATCCTTGCACAAGAAAACAAAGAGCTCTTTGGCTTCACTTTGTTAATGTAATTATCGAGAGAGTTTCCCATTGCTTGTAGCGTTTCATAATTCCAGCAGTGCAGGGGAAGATGTGGGAGACAAACCCAGTCTGGGACCATGGATGGCACATCCTTTTCTGGATCGAATGATAGGCTCTATCAATTTATAAATAAGCCACGCGGACCCATGAAATAGGGACCGCTCCTGAAAATATGATCTCTGTCAGCTTTGCTTTCAAATAAGAAGGAGAAAAAGACCTTTCCGCAACAGTGTTGCAACCCCCCAGATATCAAGGGCATCAAGTTCTTATTTATCCATACCTCCATAATCTTTGGCGAAGGCCAGATTCCCGTGAACTGACCTATCATACCTTTCTCACTCAAAGCTAGGGCTTTTAGTCTTGAAGCTATTGATGTGATTTGGATCCTAGGAGCGGTTGCTCGCTTCACGAAGTTCACATCGCTGGATTTCGGGGCGAGCATAGGTGGGGGAGAGGTGGTAGCCACCAAATTCTTGAAATCTTCATCTAACAATCTTCGACGTTCCTCCGGGATCAGATCCGGGGGTGGATCCATTGTTTCCCAGGCAGATCCCGAAACCTACTCAGCATGCTATGAATTTGATCAAGTCACATAAGGAAGCAAAGGCTGCACCACACACTGGAAGATTGCTTCTGATCCAACGTTGAGGCCTGCATGCACGATCTGTGTGCTGGAAGGCAAGGCTGCGATCGACCTTCAATCTCCTCGGCTCTGGTCCACGAGGAAAAATCCAGCTTCCTGTGTTTTGTTAAATTTAATCCTTATTATATATTAATTAACCTTACTTACCCTATAATAACCCTCATGAGAGTTCAGTCCACTAAAGTAGTTGAGAGCTTTAAGCTTAATACACGATGCTTCAAAATTGATCCCTCAAATTAAGTACCTTTGTTATATGCCTTACTTGATATCCTTACTAATTAAACACCAATACAAGATGCTTCAAAGTTGATCCCTCAAATTAAGTACTTTGTTACCTGCCTTACTTGATATCCTTACTAATTAAACACCATAATCAATATCAATGAGTAGTGAATACCATCAACTAAGAAGATGCCTAAACATTATTTGCAATTTTTTTCCCAAAAAAATCCATTAAAAACACTTGAAAGAAAGATAAAATCCATAGAAGCCATTAAAAACACTTAAAGAAAGATGTAGAATCCATAAAAGCCATTAAAAACACTTCAAACAAAGATACATTCAAAACACAATGCAATGAAGATATATTGAAAACACAATGGAGCCTTAAAGCAAAGCAAAGAGTTAGGTTACTTGGAGGAGGAGTGAGGAGCTTCGAGAGACTGGACCGACGGATATTATTTGGGTGTTCTCTGTGATTATTGTTTTACTGAGCTCATCATGCTAATGTTATTGTTCTGAGGGTGGGCGGACCCTGCTTTGTGTGGCATTGATCGGTGTTTTATATATTCTGGACACTTGGTAGTTTTAGGATGCGGGAGATTATGTATGTCACTTTTGTGATGCGTCTGGTTATTATCTCCCGGTTCTATTGGAGTTTGGCTACTTTGGTATCCCGATTTTATGGATGTGGTGTTTTCCTGACATCACTGGCATCCTTTTTCTGCATTTGAACCTCATTGATCTGGGCCTGTTTTTGCTGTATTGGTATTTGAGGTTGGGCTGTCAGATTGGATCGTTTCACATCTGGTTTTCTTGCACTTTTTTGGCTGGATACTTATGTTGTTTATTGAGTTATTGTTGATATCCTTTTCTGTATTACTGAGCCTTCTGGTTACATTGATGGGTCTCGAGGGTGCGTGGTTTTTCTTTACATGATAGCCTACATGGCTCTGCACTCTGGTATCTTCTTACTACCTGGTTTTCATCCTCACATAATTTGAATTTCACATTTATGGGGATGAACATGTTTTGGTGGCCCGACTTAATTGTCTTTGGGTGGCATTGAAAATTTTCCTTAAGCACTACGAGCCGGCTTTTATTCCCATCTACCGACGTACTATCCCATATTTATTCCGGCATGCGCTGGGATGTTTGGTGTTGTCGCTACGTCGGTTAATTTGATGGGTGGCACACTTTGCTATTAGATTGGCTGGTGTAGTGGGTGTGCATTTATTCTGAATACACTTTACTATTGAAGATGGGGACAGGTGGTGAGTTTTCAGCTCAATTGGATTCTGATGATGAGATCCTTTGGAAGGATGCGGGGCTTTTCATCCCTGATGATGCTTTGCGAAGGAAACTTGGCATTGGGGGAAGCAATATACATGGGGGCTCGCACCCATGTAATTATTATCCTGGTGATGTGGCACAGATCGACTTAATTAAGCCATTGGAACAGTCTTATGGGCGAGATATCCTGTCTATTGTTGATGATTGTCACTCTACTGAATTATGCGCCCCTCGGGTAAATGTTCTGGTTGATTCTCCTAAGTGTTCCCTTTCGAAGGTGATTACTGGTGTGAGGGATGTCATTAAACCCTGGAAGCCGAAGAAGCACAACCCGAGGATGGTGTTGGGTGATGATATTGGTTTAGATGCTGTGGCTACGTTGTCTTTGGCGGCATTAGTAGGAAAGTTCAGTTATTGGTCGTGTTCTAATCGTGATGTTGAGAACTATGTTCAGAAACATTGGTTTCCTGTACTCTCATACATGCCTGAGGTTTTTAAGTTATCCAGGGGATGGTACTGTTTTCTGTTTCAGAGCTTGGAGGATTCGGAAGCTATCTTATCCAGAACCTGGCTGTGTGGTAAAGGTAGTTTGATGCTGAAGAGATGGTGTCATCGTTTTAATCCGGAGAAGGAGGTACTGGTTATTCGTCACCTTTGGGTCCATATTATAAACTGCCCTCTCGTCCTGTGGAATTTGGAAGCTTTTACAGCCATAGGCAATCACCTGGGTCGTTTTTTACATGTGGAACCTTCCCTCTTAGGGGGTCTGGATCGTCGTACTGGCAAGATTTTTGTGGAGATTGATATTTCTCAGGGTCTCGTGGCGGATTTAACCATTGAGTGGAGGGGGGTTATTTTTGAGGTGGAGTTGGATTACTGGGGGCTACCATTCCGCTGTTCGACGTGCAATGAGGTGGGACATCTTAAAGCTCAGTGCACTGGTCGTCCTTTGACTCATCTTGATTGTCCAGGTATTTTATCTCAGCAATCATCGCATGAAGAACCGCCCGTGATAATTGAGTCGAACGTGGGTGCATTGGCGTTGGACCTATCCACTCTTTCGATCCCGGACGTATCACTCTTTGGTAAGTTTCAATTAATCTCTCCAACTCTTGCTACATCTTTATCATTGGATGAGTTTTATGGTTTGAAGGATTCGGTGCTCAATGATAGGCATATTTTGCGGCCTGGGTTATTCAAGGAAGGTTGTGCATTGATTATTGATTCCCCTGGGGGGGGGAGGGGGCTTATCCATTGGGCTCTTTACCATCGAATTCCTTGGATACTATGTCCATCCCTGGAACTTCTGTTGAGAGCTGTCCTAAGATTCCACCTGGGGATTCGTGCACACTGATGGGGAGGGAGGAATTGGGTGGGGGTATCGACCCATCACTGCAGGAATATATGGAGCCTTTTGCACAGCCTATTGAGTCTGAAACTATTTTTGATGTGAATTCTACCTCTAGTGATGCTCTCCAGCAGACAACTTCCTGTTTTCATGGGTGGTAGTATCATTGTGGATAAGCCATCTCCTTTGGGTATAACATCTCAAGGGTCTTTGGGTGTACTGAATAGTGATCCCATTGGATGCATTCGGGGGGGTTTGGAGCCTGAATTCTCGCCTTTGAAGACTAGAAATGCCAGAAGATTGAAGGGGTTATTAACTGATTCTCCCAGATCGAATACACCTTCTTCACATATCCCGCGGGCCCTTAGAGAGCAGAAGGCCCTAGCACGGGGTTTAACATGATCATTCTCTCTATGAATATTCGTGGGGTAGGGGGTGCCCATAAATTGCTAGCCCTCCGTAGAATGTGTGAGAATATTCGACCTGATGTAATATTGATTCAGGAGACGATGGTGTCTGCTGAAAAGGCGATTGCTGTTTTTTCTAATGTGGTGGGGAGTTGGTATATGAGTGCTGTGGATGCATCTGGCCTTTCGGGGGTTTTACTGTCTGCGTGGAACCCTCATAAGGCGCATTTTGATGTCTTCAAAACTGTTGCTGGTATTATGCTGAAGGGCCGTTTTGTTTTCGGCGTCCAGGAGTTAAACATTCTGAATTGTTATGGGCCTTATCATCATAGAATTCCTTTTTGGAATTCTATCCGTGCTGGTGGTATTTTGAAAACATCTGGATTAATTATCGGTGGAGACCTTAATTTCACCATATCTGCTCGTGAAACGTGGGGGAGTTTACGACTGGATCCCGATGCTGACTTTTTTCATGATCTTATTCGAGATGAAGGATTGATGGATATTGAACCATCTATTATCAGACCTACTTGGAAAAATGGTAGGGGTAGCCCGGCTGGTATTGGCAAGCGATTGGATCGCTTCATTATGGATGCTGATTTACTGGAGCAGGTTCAAACTTATCGATCGTGGGTTGTACAGTCAAAGATTTCTGATCATTTTCCTATTGTTTTTCAGTGGGATATGGTTGGTGAACGTATACAGTATCCATTTAAATTCAATGCGACTTGGCTGGCTATGGATAATTTTGACCTGTTTGTTAGAGCGACCTGGCGGTCTTTGGTGGTGGATACAGACCTTACACCTATGCGGAGCTTGATTTTGAAACTTAGGCTCTTAAAGTCGGAGGTGAAGACTTGGAAAAAGTTGCAGAAGGTGCGAGATTCGGAGGTGTTGGTAACTATTGAATCTGATATCGCTAATATATTGATGGCCTATCCGGCCGGTGTATGTGATGCGGTGGTCAATGATCAGCTGAAATGCCTTAATGTAAGTCGCCAATCCATTCTGCTGTGGAAAGAGGAGTCGGCGCATCAGAAGAGTAGACTGAAGTGGATTGAGAGTGGTGATTGTAATACAAAATTTTATCATCAGTATGCCAATGCTCGAAGAGTTCATAACCACATCTGGGAGTTAAAAGGGGTAGATGGGGCTGATATTTGCAATCAGGGAGATCTTGAAATTGGGGCATTTACATACTTCAATTCTGTTTTTAAGAAGCAGGAAAACCTGTCTATTGTGGCTCAGATGGATCTTATTATGAAATACCCGCGGTTGTTTGGGGAACAGGATGGTGAGAGGCTCTATGAACCTGTTTCCCTGCTTGAGGTACATTCTACTCTGAAAGTTTTTGAACTCTCGAAGAGTCCTGGTCCGGATGGGTGGACTGTGGAGTTCTTCCTCCATTTTTTTGATTTGGTGGGACCTGAACTACTTGCAATGGTAGAGGAATCTCGTATAAAGGGCTATGTCTGTGGCTCTTTAAACTCTACTTTTGTGGCCTTAATACCTAAGTCGGATAAGCCTTCCTCATTTGCTGATTATCGGCCGATTTCACTTTGTAATCTGATTTATAAGATTATTACTAAAATTATTGCATCTCGGATAAAAAAGGGGTTGTCTTTGGGTATTTCTGATGAACAGTTCGGCTTTCTGGAAAATCGTCAAATTACTGATGCTATTGCCATTGCACAAGAAACAATTCACAGTATTAAGTTAAAGAATAAGAAAGCACTGGTTCTGAATTTGGACCTTATCAAAGCATATGATCGGGTGGATTGGGGTTTTCTCAGATTGGTTCTTTTACAGGTTGGTATACCCTTGTCTACTACAAATTGGATTATGGACTGCGTTGTTTCTGCCAATTATGCTATTTTAGTCAACGGAAATCCCACCCCATTTTTCTCGGCATCCAGGGGCTTACGACAGGGTTTCCCATTGTCGCCATTATTATTTCTTCTTATTGTGGAAGGTTTCAGCCGGTTGATTAAGCAGTGTATTGTGGATGGAGAGATAAAGGGCGTGGAGGTGGCAGCTGGTATTTCTATTACTCACCTGTTATTCGTGGATGATATACTATTGTTTGGCGGGGGCACTCTTCATGAATGGCAGGTTTTCAAAAGTGCACTCGACGTTTTCTATGATGCTACGGGTATGAGCGTTAGTCAACATAAATCTCAATTTTATCAGTCAATGTGGGTGCCTGATGAATTGGAGGCCCTTCACCAACTTTTTTCTTTTGATATCTTGCCTCTTGATAAAGGATTCAGATATCTGGGCTTTTATCTGAAGCCAAATAACTATAATATTAGGGACTGGTATTGGCTGCTGAAGAGGATTGAGTCTCACATTATACATTGGGGCCATCGTTTCTTGTCTATAGGTGGTAGACTCATACTGACTAAATCCGTTCTGGAAAGCATACCTGTTTACTGGTTCTCTCTCTCCTCGATACCGAAAGCTATTCTTAATATGATTCAAAGCAGAATGACGAGATTCATATGGTCTGGGTGCAGTGAGAAGACTTCTATCTGCTTGGCGAGATGGGGATTATTGACAAAGCCTAAAGAATGTGGTGGATGGGGTCTAAAAGACCTTGGTGAATTTGGCAAAGCTCTTATGGCAAAGCATCTGTGGCGGTGTATTTTTACTCCAGGATTGTGGCATCGGGTGATCTCTGTCAAGTACATTAGGGGCTGGCCGATATCAGAATGGATCAGACTGACTGTATATGACCTGAGAAACATTTCAAATATTTGGAGGGCGCTCATGAAGGCATTGCCTATTCTAAAACTGTGGTTGGCGTGGCGTCCTGGAGATGGATGGAGTATTCGCATTGGAAGAGACCCTATCCTGGGTATGGATGGGGCATACAGGTTATCGGAGCTCCTATGTACTCATTTACTTGATAATAGAATATATTTTCTGGTACAGGCAGCTAAAATAAATGAAGAAAACAGTTTCACGGATTGGAAGGATGCTCAGGAATTAAATCTATCTGGTGCTATGGCTGCTGAATGGAATTATTATACTTATAAGCTTAGAAACTCTGGCATATGTTTGCTTTTGTGTAAAGATTCGCTGGTATGGAGTAAGAATATGAAAACCGGGTCTATCACTGCGGCACTGGCATATAAATCTTCTGTTTTCTCCTCTTTCCCGGACTGTATCCCTGTGTGGTTTAAGGCTGTATGGAGATGGAAAATCCCACTAAAGACTGTGTTATTCTCCTGGTTACTGTTGGTTGGTCGTATACTCACTTGGAATATGCTCCAGCGTAAGGGCTTCGTGGGTCCTGGCATGTGCACATTATGTCATAATGCTGAGGAAGATATTACCCATTTGATGATTGACTGCCCTTTTTCTGTATGTGTTTGGCAACATATTGGTCGTCTTTTTGACACTGATCTTATTTGGCATGGTAGACATGTTACTGAGGCCTTCGGTAGATGGATTACTGGTGACAGTAAGCTGCGGTCCATCCCTTTTCATGTATGCAGACTTATCTGGATGGCTCGGAACTCTCTTATTTTCAGGAGTACATTTACTACTCCACTTCAGATTGTCAATAAGGTTCAGTTTATTTTGGATGAGGGACCCTCGCTGTACAAGAAGAAAACGCCTCGTATTATTCAGCAACCTTCTTTTCGTCATGACTTGCCTGTAGGATACTTTGATGGGGCCTCTCAGGCTGGAGGTACTTTGTGTGGAGCTGGGGCGATTCTAATATCGCCTCTTCTGGGCAGATTTAACATCAAATGGAACTGTGGGATTGGATCCAATACTCGGGCTGAATTGCTGGCATTGTGGAGTATTCTTCAATTTGCTAGGTCATTGGGCATAAATTCCATTCAAATTGTTGGTGATTCCCGGGTTATTGTTGAATGGTTTAGTGGTATTTTTCATTTGGAAGCGGTCCTTCTTACCTTCTGGATGGATCGTATCTTGCAGCTGAAGAGTCAATTTGTGGAGATCAACATCCAGCATATATATAGGGAGATAAATTCTGATGCGGATCTATTATCTAAGCAAGCTTTAGAGGGACCGATTGGACATTTTTTGGTGGCTCGGGGGGATGGACGTGACCCATCAGCCTATAACTTTTTTGGATCTTTTTAGGTTTCTTGGCATATATGTATGAACGCATAAGATTGATATATCTTATGGTTCATACGGAGATCTCAACTTATGGTGTATTATGTTAATGGTTATTACATAATTAGCCATGGTAGGAATCTTGTTAAGAATGACTTTGTTTGTGAAAATATTGGGGGAAATGGGCAGTTATCTGGTATTATAGTATAGTGGTGGAACGTCTCTGTATAAGGTCATGTATTGACGGGTGTCTTTTTGTATTCCACTGGTGATACCTTTTTTATATATAATATATATAAGATCTTTTTTTTATGAAAAAAAAAGAAGCAAAGAGTTAGGTAGCCTGTTGTGATCCGCAAACCTCTATTGAGATGAAGCTGATCTTACAATAAAACTAATTTAAATCACAGTAAGGTTTCCAATTCGATTACTTCAGCAACTTTTAGCTACGATCTGGATTTTATGCTCGAAACTATAATGAATATCTGTGCAAACTATTCGGCATGTTCATTTAAAATCTCACGCATTTCACCGTACAAAAATAAAATGCATACACATCATCCATTTGATTGCGTTCGACATAGCCGACATCAATTTTTTAGAGTTAACAGAAAAAGGGACGCCCACTAACGGTTCCCTCAAAGAAGCCATACCGATGATTTCAGTTCTTCCAGGTTACCCATAGACAGGCCCAGCTAAGCCTTACCTCTGTTAATTTCTGCCACGAAAGTCTTTAGAGACGGACCACGCCGGAAGGATTGCAATTGGGTGATCGGAATGCAAGTCTAAGACCCAGAATTTGAATCGTTTCAGCATTTGGGTATCAATAAATGAACAATCTGTATGCACCGAGACGCGCTTAAGGCCGAACCCCGATTTTGCATTGGAATATCGTCTCCATTGAAAGCCCGCCATGATCACAGCCATTTCCATCATTTCAGGCCCACCTCCAAGCCGTGTCCCCATAAATTATCGGACCAATTCCTTCATAAAATGCGGCACAGCAGGACTGCTTCTTCCTTCCAATTCCCGTGATAATCCGAGATGCGCAATCTCCCTGAGAAAAATAAATAGATTTGGGACGCCTTTTTATTCGAAGGAAAGTAATGCTCGGTTAGGCATATGTTGTTTTCAGAATCCGTCGTCTGAGGAAACATCAGTAGGACATGATCAGCATAACGGTATTGTACACTTGAATATTAAAGATCGCGGAGACAATGAGACGAGCTACAGTATTGGGCAGCCGAGCATCCCACCACTCCTTCGGCCCCCAAGGTTGACTGCTGCAGACCAAGCTTTTATTTTCTTCAGTTTGATAGCATGCACGGTAAGGACCATTCTGTGCTCCCCGCTAGCTCTCCCTTTTTTTTTTTTTTTCTGTTTGGCAGAGTATGGTGCATCACTGAATTGGAATATATCTATACAGATGATAGAAATAACCTAAGGATGCGCCTGCAGGGGGCACACCTTATTTACATTTTTTTTTGTTTATACACCCACCCTTTCAAGCAAGAAAGATCCTTGCAGGCCAGAAACCTTTGGTTTAGAATTCCAGTCCCATAGGTTTCTGTTTTAGCAAAATTGCCCAGAACTTACACCTAGTCTCATTCGCGTGCCCAGGATAAACCACCTAGGCTGAGTTGATGAGAGACCACAAGATAGCACAACTAAGTGGCTTCGTCATAACAACGGCACGTTCTCAGGGGATTGGACCAGGTCTCTGAAGATTCAAGAAACCTCCTTCGATTTACCACTTGGTGGCAACCTGCTTGACATCAATGATCCCATATATGAGAACTGCGATTGTATTTTATTTTTTTGGGAAGTCTTTGAAGGAGCAAGGGGAACTAAAACCATACAAACACAGAGACACACACAGTCATACACACAGAGCTACAGCTCTTGAAAATAATAGGAGCAGAATGCTCTTCTATTTATTAACCTCTCTAACCCCTTGTTCCAATCTGAAACTCTTTACATGCTCTTCTTAATATAGAAGCGCCAGGTCTAGACGCTTCTACAATCCTAGATGATCGTGCCTTCTGTAGGCTTCTACACTGGTCTACTTAGTCCTTACACAATTACTGCGGGAGCAATAAGTCCCCAGCTACCACACTGACGTTGGTGGTGGGAGGAGTTAATGCTTCTGCGAACAATCCGCTCCCCCTTAATTCCAATATTAGTTTGCTACAGCACTTACAGAATTTACAAGAACACTGACAGCCGAAACATTTGATTAACATGCTTCAGCAATGCCTCTATGGGCTTACAAATTTCAAAATCTTGATACTAATGCCTGCTGGTTTCAGTCGCAGCTAGGGTGACAAGACATTTTACAAAATCTTTAAAATTTACCTTTTTTTTTCTTTGGACTCCATATTCTATACTCACCAATCCTTTTGATATTTTTCATCTTCACCTTTTTCTTCATCCTCAATATCTTCTCAGGTTATTCAGACCTGCTGTCCATGTCATCTTCTTCAATTTCTGCAGTATTAGCTCTGCCACATGCTTCAGCATGTTCTTCATCAGTTTCATATATCTTATCTTCAATTCCTGCACACTCAAACCAATTATTAGTAAAAACAGAAAATTCTTTTTGATCCTCTTTTTCTTCCATATCTCTTGCAGCTTGAGCTGCTGGACATGCAACTTGAGCTGCTGCACATGCAACTTGAACAGTTGCTTTCTTCTCAGCCTTCATATCTGCTTCTATTTCTTCTATTATGTTTGCAGCTATTAAATTGATGCCATCTTCATCTATTTTCTTCGCTTCACCACTCAGCATTCTTTTTATTGATTTCATTTTTGCGCCAATTTTCATCATCTCTTCAAGCATTTCTTCGAGAACTTCATCAACATCACAGAGTTCTTTGTCTTCGTTTGCATTTTCTCCTTTATCCTTCTTAATGTCAACGGCAAACTCCTTTGCTAGATCATCATCACAACACACTGCTGCTGCAATCAATACATCATCCACTAGGTCTTCATTGCCAAACAGGGTTAACCTTCCAGACTGCAATTTATCAATCGACTTCTTTTCATTCATTATCTGCAAGCTATCTTGATGAGATAAGTGTTCATCATCAAATTTAACTTCAAATATTTCAACCTCTGCTTCAAAGAGGTCATCCTTTATCATCTCTTCATCTCCATCTTCACATACTGCTTCATGAGCAGTTTCATCTTCACCTTCATAAGCAATCTTTGTTGAATTCATTGAACCACTGGCTGCTTCATTTTCATCAATGTAATTGCCATCCACTTGTGACTCAACATAGTGGGATTTATTAACAACTATATGGTCTTGTTTTACTGCACACATAAAGTCTTCAATTTCTTTTACCAAATTTGCTGCTACAGATCCACCTTCAATTTCTTGAACTTCCTCATGCTTTACTTCATACATAGATGCTTTTTCTTACAATTCAGCTTCCTGCTGAAAGATGTTGCTCCCCCTTTCACTGTACTCTGCTTCCAAAACATTCCAAGCTTCCTTTGAAGTTGTAGTTATTGCTACCTTATACAAAATATTGTCACCCAGAGCTTGCAAGATGAGATACAAGGCTAAGGAATCCCTACCCTCATCATGAACTTCATGATAAGTATCTACAAAACAAAGATATGTTTTAATTCTAACAGACCATATTTTAAAATACTTACTAGTGAACTGTGGCGGTGATGGCAACTTCACGCTGCTCCAGATATCTTCAATCCGTGCTTTATCTGCTTCATTTCTTGGCTCGGATACAACTGAAACCTCTCCAAACTTCTTTGCAAAATATGCTGTCTCTGCTCTTCTGTTCTGTCTTCTAGTTGGTTTGAGTCTTCTGTTTTGACCCATGATAGTTTCTCTTAGCAACTTATCTCCCTTCTTCTATGGCAGACTTCAACCATCAGCTTCCTCTTCTTCTTTCTTTCTCAGTCCTTCCTTCCTTCCACTTCAACCCCTAAAAAAATATGGGTTTCTTTGGTATCTTTGTAAATGAAGATATATGCACCCCCTTGATGCAAGATCTCCTTTTTTCTTGTCTACTCTCCAATGGACTTCCCTTTAACTAGACTCAGCAGCTGAGCTTCTGCTCATTTTCTTCATTTAACAACACAAGCTTCTGCCTTTTATTTCATTCACAGCTCGACAGACCTCTTTCCTTCTTCAATAGTGCCGCTCAGCCAACCGAAATCACCAGAGCCATCGACAAACAAACAGAGGGAAAAACAGACGACCAAGATGTATTGCGGCCGACAAAAGATGCCCGAACTTTATGCCTTTTTTCTCCTTAATACAGGCATATCTGGGAATCAGGGGTATCCAGGATGTTAGATTTTCATAAGATTATAACAGTATATCTTAATTGCATTTACCAATAGGACCACTAGAAGAAAGACAAAGCACAAAACAATAACACAAGGATCTTTATCCTGGGAAACCCAAATGGGAGAAAACCCAGCAACCTTCGTATAGAGATAATTATTCTGAGATCAGTTTACAAATAAGAGAGAGAAAAGATGGAAGTATTTGTCAGAGATAGAAACCCCAAAACAGCCTTCTCCTACTGCAGGTGCGCACTTCTCTCTCCCAATGATGCGAATTTTCACTTGTGTGACTGTATGTTAGAATGAGGAGGGGCGTTTCCTATTTATACTGATTTTCCACTAAAAAAAAAACTGTGGCCGACTTCTTTTGGGGGAGCAATAAAATACAATTTTATAATTTTATTTTTATTTCTTTTTATTGCTTGCTTTTCACCCCAAGGTTTACATTGTTCTTTCTAGGGTTTGTATGATGGATTACAACAAGTTCAAACTCCCGTAGGAGGTACAAGTAAATAATGTCTTCCGAAGTTGCACAGACTCCAACACTCCCTCTCAACAAGGAAGGTATTCTTCGGTCTTCATCAGCATCACGATCATCTGGGTTTCATCTGTACATCTATATTGTCTCCATCATCTCTATACATACTGAAGGTTATTTGCACGATCTCTGTCCTTTGAGAGGTGTCTTCATGAATCAGTTCTATCAGAATGTTTGAGAGAAAATCTTTTGCTACCTGTCTGTCTCTAATACCGACGGGAAACTTCCATACCTAGCTTGATGATCCTGGATGAGCAAATGTGTATGGCCATCTACTACCTATTCGTCTTGTAATATCCCAAACACTGATATTCTACTGCTTTACTATTATAGGGTTTGCCTGTATACTCAAGTTGGTGCAAGAATACTGAATAAAATGTGCATGCAAGGTGTCGTGCCAAACGACTCTAAAATATGGCTAAACTGGAGAGAAAGTAGGGCAAGATTCTCGGTAAGAAGATGTACACTTACCACTAATAAACACGCTGATAGTCCTCCAGAAATATGATGCATGCAAGTGTGACGGAATATAATGTTGCTCTCATGAGATTGATGCCCAGCTACACACGTGTGCCCTCTTCAGGAAGAATGTGACGTTTTTGGAGGAGGAGGTGCCCGATGGTGCTGCAACTTTGCTGGACTATGGGTCTTTTCCTGTCGGAGAGATTGGTGGCCACATGTAGAAATTTTTCCTCCTTTAAGGCAGCTAGCGAATTGATCTGTTCCCTTGGTGCTCATGTCCTCTACCTCACATATCTGCTGATAACTCCTCCCGATAAGCAAACTGGGTGCTGATAATTACTCTATGCCGTAGAGTGAGCCTGCTGATAAAGATGAAGCTGACATGTGGAGGAAAACCTGGGCTTAAGGGACCCAACGAATTCTTCTGGGGTTTTCGAGCTAAATCCCAGCTATAAAACGTGAACTTGCAAAAAGATGTTCTGTTGGTGCAGAATCACTAAGTACGGAAGGATACGGTGAATGTTGATAGTAGACCTGGATGGCCTACCCTGAAAGAGACAAGGGCAGGTAAATTTAACTCTCGAACCCTCGTTAGCTGAAGACATCGCCTTCAACCCCAACTGCTGCTGTTGCTACTCAAAAACTCCAAATTAACAATAATAATAATAGATCCCTTCTTTGCTCCAATAACCTTTCTTAAATAGAATAACATGTACTTTTAGGGTTTGCATGCCACTTTTAGGGTTTACGCTTCACTTTTGCATGCATGCATTTCTAATTTCATGTTGACTTTAAGCCTAAAGAAATAAGGCTTCCTTTATCAAACTGATGACTCCAATGTTGAATGAGTATCCCGATCTGTTCTAAGTATCAAATGTCCTCAGTCAATTCCCTTTTATGCAGTACCCGTTTGAACCTATGGGAATTAAGTAGGTTAGCGGGTGTTTTGGTGCTTAATTAGAAGAGGACATTACACGTCTCATCTGTCGATGGGGTACTTTCATACTTGGCTGAGAACCTGAACGAGTAAATGTGCACGACCATCTACTGCATGTTCGTCTCATTTGCCGATGGGATACTCCCATACATGGCCGAGAACTTGAACAAGTAGAGGTACCTGTGCAATCACATGGGCATCTACTACCTGTCCGACTCATTTGCCGATGGGATTTCTCCCATACCTGGCTGAGCACCTGGATGAGCAGAGCCACCTGTGTGAACCCGACCATCTACTACCTGTCCGTCTTATTTGCCGATGGGATTTCTCCCATACATGGCTGAGAACCTGGATGAGCAGAGGTACCTAGGAAAAAGTGTGGTAAATGTCTCTCAGTCATCTCTCCCTCTCAAGGAGGGATGTGTTCTCTTCTACTCCAAGTCTTCCGCGAAAGTATTCAAACTTCACCCTGGGAAGAGGCTTGATGAGAACATTTGCAGTCTGGTCATTTGTCGAAATATACTGTAGCTTGACCGCACCTTTTTGCACCATATCACGTATGAAGTGATACCGAATTTCTATGTGCTTCGACTTGTCGTGAAAAATAGTGTTCACTGACATCTGCACACAACTCTGGTTATCACAGTGATCACGGTTGGCTATGGAATCTGGCCATACAATCCTGCAAGAAGTTTACGAAGCCAAACTGCTTCTCGGGTTGCTGAACTAGCAACCATATACTCAGCCTCTGCAGTACTGAGAGCTACTGAGTTCTGCTTCCTACTGCACCAGGAAATTACTGCAGAACCCAGAATGAAACAACATGCTGAAGTACTCTTCCTATCTGTAGTGTATCCGGCCCAATCTGAGTCTGTAAACCCTTTCAATTTCAAGTCAAATTCTGAATCATATCGTAAACCATATCCCACAGGGCCACGTAAGTATCTGAGCACATGTTTTGCAGCAGTCCAGTGAATCTGCCTCGGTTCGCACATGAACCGACTAAGGGCATTCACAGCAAAACAAATATCCAGTCTGGTGTTCGTCAGATACATCAAGGACCCAATTAGCTGGCGATACATAGTGGCATCGATCAACTTTGAATCTGAAGCAGAATCTCTCAGCTTCTTCAAATTTGCATCCATTGGAGTAGCTATGGACTTGCAGTCCAACATTCCGAATCTCTTCAGGATATCTATGGTATATTTTCCTTGACCTAGGAAAATCTTCTTCTGCCACTGCCATACTTCTAATCCCAAGAAGTAATGCATCAATCCAAGATCCTTCACTTTGATCTCAGAGGCGAGTTTCTTCTTACACCATACGTTTAGTTTCTCATTTCCAGTGAGAAACAGGTCAACAACATATAGTACCAAAATTAGTGGCTCATCATTCACAACCTTGTAGTAGAGGTTGGGGTCTGCATCACTCTTGGTGAATCCCAGACTCACCAGAAATCCGCTATTCGTCCATACCAAGCACAGGGTGCTTGCTTGAGTCCATATAAAGCCTTTTTCAGCTTGCATACATGAGACTCCTTTCCATGGACAACAAACCCTTCTGGTTGTTCAACATACACTTCTTCCTCAATAAGGCCATTGAGAAAGGTTGTCTTGACATCCACCTAATGCAACTTCCATCCCATAGTTGAAGCAATAGCAATGATCGATCTGATGGAAGTATATTGAGCCACAGTAGCAAATGTCTCATCATAATCGACTCCCTCTTTCTGAGAGAACCCTCTGGAAACAAATCTAGCTTTGTATATTTCAATGCTCCCATTTGCTCCATGCTTGATTTTGTATAACCACCGGGAAGTCACAACTGACTTCCCCTTAGGTTTAGGCACAATCTCCCACACATCATTCTTCATAATGGATTGATATTCTTCCACCATGGCATCCTCCCAAACTTGGTGTCTGGATGCTTCTTCATAAGTGGTGGGTTCTGAGTCAATGATGTGACTCATCAATGCTACATAATTGGAGAACCTCTGAGGTCTTTTGCTTTCTCGGAAAGTGCCATGTGGAGCTTCGTGCCCCTCTGCATCTTGTAAGGTTTGTTGTGCCCATCTAGGTCTTTTCCGGCTTACTGCAATATTTATGGGATCATCTACTGTCTCGACTGGATCAATGGTATCAATGGGTTCATTTTTCTCTTCTAACTCCCTCTGAGCTTGAGGGGGAGATGATCTCATCTCCTCTGATCCAAGCATCTCCTCATCATCGATCTCCATGTCTGATCCTCTGCCTTTCTTGACAGCCATTTCTTCTTCAAAGGTCACATCCCTGCTAACTTCAATCTGTCTGGATCCCAGGATATAAATTCTGTAGCCTTTGAAGATTCAGTATATCCCATGAAGGTTCTCTTCTTGCCTGAAGGTTCTAACTTCATCCTTTTCTCCTTGGGCACATGTATGTCGACTTGACAACCAAAGATTCGGAGGTGAACCACTTCTGGTTTTACTCCTGTAAAAGTTTTTTCTGGGGTCATGTTCTTCACTATCTTATGTGGGCATTTGTTCTGTACATATGCAACTGTTCTGGATGCTTCCGCCCATAAGAACATAGGTAGACTCTGGTCATGTGTCATGGCTTTGGCTGCCTTCACAATCGTTATGTTCTTTCTTTCAGCAACTCCGTTTTGCTGGGGGTTGTAGGGAACTGTGAGCTCCCTCTTAAATCCCGCTTCCTTGCAGAAATCATTGAATTCTATAGAGGTGGATTCTCCACCATTATCTGACCTTACGATCTTGATTCTCTTCCCAGACAACTTTTCGACTTGTGCTTTGAATTCTTTGAACTTGCTGAGTACTCCTTCGGATTCCTTGGTCTTGAGAAAGTATATCCAAGTCTTCCGTGAGTAGTCATCAATGAATGTTACATAGTAATGATATCCTCCCAATGAAGCAACTGTCATTGGGACGCACACGTTAGAGTGTACTAGATCCAATATTTCTTTGGCTCTGCTCTCACTATTTGAGAAAGATTTCTTGGCATTCTTGCCAAGTGCACATCCTCTACATGTTCCATCATGGTCTACCTGTAGCACTGGTATACTTGTAACTATGTTCTTTACTGCTAGGAGAGCTCAGTAATTTAGATGAGCTAGTCTACTTGTAGAGTCATGGACTAGGGCTTGGACTGGTAGAGTGTTCAATCGGTACAAGCTCTCCTCTCTCATACCAATTACTTTGGCTGTATCCATGCTTGAGTTCTTCTGCCAAGCAAGTACTTTTCCATTTGAAAATGCTACTTTATATCCTTTGTCTTCTAAGGCTGAGATGGAAACAAGATTTCTTTTCATACCAGGTACATAGAGCACATCACTTAAGTGTAGAGTATCATTAGACTCTAGCTGAAGGAAGGTAGCCCCAAATCCCTTCACAGTGTAGCTAGCATCATCTCCAAGTACAAACGGAGATGAGAATCTTTCTCAACTACTTCTGAGAGATTTTCTTTATATCCTATCATGTGTCTAGATGCACCACTATCTATGAGCCAAGTATCACTAGTGGCGGGAACAGTACTTGATAGAGCTGATATGAAGAAGAATTATATACAATCTTCATTCTTCTGTTTCTTGTGATGATGTTCTTCTTTTACATCAACAGTTGAAGCTTCATGCGATAACTTCGACAGCTACTGGCATAATGACCGTATTTCTTACACCTGTAGCATTGGATCTGAGATAGATCTTTCTTTTGTTTCTTTTGATCTGGGGGAGGACTTGATCTCTTATCTTGATGCTTGTGATTGTACGACTTCCTTCCCCTTCCCTTGCCTTTCTTGGCATGAGATATGAACGCTTGATTTTCCTTAGGTTGAGTGCCATGAAGTCTTTGGCGTGCTGCTATTCTCGTGTCTTCCTGAGTGCATTCTGCCCATAGCTTATCAAATTTGGGCAACTTGGTTCGACCACTTATAGTTTGGATGAAAGACTCCCAAGATGGTGGGAGACCATTTAAGGTGGTCATAACAAGATCCTTTTCTTCAAGGTTGTCTCCGCTGGACTTTAGCTTGTCCCAGAGCTCGATGATCCTCATGAAATATGAGGCAATATTCTCGGACTTTGTCATCTTCATATTCGATAGTTTATTCCTCAATGTGAGAGTCACATTGATGCTACTGTGTTCAAATAGCTTCTTTAAGGTTTTGAACATCTTCCTCGCCGTCGTATTTTCTGCAATCTGAGGAACGAAGTGATCTCTAACCGAGTCCACTAAAATCCTTCTTGCTTTGGCATCATTCTTCCTCCAGCAAGGTTTGTCTTCTTCGTCTTCTGGTTTTGGGCCCTTTGCATTTACAAACTGTAATAGGTCATTTTCTTCTAGTAGAAGAAGAACCCTAGACTTCCAAGGGATGAAGTTGGAAGTCCCTTCCAAACGATCTTCAACCTTCATGTTGATCATCTTGATTGCAGATCTGGATTTGAAACCCTAGCAGAGGCTAGGTCAAAAATGAAAGTTGGAGTTTTGAAAAACTGACTCCATAGATAAATGCGCCCTAGAGAGGCGAGTTTAGAAGAGGTAGAGTCGAGCCAAAACTATGAAGAAATTAGATAAAAAACTAAAACCCTAATTTCTGTTGCAGCTCTAGAATTAGGTCAAAATTTGAAAGTTCTCAGAATTGAATTCTGCCTTGACCAAAAGATGTGCCCTCCTTAGAGAGAGATTCCCAAGGCTCTTTTTCTGCCTAAAGGTTGAGTGAAGGCTTTGAAAGATGAAACTCTAGTTCCGCCAAGTTTTTGATAGAGTTCCGGCAATGTCTTCTTCTAGCGTTGCTCTGATACCATATTAGATTTTCATAAGATTATAGCAGTATATCTTAATTGCATTTACCAATAGGATCACTGGAAGAAAGACAAAGCACAAAACAATAACACAAGGATCTTTATCCTGGGAAACCTAAACGAGAGAAAACCCAGCAACCTTCGTATCGAGATAATTATCCTGAGATCAGTGTACAAATAAGACAGAGAAAACATGAAAGTATTTGTCAGAGATAGAAACCCCAAAACAACCTTCTCCCACTGCAGGTGCACACTTCTCTCTCCTAGTGATGCGAAATTTCACTTGTGTGACTGTATGTTATAATGAGGAGGGGCGCCTCCTATTTATACTGATTTTCCACTAAGAAAAATAACTGGGGCCGACTTCTCTTGGGGGAGCAATAAAATACAATTTTATAATTTTATTTTTATTTCTTTTTATTGCTTGCTTTTCACCCCAAGGTTTACATTGTTCTTTCTAGGGTTTGTATGATGGATTACAACAAGTTCAAATTCCCGTAGGAGGTACAAATAAAGAATGTCTTCTGAAGTTGCACAAACTCCAACACAAAAATTCGATAAACCGAGGTTTCTTTAAAAAAACTTTTTTCACAAAGGGGTCGGACCCAGATGTCTTGAAGTTCGGGGGTCGGGATTTTCAAAATAAAAACTTAAATTGCAAATGCTGGATCTGGGTATCTGGAATCTGGGAATACTTCTTTTGTAGAGGGCCGAATCTGGATGATCTGAGATCTTGGGAACTGAATTTCGTAGTGAACACCTTTATAGCAATGGGTCGGATCTGGATGTTTCGGGATCCGGGAATCCGACTTACCAAGGAAATACTCAAATCATAATTGCCAAATCCGGTAAAAAATACTTAAATTGCAATGGCTGGATCTAGGTGTTGATTTTTGTAGCATCAGACAGGTTCTTCCATGTGGAAATGTCTAACAGGTGGAAGGCATCATTATTGACTCAGACTTAGGAGATTCACTTTAGTAAAGTGAACTATTAAAGTGAATGTACTTTTTTAATTACTTTATGTAAAGTGATCTAGAGGGCATGTTATCACAATTTCTGTGGTGACTCTAACCTATCCAAGACGACAGAGAGATACAACCACTAAGAACGTGATATCTGAAGAATCCTACCCCCCAAAAGATGTTGGTTTGTTAAGATTTCGTATGCTAGACTAGATTCAATAGTATTCAATTCAAAGTCACAGCAGCAGCACATTAAGAATCAGTGATAGAAACACAATCACAAGATAGACACAACATTTATCCTGGGAAATCCTCAAGGGGAAGAAAACCCAGCAAAACTTCCTCTGTATAAGATGTATAAAAGACAACCCCAAAAACAGGTGTTCTCCTCCTTTTGTTCTGTCTCTCTCTCTCTCCTATGCGCTACTTAAGTGAGTGAGTGTGTTCAAATAAGAACCACAACTCCTCTATTTATACATAATGAGTCAACTGACTTTTACCCTAGACAAGTCGGCCCCACTAAACTTGTCTGGGCCGACTTCACCTAGGAAGACTCAAAACAGTATATTATATTATTTATTAGGGTACTGAAGACCCGACACAAGTGGAGGCTTTAACTCATGACTCTATAATGACCAAATACAATAGTAACACCCCGTCGGAGGAACAATAACATCTCCCTTGGGTTACATCAGTAAAATTCATTTAGAATATCCTTTGAAATTACAATATTTCAACACTCCCTCTTAACGAGAAGGTTATTCCACTGACAACATCATCACACACTATAGGAGAACAAAGAGACAATAATTACAACAGTACATCGAGGTAATACATCTATACGTCACAAGAAGTTTTTCACAATCAGTAACTGGAACAATTACTCTTCATCTTCTGCATCACATGATCACTTGATCCTATTGCAGCAATGCTTCGATCTTTCGATCCTTCGTAGTAGCACTTCGATCTTCTAGATCCTTTGCAGTACTTTGATCCTTTGTAGCAACACTTCGATCTTCTCGATCCTTTGCAGCAGCACTTCGATCCTTTCGATCCTTTGCAGCGACACTTAGATCTACTTGACCCTTTTCTGCTGTGCTTCGATCTACTTGATCCTTTACCGCCACGCTACCTGTAGTACACATGATCTATTTGCGTGATGATCAATCTCGATCACTTTAGGACCTGAGTCCAAGGACGATGCAATCCTCTATCAGCATGATCCATGAAATTGATCAGCTAAATTGTCTACAACTAAATGTAGATCTCGACTGCATCTAGTGTCGACCCTATTGTCTGTGAGGACTCATCGTAGACCATCCATACCACACAGGTAAGGACCACTCCCAAGTGAGTGTTATACTACGGTATCTACACTTGCGTGTAGGCATACTCTTCCAAGCTAGAGTATTGACTGCAGAGCAGATCTCGACCGCATACACAATGTCGACCCATCGTAGAACATCCATACCACACAGGTTAGGACCACTCCCAAGTGATTGTTATACTACGGCGTCCGTGAGCACTCATCATAGAGCATCCATACCACTGAGGTTAGGACCACTCCCAAGTGAGTGTTATTCTATGGCATCTACATATGAATGTAGCCATACTCTCCATACAAGAGTATAGTCTGCAAGGCAAATCTCGACTGCATACACAATGTCAGTCCTGTCGTCCGTGAGGACTCATTGTAGAGCATCTAGACCACTGAGGTTAGGACCACTCCTGAGCGAGTGTTTAATCTACGGTATCCACAATTGAATGTAAATACTTTCCATGCGAGAGTAACATCTGCAGGGCCATCCTTAGCTAGTAAGGACCACTTTCATGCACAGAGTGTTATACCCGCCATCCTCAAGAGAGGATACTATCGTCCACAAATAAATGTCAGACCATCATCATCACTGTCATCCATCATCGATGTCAGTCTCATCATTACTCCCCCTTTCCTGAGAAGTTTCATATTATCAACCTACTCCCCCTTTGTCCGAGGAGGGTTCATGTCTTCGACCTGATTTTCCTTTTCGAAGAAGGTCCATTTCTTCATCGTTTGTAGTCCCATCACTTTTCCTCCTTGCGAGGAAAGTACTTTCGAACTACACCAAGCTTGTCACGAAAGTATTCGAACTTCACTCGAGATAGAGGCTTGGTCAGTACATCAACAACTTGCTCATCGGTACTCACATACTGGAGCTTGATGGCTCCCTTTTGTACCATATCCCTTATATAAAAATATCGGATTTCTATATGCTTCGATTTGTCATGGAACACCAGATTCTCTGTCATCTTTATACAACTCTGGTTGTCACAGAAAATTACTGTGGTGTCCAACTCCATGTCAAATAGTCCCGACATCAACTTCTGAAGCCATATCGGTTTACAACAAGTGGAGCAAGCTGCAATGTACTCTGCTTCAGCCGTACTGAGAGCACCACTGGACTTTTTCTTACTAAAACCATGAGATCATGGCGGATCCCAGACAATAACATCCACCTGAGGTGCTCTTTCTATCTGCGGCACTTCCTGCCCAATCTGAATCTATATACCCATACAAATTGTAGTCATGATCTCTCCCATAGTACAGTCCCAGATCAATTGTACTTTTTAGGTACCTCATCACATGCTTTGCAGCTATCAAATGAACCCATCTAGGTTTAACTAGATACTGATTCAAGGTTTTCACAACAAAGCATATATCTGGCCTTGTGTTCGTCAGATACATTAATGACCCAATAATCTGTCTATAGTGAGTCATGTCGACTAGCTCGGATGTCTCATCAGACAACAACTTCAAGTTGGTGTCCATGGGTGTGGCCATGGCTTTACAATCCAACATATCAGATCTTTACAATATTTCTACTGCATACTTTCCCTGATTCAAAAAGATTCCTTCTGGGCTTAGCCATACTTCCAGCGCTAGGAAAAATGCATCAATCCAAGATCTTTCATCTCGAATTTTTCAGCTAGCTTCTTCTTGCAATCCTTGATCTGTTTCTCATTTCCAGTCAAAAATAGATCATCCACATACAACAATAGTATGACTGGTTCATCATCCATAATCTTCATGTAAAGATTAGGATCAACTTTACTCTTGGTAAAGCCCATGCTAGTCAAGAAGCTATCTATTCTGCTATACCAAGCTCTAGGAGCTTGCTTCAGTCCATATAGAGCCTTTTTCAACTTGCATACATGAGTCGCTCTGTCTTTGACTTCAAATCCTTTTGGTTGTTTGGTGTAAACCTCTTCCTCAATTACACCATTAAGGAAGACTGTCTTTACATCCATTTGGTGTAAGTCCCACTTCATCATGGAGGCAAGTGCCATGATAGTTCTGATGGAATCCTGAAATGTATATCCTGAAGGCTTTGGAGACTTCACAGTATTCTACAAATATTCCTTTCTTACCAAAAGGATCCAATTTGGTTCTCTTCTCTTTCGGAATATGTACATATACTGGACAACCAAATATCTTGAGATGGTGTACTTGAGGTTTCTTTCTGGTATACATCTCTTTAGGAGTCTTGAATCCAAGAGCACTGTGAGATAATCTACTTTGCACATATACGACTGTTCTTGCAGCTTCAGCCCATAGGTGCATAGGGAGGTCTTGGTCATGAATCATGGTCTTCACTGCTTCCATGATAGTTCTATTCTTTCTTTCCGCAACACCATTTTGTTGGGGATTATAGGGAGTGGTTAGTTCCCTCTTGATTCCTGCCTCCTTACAGAATGCTTCAAATTCCTTTGAAGTGTATTCTCCACCATTATCTGATCTCAGTGTCTTGATTCTCTTTTCTGACTAGTTCTCTATCAAGGCTTTGAATTCCTTGAACTTCCCGAACACTTCACTCTTATTCTTCAAGAAGTATATGCAAGTATTTCTTGAATAATCATCAATAAATGTAACAACATAGTACACATATCCACTCAAGGATATGGAGGGCATAGGACCACATGCATCAGAATGGATTAGTTCCAACGTACCTTTAGTCTTTGTGTCACTTTTCGGAAAGGGAGTCTTGATGTTCTTTCTCTGTGCACATCCCTTGCAGGTTCCCTCATGTTCGATCTTCAGATCAGGTATTCCTGTTACAACCTTGCTCACATAGGGCAATGCTTTGTAGTTGAGTGAGCAAGTCTCTTATGCCCCCGCTCACTTGAGCTGGTAGTCTCATGGACAAGGGCTGTCTATGGATGTCTTTTGAGCTTGTACAGTCCTCCTTCTTCTCCAATGACTACAACATCTTCAAGTGTCTTTCCTTTGGACCACATAAGTACTTGTCCATCTATAAAAGCAACTCTATACCATTTCTTATCTAGAGCTGATATGGAGAGTAGGTTCTTTTTCAAACTTGGTACATACAGTACTTCTTCATCTTCATGGAGGTCCCATAGTCAAGCTTGTAGCTTGATTCACCAATACCTTTGATGGGATATTGATAGTCATCTCCCACTGATACCTACTAGGGAGAGTTCTTCTCTTCAAGTCTTGACAGAGTTGTCTTCTTTTCTCTCATGTGCAGAGAATAACACATATTCTTCTACATCTTTACCTCTAGTTCTCTTTCGAGGTCTTTCTTCATCCTCATCTTCAGCTAGATGAGCATGATGCCTTTTGTTGTTGGTGTTCTTCTTTGGTGATGGACATTCTCTAGCAAGAAGTCCTATTTTATGACAGTTGTAGCATTGATACTTTGAGTAATCCTTCTTCTTCTTCTGGAATTTCTTCTTTGAAGGCTTATGATTACTCTTCTTGAAGTTTGATTGATTTCTTCCTTTAGTATGGGTAGCTAGAGCTTGATCATCTTCTCTGAGGAGAGCTTCTCTATTGGCTACTCTAGCTTCTTCTTGTATGCAATCTTCATACTTTCTTTTCTGGCACACAGAGTTTGGATGAATGAGTCCCAAGGTCTAGTGAGGCCATTGAGAGCAGTCATAACCAATTCATCCTCATCAAGGGTATCTCCAATAACACATAGCTTATCTTTGATATGGGAGACCCTTGTGAAGTAATCTTGAATAGATTCTCCTTTGCTCATCTTGGTGCCCTTCAATTGAGCTCTCAAATTCATCTTTCTGTTGATGTTCCTTTTTTCATACATTCTGGAAAGCGCATCATACATTTGCTTAGGTGTCTTCTTAGATGACACCTGAGGGATCAAGTGATCCGTAATGGAATCAACAATGATCCTCATTGCCTTGATTAGGTCTTGTTCATGCTTCTCCTTAGCTTCAGCTTCTTTAGGTTCTGCAATCTCATCCTTGATGTACTTCTCAAGACCATTCTCTTTCACAATGAGGCCAATCCTATACTTTCCAAGCCAGGAAGTTTTCTAGGCCTTCCAATTTGTCCTCAAGCTTAGTGCTTGGGGCCATCTTGTCCAGTAGGTCACTCAAAAATGAAATTTATCAAAACAAGAGATTGACCTTACCAGCAGATGCGCTTGAAGGAGGCGAGTTGGTTGATCCAATTGCTTTCTGGAGATCCCAAATCTTCAGTCCTCAAATCCTTCTTGCGAGGTTGCAGCACTACAGAATTTTTGGTTCTGTTTCACTGCCAAACTAGGGTTTGGATTTCCCAGAGATCCAACCACCCAAAAACTTCGATCTAGGGCTCAATAGATGCGCTCTAGGAGGGCGCAACTTTCTATGCAAGTAGATCTTCAAAACTCCAACTTTTGCAGAAACCCTAATTTCTTCCGTAGAGGGAGGAGGGACAATTTCACCTTATGAAAGTTGCTCTAATCAGGTAAGCTCTGATACAATGTTAAGATTTCATATGCTAGACTAGATTCAATAGTATTCAATTCAAAATCATAGTAGCAACATATCAAGAATCATTGATAGAAACACAATCACAAGATGGACACATCATTTATCCTGGGAAACCCTCAAGGGGAACAAAACCCAACAAAACTTCATTTGTAGAAGATGTATAAAAGACAACCCCCAAAACAGGTGTTCTCCTCCTTCTGTTCTGTCTCTCTCTCTCTCCTATGCGCTACTCAAGTGAGTGAGTCTGTGTTCAAATAAGAACCACAGCTCCTCTATTTATACACAATTAGTCCACTGACTTTTACCCTAGACAAGTCGGCCCCACTAAACTTGTCTGGGCCGACTTCACCTAGGAAGACTCAAAACAATAGATTGTATTATTTATTAGGGTACTGAAGACCTGACACAAGTGGAGGCTTTACCTCATGACTTTATGATGACCAAATACAATAGTAACACTCTGTCAGAGGAACTTTATCATCTCCCTTGGGTTACATCAGTAAAATTCATTTAGAATATCTTTTGAAGTTACAATATTTCACATGGTTGTCACACCGGATAGGATTCTTCTCTCGTTAGGTTTTCTGGTCCACTCAAGGTGAACCAGACTAGCCATGGGAGGTGTCCCAAGTTAGGCTTGATGGCCTTACCCTTTTTAGGCTACAGGGTACTTACAAAGATTTAACAAACATATGACACCTTGAAGATGGCTTCCTAGACTTACTAGAATGACTATTGAGTATGATTTATGTGGATTAGCTAGGTGTTTAGCTAAGTAAGTGATTAATGCAATCCAATTCAAGGAAAATAAGTTCAATAGTTGAGATTAGCTTAGAGTCTCGAGATGCTAGTGCTAAGGCTTAATTGGTTCCAAGTCGTCTCCTTGAGAAAGTTATTAATCGTTTGAAATGCAACAAGGATGGAGATGGATTGTGTTTAATATAAACCCTAACATTGAGATGGCTTACTACACATTCAAAATCGTTCATACAAACATATGGCAGCAAGTAGACAAGCATGCAAGATGAAAACGACCCAAAACCCCTTGGAGCAAATTGGTTTGGAGATCAATGCCTTAGTTTTGGGTTTAATGGAGTCCAAGATGAGGTCGCAATGGCTATTATTTTCTCCTAGATGCAATATAAAAATTACCGAAGTGATGATTTGGCCAAATAAACCCCACATGCAATCACATAAAATAAAGAGAAAATTTATTTTTAAATTGACAAATGGTTTTTAGAGTGTTTGAATCAAAATTTTGGATACTTACCTTGATCCGGAAGAGTTGGATGGAGTTAGTTCTTTTTTCCCAACATTACCAAATAGATCTTTGCTTCTTCTATGACCAAGTCTCACTTGTAGATCCGGTGAAGCTCAACTTGTAAATCAAACAAGAAAACAATTAGAGAAGTTAATCACATTAACTAAAAGATAAACTCGTTATTTTCCAAATTGAAAGACCAAGAAATCAATAGCAAATGCAAATCGATTTCATTCACAAATGAAACCCCCTATTACAAGAGCAAGTCGCCCCAGACGCCCAAGTCTCCCAAGTTGCCCTAGGTGAAATTGCCCTCCTTTGCAAGCAAATCACTATAAACATTTTTTATTTTTCTTAGTAGTTAGTGTTAGAAAGTGGCAACAAGGAAGGTCTTCTAGCATTGCATGTGTCCTTGCATGCTAGGAAGACATTAAACAGGAAGCCAAATGTATTTAATGTGTTTTTCTTAACTTTAGACTTAGGAAAATACATTAATTATTCTAATTTGATTTGATTTAATGGAATCACTTTTATAAAGTGAAAAGTGAAATAATTTAAGTGATGGATAATCTAATCTTGTCCATTGATCTCACCAGAGGATCACATCCATTGATACATAGTGAGGGTTAGGGTTTTCACTTAGTCATTGAGTTAAAAAGGAGATTTGGTGGAGAGGACACATACGTAGGAGAGATACAGACAGAGAGAGAAGTCAGAAGGAGAAGTTTGCTGAGAAGACGGAGGAACACTCATCCGAGAGATTCGCAGAGTTACTAGGCAGAGCATCGGACCGCACAGATCACGCAGAGGGAGTGTCGTACACAACAAAGGAGGGCCGTACAGTTGCCGTACGGATTTCGTACAACTGACGTTAGAACCGTACAAATTTCGTACAGCTGACGCAGGAGGGTCGTATTGTTGACGCAGGGGCCGTACCTTGTTGCTGGGGTTTGCCCAATGATTTTGCAGAGGCTCAGATTTGCCAGGTTGGGTGTATTATCTGCTAGATTGTAATTGTTCCATATCTTCTTAATAAAATTTCGTATCTGACTACTGCACCGGTTTTCCCATCTTGGGTTTTATCCGGGGGTTTCCATACCCAAAACATTGTCTATATTTATGTGATTGTAGATGTTTCTCAGTATTTACTTTTCGCTGCAATACTAGTAAAAGAAATTCATGTGTGGTTTTCAGTAACAATTAAATATACTGTTTAGCCCTAGTTTGAATTTTAAAGGAAAATTTACATGGTATAAGAGCTCAGTTGAGCTAAATCTGAGAAACTACAGCAGTATTGATAGATCAGGGGCAAATCTATTGAAGACACAAAACCTAGAGTTCATATCCAGGGTTTGACAGGTACACTTCACTATGGCCGTACAGTTGAGAGTCGAGGACAGACTTCAAGGGGCTCAGAACTTTCCTACTTGGAAAGAAAGGATCACAAGGATCCTGGATGTCAATGATGTAGAGGAGCACATTGACTCCACGAAGGTTGCACCCACAGATTCATCAGAGTTGGTAACTTGGAAGAAGTTAGACTCCAGAGCTATGTTGATCATCTTGGATGGGGTGAAGGACCACATAGTCCCTCACCTTTCAGGAAGAAGACCGCATTAGAAATGTGGAAGGCTTTGGAAGGACTTTACTAGAGTAGGAGGGAAAACCAGAAGATGGTGTTGCAAGAGAGGATGCGCAGTACCAGGATGGACAAGGGTGAAGGAGTGGTGCCTTATCTCACAAGCCTCACACAGATCAGAGACGAGTTTGGAGCTGTTGGCTCTAAGATTGAGGATGAGGAGCTAGTTTAGATAGCCCTCAATGGATTTTCTAAGCCATGGGACACCTTTGTCAAAGGTGTTGTGGCTAGGGAGAAGCTCCTTGATTGGCAGAGGTTGTGGGATGATTTTGTGCAGGAAGAGGCCCGCATGGGTCAAGGTTCAGGTTCATCCAGCAGTGCCCCACAGATTGTGGATGAAGAGGCTCTAGCCCTAGCAGGGAAGAGCAAGGGTAAGGCAAAGAAAAAGAAAGGTGGTAAGAAGGACCTTGACATGTCTAAGGTCAAGTGTTTTATTTGCCACAAGCAATGACACTTTGCCTCCTAGCGCCCAGACAGGAAGAAGAAGAACAATACCTAGATGGAAGGATCTGCAGAGGTGGATGAGTTCAGCAAAAACTTTGATAAGGATTTTTGGTTGATAGCTTGCATGGCAAGCACCACAGGTAGCAACGTTTGGTATGTAGACAGTGGAGCATCTTGTCACATGGCGGGACATAAGAGGTTCTTCAAGAGCTTGCAGGAGGGTGGATTAAATCTCCACATTGAGCTAGGCGATGATGCATAGTATCAGGCGTAGGGAATTGGCACTGTTTCATTTCAGAGGGAGTCTGGCAAACCCCTCAGTTTTGTTGATGTATTATATGTTTCGGGGTTGACTAAAAACCTCATATCCGTTTCCACCTTGGAGGACAGGAATTTCAGGTGAAGTTCCAAGACCATAGGGTGTATCTCAGGCCCAAAGGGATAGATAGAAGTTTGGATCGAGTGATTGGGATCCGAAGCGGGAAGTTGTATAGACTACACTTTGAGTCTGCAAAGGCTCTAGTCAACAGCAACAACAGTCAGGGTGATCTGTGGCATTGGAGGATGGCACACTTACACCATGGAGCATTGAGGCATTTGAGACATGTTGTCATTAGAGTTCCTCAGGTACAAGAGGAGAAGCATAACCACTGCAAGGGTTGTTCATTGGGGATGAACATCAGGAAACCTTTCCCACAGAGTGAGCACAAGTCTAAGGGGACCTTGGACTTAGTGCATTCAGATGTTTGCGGAACTATGAGTGTCCAATCTTTCAGTGGCTACAGTTACCGCGTCACTTTCATTGACGACTATTCTAGGAAGACCTAGATCTATTTCCTGAAGGACAAGTTAGAGGTCTTTGAGCGGTTTCGGGAGTTCAAGACTCTCGTAGAAAACCAGATAGGAAGGAAGATTTGAGTATTGAGGACGAACAACGGGGGTGAGTACACCTCCAATTAGTTCTTGGAGTATTGCTCATCGGAGGGGATCAAGAAGGAGCACACAGTGCCTCATACCCCGCATCAGAATGGAGTGGCGGAGAGAAAGAACAGGACAATGGTAGGGGCAGCCAAGGCCATGCTATTTGATCAGGGATTACCTCTATTCCTTTGGGCTGAGGCATACAGGACTGCAGTATACATTCAGAATAGGTGTTCCCACACAACTTTGGGGAGGAAGACACCCAAGGAGATCTTCATAGGCACTAGACCAGATGTGAGCCACTTACGCATATTTGGGAGTGTTTGCTATTATCACATTCATGTAGACACTAGGAAAAAATTGGACCCTTCTGGAGAGAAGGGGTTACTTGTTGGTTACAATGAGAGTTCGAAGGCGTATAAAGTTTATATTCCTACTCACAAGAGGATCATTGTGAGCAGGGATGTCCAGTTTGATGAGGACAGAGTCTTGCGGAGATTTATGGACTTACTAGCATAGGAGCAACCAACACAGGACTCGGGGGTCAAGTTGGAGGAGCCACAAGTACAAGTACAGGTATAGACATAGAGCACATGTTTTGGTAGTCAGAGGGAGTCAGGTGGACAAGATCCTTTAGTCATTGACTTGGAGGATGAGCCGCAACAGGAGACGAATATCGAGCAGCCGCAACAGGTAGACACTAGGCCAAGGCCTAAGTGGTTTAGGTCCACAGTTCAGGATTCCAGACAGGTGAATCCTCCATAGAGCTCCATGAGGCGGAGCAAACCACCATAGAGACTTAGCTATATGGCATTGATGACAGAGTTGATTAACTCCGAACCTTCCAGTTTCAAGGAGGTTGCACAACATGACGTGTGGTAGGAGGCCATGGTTGAGGAGTATGACTCAATCATGAAGAATCAGGTATGGGAGGTTGTGCCGAGGCCAGAAGGTAAAAAGGTGGTGGAATCCAGATGGATATACAAGGTAAAGCATGCAGTAGATGGAAGCATGGAAAAGTACAAGGTGCGCTTTGTTGCAAAGGGGTTTTCACAAAAGGAGGGTATTGACTATGAGGATACCTTCGCCCTTGTTGCTAGGTATTCTTCTATTCGAACGATTATCTCATTAGCAGCAGAGATGGGTTGGCGTGTCCATCAAACAAACGTGTAGACTGCCTTCCTCAACGTAGTTATAGAGGAGAAGGTATTCATTTAGTAGCCAGAGGGGTTTGATGTGGAGAACAAGGAGACGCATGTATGCAGGTTGCAGACACCTCTTTAGGGGCTCAAGCAGGCACCTTGAGCATGGTACTTGAGGATAGACAACTGTCTACGGGAGATGGGATTCCAACGGAGTGAGGCAGACCACAACCTGTACTTCTTGTCAAGTGAGGTTCCTCTCATACTGGTCTTATATATAGATCATCTCTTTCTTACAGGAAATGAGAGGCTGATTGATGACTGCAAGTCCAACCTTGCAGTTGAGTTTGAGATGAAAGACCTTGGGTTGATGCATTACTTCTTAGGCTTGGAGGTTTGGCAGAGAGATGGGTACTTCTTCATTGGACAGGGGAAGTATGCAGTGGATATCTTGAAGAGATTCAGGATGGTGGATTGCAAGCATATGTCCATACCTATAGTTTCCAACTAGAGGAAGATTGATGCATCGGGGTCAGACGGATTTGATCCTACATTGTATCGCCAGCTTATCGGATCGCTAATGTATCTGGTCAACACATGACCAAACATTAGCTTTGCACTCATTTCTTTGACCCAGTTCATGATGGACCCTCAGAGACTGCATTGGACGGCTGCGAAGCACATGCTTCGCTACATCAGAGGTACAATGAAGTATGGGTTGGTTTATGAGCGCAGTGGGAGTGTACAATTAGCAGGCTTCACAGATGTTGGCTGGGAAGGATGTGTAGAGGACCGGAAGAGCACTTCAGGTTGTTGCTTCAACATTGGATTAGGGGTTGTCTCTTGGTTCAGGAGGAAGCAAAAGTTAGTTGCATTAAGCTCGGCAGAGGCCGAGTACATGGAAGCCAGTTTGGTTGCTTGTGAGGGAATGTGGCTGAGGAAGTTGCTTTTAGAGTTGTTCGAGTGTGAGCTAGAGGCTACAGTGGTTCACTGTGACAATCATACTGGCATCAAGCTATCTAAAAATCCATTGTTCCATGACCGGAGCAAACACATAGACATTCAGTACCACTTCCTGAGAGACTGTGTACAAAGAGGAACCATTAGGTTGGAGTACATTCAGACAGATGAGCAGGTGGCGGAGATTTTCACCAAGGCACTTTGCAGACAGATTTTTGTGAAGTTCAAAGACAAGTTGGGGTTGCTACCGAATCCCTTCCTCGTTGAGAGGGAGTGTTAGAAAGTGGCAACAAGGAAAGTTTTCTAGCAATGCATGTGTCCTTGCATGCTAGGAAGACATTAAACAGGAAGCCAAATGTATTTAATGTTATTTTCCTAAGTTTAGACTTGGGAAAATACATTAATTATTCTAATTTGATTTTGACTTAATGGAATCGCTTTTATAAAGTGAAAAGTGATAATTTAAGTGATGGCTAATCTAATCTTGGCCATTGATTTCACCGGAGGATCACATCCATTGATCCATAGTGAGGGTTAGGGTTTTCGCTTAGCCATTGAGTTAAAAGGAGATTTGGTGGAGAGGACACATACACATGAGAGATATAGACATAAAGAGAAGTCAGAAGGAGAAGTTTGCTGAGAAGACGAAGGAACATTTTTCTGAGAGATTCATAGAGTTACCAGGTAGAGCATCGGACCGTACAAATCACGTAGAGGGAGTACCGTACACAACAAAGGAGGGTCGTTACGCTGCCGTACGGATTTCATACAACTGGCGTTAGAACTGTACGGATCCCGTACAGCTGACGCAAGAGGGTCGTACAGCTGCGCAGGGGTCGTACCTTGTTGCTAGGGTTTGCCCAGTGATTTTGTAGAGGATCAGATTTTCCAGGTTGGGTGTAATATTTGCTGGATTGTAATTGTTCCATATCTTCTTAATAAAATTTCATAATTGACTGCTGCATTGATTTTCTCATCTTGGGTTTTATTCAAAGGTTTGCATACCCAAAACACTGCGTCTATATTTATGTGATGTTGTAGATGTTTCTCAGTATTTTGTTTCCACTGCAATACTAGTAAAAGAAATTCATGTGTGGTTTTTAGTAACAATTAAATATACTGTTTAGCCCTAGTTTGAATTTTAAAGAAAAATTTACAGTTAGATGTTATTAACTTATTATTGCATAAACATAAACTGCATGCATATAAAGTATCACTGAGAGAAACACATTCACTGTAGACACAAATTTACCTTGGGAAAACCCTCTCACGGGAAAAACCCAACAAACTTCTCTAAATAAGATTATTTAACAAGATACAATGTCTAACATAGTGCCCAACACTAGTTATAGAATAATAATACAAGAAAGATACATATCAATCTTTGAGCCCGTAGAAGAGAGAGAGAAAGATAAAACCCCCAAAATTGTTTTCACAATGTTTCTTGAACCCCTTAACTTGTATTTCTTGGATCTGTGCATTTGTCCTCTTGCTTGACCGAAATTGTGTGTTGCAAATGAGCCAAGTTCACTTCTATTTATGCTAGAAAAGTCTCTTTTCCATACTAAGCCGACTTGTCTTCTGGACTGGGCCATTTTCCCCCTTAACTGGGTGACTTGACCATTTGATTGGGTCAATTTAATTGGGCCAACTTGACCATTTGATCGGGTCAATTTAATTGGTCGACTTGTTCTAGGTTTTGTTATTATTCTTTCTTTTGGAATATCTTTCGAAGCTACACAAAACATATCAACACTCCCTCTTAGCGAGGAAGGTATTCTTTTGGTCACGATCTTTACCACTGACGTTCTGCTTGTTGACTTCTGGAATCTTCTACGGTTTAGAGAAGTTCTTTGTGAGCTTGCCATCTTCTGTGATGTTCTCCAAGGCATGACCACTTTTAAAGTGGTTTCATTTTTCTTTTCTATCCCATGGTACCCCACTAGCCAACTCTATGGCTATTTGACCTCTCCAAGAGGTTGATTGTTCCCCAACAGTCCTGACTATAACTCCTCGAGTATCTGATAGTCTCATAGACCTTTAACTAGTATCTGAGGTCTACTGATAGTCTTTGATTGTTCCCCAACAATATTGACTATAACTCTGCTCATGAATGTGTGTACTGCATGAGTTACATCAACCCTTGGCTGTCTGTACTGCAGCCCTTGGTTTGTTCGGGTACACAGGGTACTCCCAAAAGACCGAACACCTTGAGCAACCGCTTCACACAAATAGATCACAGATCAACACAACGATGTTTGTCACGTGGTTAAAACCTTCGAGAGGGAAACAGTCCACGGCCCCAGCCAAATAGCTACTTGGAGCAATTTATTATGCAAAAGAAAGAAAGTTACATGAGCTTTTCGTAATCGATCAACTAGCCAAGGACCCTCCATGCCCTTTAAATAGAGATCATGGACCAATCGGGTGTTAAGCCACGGATCAATGGTAGGTATGATCTAAAAGAAGTTGAACTGTCGGATCACTCTATGTCTAGAACATATCGTGACCGTCGGATTAGAATATTCACAAATGCATACTAATGCATACTAAAGAAACACACTTTTACCTAACGGATATATTACACAAGTTGATCTTAACTAGCTCCTAAGTGTCTAAATATCATAACATCCCCCCTTAAGAACAACTTGGGATAGGATTGAAGGATTTACTAAAGTGACACTATTAGGAGAAGGAAGGAGGCATTAGAGCCTATCACCCCCTTAAGGACATATTCCTGAACTCCTAACATAGACCGAAGTTTAGAAAACTTCACTTCTGTAAGAGACTTGGTGAAGATGTCTGCAACTTGATCATCTGTAGGGCAATAGAGCACTTCAATAACACGATCATGAACAAGATTTCTGATGAAGTGCATGTGTAGCTCAATGTGTTTGCTGCGTTGATGTAGAACTGGATCTTTAGCAAGCTTGATGGCACTTGATTGTCGCACCAAAGTGGAGTAGGCTGCTGCTGCTCGAATCCAAACTATGAAAGGATCTGTCGAAGCCATAAAGCTTCCTGACTGGCATTAACTGCGGTTCGATATTCTGCTTCTGCTGAAGAAAGAGCAAGAGCTTGTTGTTTCTTACAAGCCCAAGTGACAGGTCCAGATCCTAGACTGAAAACATAACCTGCAGTAGACTTTCGATCATCAGGATCGCCGGCCCAATTTGAATCAGTGAAACCAACCAACAAAGGTTTCCCCCCTCTATTGTAATGAATCCCAAACTGACTTGTACCTCGAATATATCGAAGTATTCTTTTTGCTGCTTTCCAGTGACTTTCATGAGGAGTTTGCATATAACGGGCATATAACGGGCAACACGACCAACGACAAAGGAAAGGTCAGGACAGGAATGAGTCAAATATAAAAGACTACCAACAAGCTAGCGATACAAGGTGGCATCTACTTCAGGGGAAGTACAAGTGGCAAAAAGTTTGACTCCAGACTGGAAGGGAGAAGGGGCTGGTTTACAATCTTCCACGTGGAAGCGACGAAGAAGGTCACAAGCATACTTAGACTGGGAAAGAAAGATTCCTTCTTTGGTTTGCAAGACTTGGAGACCAAGAAAGTAATGCAAATGTCCTGAGTCTGACATTTCAAAATTTTGCTTAAGACTGGATTTCACATGGGTTATAAGTTTGGGGTCACTACCAGTAAGGATAAGATCATCAACATAAAGAACAAGTATGATGAGATGGTTTCCTACTTTCTTGGTATCGACATTAGGGTCAAAATGGCATTCAGAAAAACCAGTGTCAAAGAGAAAGCTATCCATTTTGGCATACCAAGCTCTAGGAGCTTGCTTAAGGCCATATAAGGATTTCTCAAGGAGACAAACAAGGCTAGAGTTATCCTGAACATATCCAGGAGGTTGTTCCATGTAAATTTCCTCCTGTAAATCATCATGTAAAAAGGCAGACTTGACATCCATTTGATGGACTTTCCAGTTATGTAAGGCTGCAAGGGAAAGAGCAAGGCGGATGGAATTCATTTTTGCGACAGGAGCAAAGGTTTCATTGTAGTCAATCCCTTCAATTTGGGAAAAACCTTTGGCAACTAACCTTGCCTTAAGTCTTTCAACACTTCCATCTGATGCATACTTAGTTCTATAGACCCATTTACATCTGACAAGTTTTCTTCCTTTTGGAAGAGGAACAAGATCCCAAGTATCATTCGCCATTAAGGAATGATATTCTTCATCCATAGCTGCATCCCAATCTGGATTTCCTGAGGCTTCTGCAAAAGTTTCTGGATCATGATTCTCGAAAACTTGAGCCAAAAGAGAAGAGGTTCATTGAAAGTTGAAACTGAGAACGTGTTCGACGTTGATCTCTAGGATCACCGGCAAGATCACCAGCTGCTTCACATGTTGAACGAACCCATTGAGGAAGCATTGGTGCTGGTGCAACTGGAGAAACATGAGCAGGCGGAGGTGGATTTTCATCCTCACTGTCATCATCAAAAACTGGAGTTGGAAACCTGTCAAGGAAGTTGGAAGAAGAAGAAGAAGAAGGCACAATCACCAAATCAGGCTCGCAGGCCAAAGATGGCACACCCGCCAATTTAGGCTCGCAGGCCAAGAGGTTTTCATCAAATTTAACATCTCTTCTAATGATTATATCATGTGAATGGGGCTGAAGAAGTCTATAACCTTTTACATCTTCTGAATATCCGACAAATAGGCATTTTTCACTTTTAGGCTGTAATGCTATTCGTTTTTCATCCGGAATGTGAGCCCATGCTTCACAACCAAACACACAAAAGTGACTTACATCTGGTTTAATTTTACTCCAAGCTTCTTTCGGTGTTATACCTTGTAAAACTTTAGTGGGTGTGCGATTAACTATGTAATTTGCACAATTTATGGCCTAAGCCTAATATTGAAGACTTAGTCCCTTAGATTGGATTATACAATTAGCCATGTCTTTTAGAGTGCGGTTCTTCCATTCAGCTACACCATTTTGTTGTGGTGTATATTGAACAGTGTGCTGTTGTTGGATTCCTTGTTCAGTGCAGAAAGTAGTGAACTTGTTAATATATTCTCCTCCATTGTCAGATCTTAACTTAATAATTTGATGACCAGATTGTTTTTTGTAGAAATAATAGATCAATGTTATGAGCAATGATGCTAAGAAGAAACACAAGAAATAGATCTTGTTACTAAGAATTGTCACAAGCATACACAGGAAAAATAGAGAAAAGAAAAGAGACTGAATCACATGAATGAAGAGATGAATATTGGTGTGTATCCTTCCATTGAATAATGATGAATAATAGTGTACATAAATAATACATCCCTCATAGGAAAATCGAATTGTATGGAAACAACTCATAAAGCTCGAAAATGCTGAATTACCAAAATATAGCAAACCCCCATAGGTGGCTAAAACACTTCCCAAATCTAGCAAGGACCTCACGAGTTGGAAAAAGCATGAGTGAGTTGTCAAGGAGATGGAAAAAACATGCTAATCCTAGAAAATGGAGAAAAACTAATGGAGGATGGGTTGGAAACAAAAGCTCCCAGTTTCCTAGTTGACTAGCTTTTATCTTATCCATAGAAAAACAGGAAAAGTAGAAAAAGCAGAATAAAACAAAATCTGCTGTAAAGTCCTGTATACTAATTCTGGATGGTCAAAAGGTGGTCAAGATCAACCCAGAATTAGAAATAATCATTCCTAGGATATAGATGGCATGTATTGACTTTAAGGTGCAAGTGGATGCCAACTAATTAAGCTAGTGGGTGAATAATTAATCAAATAATGATTAATTATTTTATCCTAAGTTATGAGTGGGTTTAATATATTCCAACATTTTTCAATAAGGTTCTTGTAGGCCAAGAACATGTTAAATACTTCGCTCTTAAGTTTTATGAAGTAAACCCAAGTGCGTTTGGAGTAGTCGTCAATGAAAGTTAAGAAATATTTGAAACCAGAAAATGATGCAGATGGAAGAGGGCCACACAAGTCACTATGCACAAGCTCCAAGGGAACCAAGGCGTGCCAAGAGGCATGTTTGTCAACATTGTCCCGATGATGTTTTCCGACTACACAACCGGAACAAATACCATCCTTGCAAGATACCATCGGAAGACCAATCACCATATTGTCTTTACATAGTTGTTGCAATGAGCGATAATTTAAGTGACCAAATCGCTCATGCTAAAGTTTGCTCAAGTTATCACTATGAGAAACAAAAACTGAAAGAAAAGGTGATGACCCAAAGTTGTTAAATTTGTACAACCTGGTAATATCATCAACAGTTCCAGTAGCAAGGACATTTTGAGGATTTTTAAAATCCTTGATTACAACTTGGTGAGGTGTAAACGTCACAGTTTTATCTTCACCCGAATGAGTAATTTGATAGATTGATAACAAATTGCAGGAAATTTTTGGAACACATAGTACATCACTGAAATGACCATTTTCGACTGGAACTGTTCCAGATCCTACAACACTTAGAGATCTATCATCACCAACAAATATTTGCTTGGTGTTACATTCATGCATAGTAGAAAAGATGGCTTGATCCTTAGCCATATGATAAGATACTCTAGAATCAAGAGCCATTCAATTGAAGTAGAAGAAGAAGATGCAGTATAAGAATAACCAGAAGCACAAAGTGTATGTCCATGAGAGGTAGATTCTAAAGACGAATCTATGCTGATGTGGTGCTTCTTCATTGCTGCTTCCAAGGCTGCCATCTTCTTGAAACACTTAGATTCATCATGATTATCTTTTTCACAAAAATTGCAATGACGCTCAGTCTTCTTTCCTTTTGGCTTGGATCCTTTGTCATTTTTTAAAGAAGGAGCTGACTGAGAGGGTTTGGGACCCTTGTTGTTTGGCTTATTATTGTGAAAATTCTGTTTCTTGGGAGGCTTGGACTTTTCTTTCTGTTGGGACAATAAGGCTTTTCTAGGTGTATTTGCATTGTTAATCATTCCAAGATGAATGAGCTTATCTTGCTCTCTAATTAAGGAATCACAAAAGGATTCAAGACTAGGCTCTTGATAGCTAGCTGCAGTCAATGATTCTTTCATGGAGTAGAATGTAGATACAAAAACAGAATATGCTAAATACATTGTTTGTCTTCTTTCTTAATCTTGCATTCTGCACATAAGAGTCTAAGAGTTTTATACTTAGATAAATAGTCTTGAATGCATGAAAAATCATTTGGATTCAAGGAAATGAACTCATTCTCAAGTTGATGACCTCGAATTTCATTGTGTTTACCAAACACAGATTCCAACTTTTCCCAAGCTATATCAGGTTCATCAATTCCAGATATGTGGAATCGCAAATCAGTAGAGATTGACACCCCAATCAATCCATGAGCTTCATCACATCTATTTGCCCATTTAATTTTCTTATCATCATCAGTGGGTTTTGTTTTTTTCACTGAGGTTATCCTGAAAAGTCCCCTACTTCGCAGAACATCCTCCATATGAGATTTCCATGAGAAATAGTTAGAACTTGTAAGTATAATATCACAAGGGGCGGCCATGCTGTAAATTAATGGCTGAAATAACAGAAACTAACTGTCTGGATGCAAAGAGCTCGAAAAAATATGTGGTTTTAAAAAAAAACGGCATTGAAAACTGATTCTGGATGATGAAGTTATGCTTGATCAAAGAAAAATGTTGAAGATGTCCCCAATAGTGACGTGGCAGATATTAACTAGACCAATTGAAAAAAAAAACCCCTCTTCCCAAGATCAACCTTTGATAATCACTTTACAATAAAGTTGCTTTTAAGTGAATCACTTTTGTAGAATAAATGATGCTCACTTTTACAATAATGTTACTTTTAAATAGTGCGACAATAAATTAAAAGACTTAAGTGACTCACTTTTTATTTTATTTTATTTATGTGAGATTCACTTTTACAATAAAGTAACTTGAACATAGAAATTGCATGCACTAAAACGTGGCTTAATAAGACTTGAACTCAAGACCTATTAAGGAATAAAACAACTTTGGACCAAGTGAGCTAAGTTTAAAAGGTACGTAAAAGAATGGAAAGAGGAAAGGGTTTTTATTTTTTATTTTTTATACTTTTCTCTCTCGTTCTTCGTGCTTGCCTTTTTTTCCTGCAAATTACAAAAAAAACGAAAAACAAAAACAAAAAATACTTTTTCCACACAATGGGGTTAGATCTTGGTTAGCTTACCCGAAAAGTCTACGTTTTCAAGTTCTCTCGTTGTTTCTGATTTGCCGTGATCACACAAGGTGCACGGCAAAGAGCATACGTATCCGAGAAGACAAGAAAAAAAAAATTCCTTACTGTTTTTGATTCGCTGCGATCGTGCAAGGTGCACGGCAAAGAGCATACGCAGCGAGGGAAGGCAACAGTCCGAGACTAAAACAGTAAAGATCTAATAATCAAACTGATAAAATATGAGAGATTTAAAAAAAATATAAAACAAATCCGTCACTGTAACATTATACTTTCAGATTTGTCGAAATGGGTGTTTCTGGAACAAACGGAAACAGTTTTCAATGAAACGAAAACTGTTTCCCAATGGAAATGACGCTCTAGACGCAATGGAACAGCTCCCATAGGACACAAACGCACAGAAAATCTAGAACCAGAAACCCTTTCAAAGTTTCGGCAACACTGGTTCCAGAGTTTGATCAAAACCGAAAATGGCTCTTCATAAACGCTATGATACCATGTTCGGGTACACAGGGTACTCCCAAAAGATCGAACACCTTGAGTAACCGCTTCACACAAATAGATCACAGATCAACACAATGATGTTTGCCACGTGGTTAAAACCCTCGAGAGGGAAACAGTCCATAGCCCTAGCCAAATAGCTACTTGGAGCAATTTATTATGCAAAAGAAAGAAAGTTACATGAGCTTCTCATAATCGATCAACTAGTCAAGGACCCTCCATGCTCTTTAAATAGAGATCATGGGCCAATTGAGTGTTAAGCCACGGATCAATGGTAGGTATGATCTATAAGAGAAGTTGAACCGTCGGATCACTCTATGTCTAGAACATATCGTGACCGTCGGATTAGAATATTTACAAATGCATACTAAAGAAACACACTTTTACCTAACGGATATATTACACAAGTTGATCTTACCTAACTCCTAAGTGTCTAAATATCCTAACATGGTTGAGTCATGTACCTTGACTAACCGACATTTGAGTAAGGTGTTCCTACATGGTCAATCTGAGCTATGTACTACTGAGAGGCTTATCTTATATTGGGCCATGTACCACTGCATAGTTAATCTGAGCCATATACCATTGTATGGCTAACCTAAGCCATATACTACTGTATGCATAATTGGTGTTTGAGCCATGTACCACTTCATGGTTTACAGTTGGGGAGAACTCATGAGTCATGTCCCATATGACTAATTGGTGGGGATTTTATCTCTTTGCTGCGTATGGAGAAATATCAATACTCCCTCTCAACTAGAGTAGTCATTCTGTGCTACACCATGCTTGTTCCGAAATTACTTAAACTTTGCTTTACACAGAGGCTTAGTAAGTATATTAGCAATCTGCTCATCCATGGATATGTACTAGAGCTTCACTGCTCCCCTTTGTACCATGTCTCGGATATAACTAATTTGGAACCTTCTGAAGCCTTACTGCTTTTCATCTTGTAATACTGGCTGCAATATGCTTTGCCTGGAGCAACATCTCCGATGTGCTCTTTCTCGTCCATTGCACTAGTCAGAGTCCAAATATCCTTGTAGCTTTATTTCTCTGTTCAAGACATATCAGAGTCCATATCCAATTGTATCATGTAGGTACCTCAACACATACTTTGCTTTAGATGTTTAAAAATTTAAACTCTACCATGTATTGACTACAAAGCATATATCCAAGTTGGTGCCAACCAGGTACATCTAGGATCCACTCAACTATCTGTGAGATTCTCCAAATCTGAAGAAGAATAGCTTCAGATTCATCATCATATGTGTGGCAAGCCGTCATCCCGAATTTCTTCAAGATCTCTATTGTGTATTTTCATTGACTGAGGAAAATCTCTTTTGGTTTCTGCCACACTTCTAATCCCAAGAATCATGTGCCAAGAATCGCGAATTCTGTGATCTACTCCTTCTGTATCTGAGCACCATGCTTGCTTTGCATTTGGACATCTTGCATTCTCTACATTTGGATGTCTTGCACTAGAGTGACTTGCAGCCTTCTCTATTGTTGATCTTTTGTGTATTCATCTGTGTCATCTCCCATCAAATGGGTCCACTGATATGAGCCTGTTGTTCTCAAGATGGTTGGATACCACTCCAGACTTCCTCTAGCATTGTGCTGCAAACTACTAATGATCATTGGAAGATGAACATCTGTAGTAGAGAGATCATCAATCTCCATATGAGATCCTCTAGACCTGTGGGTCATGGATCCACATATGACTACTGTCACTGCTGAACAATCATCACATTTGTAGCAGCTCTCTCTTTTACAGAAGCCATCCTGCTATCTAATTTGAAACTTGAGCTGAGAGTCATGCTGCTAGAATCCTCTTGCTTTAGAACAAGTCTTATCATCCTTCTCTTGTAGGCCATAGCATATGATCTTTCTTACAAGTCAAATTTAATCAAATTGTTAGCAACATTTCATGCTAATCAATTAAGTCAATGAAATGACATTTTCTTACGTATAATGCACACCATCATGTAACCAATGCATCTTAGCCAATGCTTCAGCACAACACCCATCCATTTCCCAGACACACACGGTAATTATCTGGGTGCCTTCCATCTTCACTCGAACACACGATCAAGAGCATGCACTAATTTCAGTATGTTAGAAAATATGTTTCATCCTAGACTAGCTCCATGAAGTGCTCATGGGATGCTGTGCAACATTATAGGCTACTTACTCAATATATACATAATATGTACTACATGAGCCTACTGCTCATCAACCTCAATCATATATAAATGCATAAAAGAAACCATATCACAGATCTACATATAACGGTTATGAACAATACCCTTCACAAATATTCAAAAGTTTAAGAAATAACTCAAATGACAATACAAATACTTATCTTTCATGTGTTTTGTAGGCTCCCTCTTGATTTTTGTCTTCTTACAAAAATCCTTGGAGTTTCTAGAAGCATACTCTACTTCATCGTCTGATTCTGAAGACCTTGATACTCTTCTTCGGCAAGTTCGAAACTTTCTGAAGTCTTCATCCTTGGTCCTCATGTCTTATGGATGCACTAGGTCCAAGATCACCTTGGATCTACCTTCATAGTTTGGAAAAATCCCTTGGTATTCTTGCCAAGTATACATCTTCTCAAACACCTTCATACTGAAGCTATTGAGTACTTAGAAGTGCTCTTTTCGAAGTTTATTTGTAGTCTCCATCAAATCTGTCTTCTTCTTGTTTTCCTCTGAGGTGGAAGTTCTTCAACATCAGCTGTTGATGCATCTTTCTTTCTTTTCTTTTGAGGGAACTTACGAGTAGAGTAACCAAATGAATGACAATTGTAACATTTGACCTTTGAAGGATCTTGCACACACTCCAACCTGTCTTCCTCTAATACTGGACACCATCTTGACAGAATTCTGAAATTTGAACAAGAAACCCTAATCCCAACAAATATTAGGTCAAAATTGAAATTTGACAAAACTAAAATTTGGCTCCACAGAAAGATGCGCCCTACTTTTTCGGGCCTGTTTTTTCGACCCTATTTTTCGGACTTCTTTTTTGACCCTATTTTTCGGACTTGTTTTTCAACCCTATTTTTTGGACTTGTTTTTGGCCCTATTTTTATGGCCCCACCTTTTCGGTCCTAATTTTATGACCCTACTTTTTTGGTCCTAATTTTCCGGACACCTTTTCGGCTCCATTTTTTGGCCCTACTTTTTTCATTCCTATTTTTCCGGACCCTACTTTTTTCGGAATGTTTTTTGGATTGCTTTTTCATGATGTTTCTTTTCGAATCTGCTTTTTCAGGATACTTTTTTAGATTTGCTTTTTTAGACTGTGTAATGGCCTCTTTCAAAACTGCTCTGATACCATTTTGATATTTTTAGCAGTTAGATGTTATTAACTTATTTATTGCATAAACATAAACTACATGCACACAAAGGATCACTGAAAGAAACACATTTACTGTAGACACAAATTTACCTTGGGAAAATCCTCTCACGAGAAAAACCCAAAAAACTTCTCTAGATAAGATTCTTCAACAAGATACAATGTCTAACCTAGTGCCCAACACTAGTTACTGAATAATAATACAAGAAAGATACAAAATAACCTCTAAGCCCGTAGAAGAGAGAGAAAGACAAAACCCCAAAAATTGTCTTACATTGCTTCTTGAACCCCTTAACTTGTCTTCCTTGGATTTGTGCACTTGTTCTCTTGTTTGAACGAAATTGTGTTGCAAATGAGCCAAGTTCACTTCTATTTATACTAGAAAAGTCACTTTTCCATACTGCGCCGACTTATCTTTTGGACTGGGTCATTTTCCCCCTTAACTGGGTCGACTTAACCATTTGACTGGGTCAATTTAACTAGGTCGACTTGTTCTTGGTTTTGTTATTATTCTTTCTTGTGGAATATCTTTCAAAGCTACACAAAACATCAACAACAATATCCAAGGCAAGAGAGAATCACGATCTAGTAGTAGAAGAGGTTCAACAATAAAGAAACTCGATCCATTTCATCCAAGACACAAGGAATTTGCACCACAAAAAAATTGAATATTATTCCTGTTGAAATGAGCCAAGAGTCTTGCTATCACTCAAAGTGTAGCTACCACGAAAGGTATCCTACCCGGGACGGTAGAGGTGGGTAGCTAACTAAGTGACATCGCAAGGGCCTCGTCTACTACTAGATACAGAGTAGTTGTCACACTAGTCGGGCTCTTGTCACTTTAGATTAAGCAAAAAGGCAAGATCAAGGGGGAGACCCTGATTAGCCAATAAAGGTTAATGACCAAACAAGACAACAAGCCAAGTATACCTAGATGAAATAAAAGATGCCTTAAATGGTGGAAACCCTAGATCTAAGGAAAGACTAAGGGATGAAGAGATTAGGGTTTGGTTGAGGAGGCTTTAGCTATGTAAAATGCTTAAACGAAAGATTAAATCCCAATAGTAAAGTTAAAATGTTAGATCGAGGGAAATCAAGTGTCTTAGAGAAATACCCAAATCGTGTCACCTAGGGTTTAGCCAATGGAATGCGAAATGGATAGAATCTAGAGTTTAATTAGTGGAAGACACTTGAGATTTGTGACTTGATGCAAGATTTGCTGATTCAAAGAGGTTCAAATGACACCCAACTGACAAATATGGAAAAATGACCAACAACCTAAGGAGGGCAAAATGCCTAAAGAACACCAGTACTATATCTAAGGGTAAATGGAGTCGGTTTCGGTTCAAAATTGGTCTCACTAGGTTTTCAGTGATTTTAGACTTGGGTTTTGGTTATTAAGCTTAAATAATCGTCGGATCTATCAGATCTATAACACTAGGGTTTTAACTTTTAAAATAAAAGAGTGATAATGGAATAGATCCCGAAATGACAAAAATAAGGTGAGAAAAACCTGGAAATACTTGCGGCCACCAAGTACGATGATGATCTTCCCTGTTTGAAGCAATTACAAGCAGGCTCTATGCTAAATCCAATGAAGACGTCTTGCTCTCCAAGTGACCAGTGCGCCCTTCTCTTGCAAAAACGATCTACACTAAGTAAGAATCGAATCACATGAGAAAGATGTAATAATGAAAGACAAATAAAAAAGCATCAAAATGATTAACAAGATACAATAGAGATACTCCCTGAGATGAAAACGATTTGAGGAAGAGAGATGGAGTCTCCTCATAATAGCGCCCCCATCAAATTGCTACCTTCACTACCCTCACGACCCCTGCAAAACATTGTTATGGCAATAACATAGATCCACAAGAATGCCAAAAAGAAAAAGACTTTCCAATCTCACATAAGAACATTTGACAAAGCTTCATAAGATTTTCTCAAAATATTTCTATTATTGCCAGAAATCCAAGAGCCAAAAGTCCTTTACAAATGAGAGAGTTTCCAATTATATAGAACTCTCTAATCCAAAACCCTAAGCCTAAAAAATATGGAGGGCTAGAACATATCGACCCCACAAGTGATGAAGATCATGCAAGATGGTGTAAGATACATCAACAATATGCCCCAGACCAATTTCATGCCATTTCCTTGCGCCACTAAGCCAAATCAATTTCCTTGCTAGCCATTCTTTATTTTTTCATATGCCTAAAACATCATCTTGGAAGATAAAAATGCCTGTAACTCACTATTGAAAACTCCTAGATCTAAACTGAGTCCAAAACTAAATCCAGGAACATAGAAATATGGTAATAACTAGTGGTCACACCTATGTGTCCCCTGTAGCGCCCTGGGAGAACCCAATATATCTTTGCAAATAATAAATATTCCATTTTTATATGTCAATCAACAACTAGATGAAGAATTGACCATAATAACCAATACCTGTGCCCAAAACTGAAAACTGAGTGTACCAATGCACTCCAAATATCCAAATCAACTAGGAATGAGTACTCATACTCCATATGTCCATTAATAAATAAATCAAAAGGTCCATCCATGCTTGGATAATAATAAAAATATGGCCTGTAAATGTAGATAATCATAAAAATAATGCAAGTCATCATAAGAAACCACCATTTGTAGCATGAAGCCATATAATGAACACTGATAGGCCATGAATAAGCAATATCAAACACTGTCGGCCAAACTCATCCCGGAACCTATTGTTGGCTTGGTCAAACTGAGTTGACTAGGTCAAAAATGATCAAAATAATGACCCAATTGAAAATCACTAATTCTACCTGTGGGGCCACTGCAAGTCCCATGTTGGCATCAATGACAATTCAATCAACACAACGATCACTGCGCCGATGGAGAAATTGTTGAAGGATGCGAAGTTCGAATGGAACGACTAGTGCCAGAGGAGTCTCGATACATTAAAGCGGAAGATGGTTGTAGCACTGATATAGGTTTTTCTGGATTGGACAAAGGAGTTCCATGTCCATGTCGATGCTTCGTCAGTTGCATTAGGAATAATTTTGGCCCAACCAGGAGAGGGATCAATAGATCACCCGATTGCATTTGCAAGTCGAAAGTTGTCTAATGCAGAGAGAAACTACACAACAATAGAAAGGGAAGGACTGGCGATGGTAAACATTGCAAAAATTCCGCCACTACCTGTTAGGAGGACATTTCAAAATGTTTAGGGATCACTCAGCATTGAAGTACTTCGTCAATAAGCCTTTGTTGGGTGGAAAGATCTGTCGATGGTTACTGCTATTTCAAGAATTTGATTTCGAGATCATTATGAAGCCTGGACGACTGAACGAAGGACCCGATCACCTATCAAGGATAGAGTCAGGTGAAGAACCGAACAACATCGATGATGGTTTACCTGATGCACAACGTCTTAGAGTTGCAATGGTCGATGACCATTATGAACAAATTATTCAATTTTTGACGACAGGAAAAGCCCCTGCATAGTTCACCACTACTCAGAAGAAGCAACTAGTTGTCAGAGCTACTGACTTCCAGTTGATTGCAATACAATTATACAAGATGGGGTCGGATGAAATTCTGCGGTGATATGTTCTTCCGCATGAGTAGGAAAGAGTATTGGAAGAGGCACACAGTGGGATTGCAGGAGGGCACTATGGAGGACGCGCGACGTCAAAAAAAATACTCAGAGCTGGATTATGGTGGTCGACAGTACACGACGACGTTGCGATGTATGTTAAAGAACGAGAAAACCACTGCGGAGAGACGAGATGCCGTTAGTAACTTAGGTAACGTTGCAAGCATTTGACAAATGGGCAGTTGATTTCTTGGGATCTATTAATCCAACAGGAAAAAGAAAAGGTGCGCGATATATCATCACACGACTGATTATCTAATGATATGGGCTGAGGCAGCACCAATAAAGGATTGCACAGCTACGATGGCAGCGAGGTTCATTTTTGACAATGTGGTTACCTAATTTGGATGTCCTAAGATATTGATGAGCGATCAAGGAGCTCACTTCGTCAACCAAACAATCAAAGCGATGACTGAAGAATTCCAGATACAACACAAGAAGAGTACTCCATATCACCCACAGGCGAATGGTGCAGTAGAGGCGTTCAACAAGATATTAGAAAATGCACTTACTAAAGTACGTGTTACGAATCGCGACCACTCGGATCTAAAAATCCCTGCGATATTATGGGCCTACAGAACGACATGCAAAAGACTGGCGGGGCAGACACCATTCAAGTTGGTTTATGGACAAGAAGCGGTAATGCCACTGGAATATATCGTCCCTAGCCTACGCATAGCAGCCGTAACATGAATGAGCGATGAAAGAGCAATTGAGGAAAGACTGATGCAGTTAGTACGCCTTGAAGAGGACCGCTTCATCGCAGGCTTTCATCAGCAAGAGGAAAATGATCGACAGAAGGCATGGCATGATCGCCATGTCAAGATGAAGCACTTTCAACGTGGAGATATGGTTCTCCTCTACGACAGCAAGTTAGCGAAGCACCTAGGTAAGCTCCAGATGCATTGGCTTGGTCCCTACATGATACATTTCATTACCGACGAAGGTGCGGTACAGCTGCTACAGTTAGACGGAGTGCTTTTACTGAAACTAGTAAATAAGAGTCGGCTAAAGCCCTATCGGGATAGCCATGCGCAACACCAATGTTAACGAGTCAGATTAAAAAAAAAATTTCTGAAGGAAAATTTGTCGACAGAAGGAAGAGTGACGAGAGAAGTTAAACTGCGACAAGATTTGGAAGTCGTGGATACTGGACGAGGCACGAACGAGTCAAATTAGGCTGTTGCCAACTTTTTTGTACCATAGTTGGATTAGCTGAGGAGTCGCCAGTTGACAAACATGATAAATGTTTGTTTCCAGTGTATTAGATGATCCGCCTTTGTGTCTAGCCAGTTTTGGCTAGTCAGTTTTTGTTTTGAATAATTATGACCATGGTCTCGCAGGGTTTGTAATAAAATGTGTTAGTAGGGTGTTTTGAGTGGTTCGGTCTCCTAAGACGTAGAATTTCAACTAAGGTATTCCAGGGAGTTTTTTGCCCTTGACAATTATGCTTTGCCTATAGCCGAGTATAATTGACGAGGTTTTTTCCCGCTTCCTTCAAAGTTGGAATGCCCGATTTTGAATTTTGGGCCTTGGGGGGTTATTAGAGTCCAACTAAGTATATATAAACCCTACTAGACATTGTTAGAATAGAGCATGGTCATGTCCTAAGTCACTAGGACCCTCAGAAAAAATTTGAAAATTTTTACCGGACGCGTCAAAATTTTAATTTTTTAATTTTTTAATTTTCCCTAAGTTTTGAATTAAATTTTTCCATAATTTAAATGAAAAAAATCAATTTGCAATAAGTTAGTCATCAAGAACCTGAATTCAGTGATTGAAGGCTCTAACCTTAAGCCAAAAATCATTCTTGATCAGCCAGCCAGCCAGATCCAAGTTTCAGATCATCATTCGGCCACATAACTCATATTTTCTCAAAAAAGTCAGTTTTGGGGAAAATATTGATTAATTAATAAAAATAATTATTTTGGAGAAAATCCAAATCTCTCCAAATTAATCCGAATTCAGCGAAATGAAATGCAGAATGACATGGCATCAGGCATTAATGATGATTGGAGTTGACAGAACTCAGCTTCAGTCAACACTCAGTGAGCATTAAAGATATATTTAGTTAGCAGTCTTGTCATCTCCAGCCAAGCTCACGAATTGAATGTTTTGGAAGGCTGGGATTGGTGTAATGATAATTACGGAGCAAGGAAATTAATGACAGGTAGTGTTTGGTGCAAACCCTAAGGGTTTTGGTACCTATCACTACCAATCCATACCTTCTTCAACCCTCACGCCTCCATCCAGTGCTCACGTGCCTCTGTCCTTGACAGTATCGCCCTCACACGTGTGGGCTCTCAGGTGGTTGGGTTTTGATGATTTAGGTTTGGAGTGGGGGCGCCTTGCCTAGGTGGAGGCCTCCCCTCACTCTTAACTCTTCAGCTTTAGGTTTGGGCTCTCAGTTATGTGCCGAGCCAGTTAGGTCAGGGTTTTTGGTTTTAGGGTTTTGGTCTTCATTCATTGCATAAATAGAGGCTCTTTCAGCTCTATCAAGGTGGATATTTTGTATAGAGAAACTCTAGTGAAACTTTGTAAATGCTTGGTGCTTTTATGCAACCATTGGAATAAAATTAAGGCTTTGGAGGCTCATATGGTGTGACATTGTGGATGATTGCACTTGATGGATGAGGTGATGTTGTTTTAATTCTTCTATTTCTTGTCTATTTGTGATTATGAATCTATGCTTTAGAAGGCTTCTGTAAACACATAAGAACAGGTATTTGTGGTTTGCAAGTTAGCTGTTTATTGATTTACTTTTAGAAATTGAAAAAGAGCATTGTTTTATTCAGTTATATTTCATGCTACTTCTTTATTTCAATTTGTGAACAATACATGATCTAATCCTTTGTGTGGCAAGTCTATGAGTTTTTATTTTGCAGATCACTCCATCCAACCAAGCAGAAGTTCGAGCTCAGCTGTATCTTCTTCTCTTGGAGTCAAGTACACATTTCCGGTAATTGCATGCTTTACGAGATCCAAGTATCTTTAAAAAGATCCATAGGTTTGACCATTTTTCTCCTTACTTTATTCATCTTTCAAAGTAAAATTTTTATGATTTTTGGGTCAGGCAAGGTTTGGGCTTGAGTGGCTTATCTTTCACCAAACCGTATGCCCTTGTTGGCTGTCCTCTCTTGTAGTTTGCAGCCTCTTGCTTTGCTTCTTTCGCTGTCCTCTTTGCCCTTTCTTCTTGTAATTTGCAGCCATCTTTTGGCCCTAGTTTGCAACCTTCTCTCTCTTCTTTTGCAGCCTTCTTTTACCTTGTTTGCAGCCATCTTTTTACCTTGTTTGCAGCCCTCTTTTACCCTTAGTTTGCAGCCTTCTTCACGCTTTGTTTCAGTCCTCTTTTGCCTTTAATTTCCGACTTCTTTTGGCCTTAGTTTGCCCTCTTTTTTCCCCTTTTTCTTCTCTTTGTAGCTTCTTCTTCTATTTTACTTTCCTCCGTTTCATTGTAGAAGTTTGCCTTCTTTTTGATTAGTTTATAGATCTAGTTTTGGTTTTTTGGACTAACATTATAACAAGTTAGTGTTCAAAGCTCAAGAACCCAAAGGCCATAAGCAAGCAAAGGAGTAAACAAAGAGCGAAAAAGACCAAAACACCTCCCTCTTCTTTCTTTCCCTTTCTCACCTTGCTCATTCAAGAAGAGGCTAAACACATCAAATATTGTAAAAAGTTAATAAAGAGCGAGTGGGATTACGGCTCCCACACCCCTCTTCCTCCATTTGGGGGAAGCTTGTATTGTCCCTTTTTCATGCTTGTATATTTGTTTAATGATTTGCTTAGAGTAGAATAGGGAAAGATAGTTTATTTCTGATTAATTCATTTTGCATGAAGTAGAAAAAGACAAAAAAGTTTGTTTAATGATTAGCTTAGAGTAGAATATGGAAAGATAGTTTATTTTTGATTAATTCATTTTGCATAAAGTAGAAAAAGACAAAAAAGTTTTTTTGTTTATTTACTTAGCTAATGCAAAGTTTGTTTACTTTTTGATATAATTTTACTTACCCCCATGCTTTCCCAATTAGGGCCTAAAAAGCCCGAAAGAGACTCTCGGGTAGTTTAGCTTTTTTTTTTCTTAAGGTTTAATCAATTAATTAATTAAGTCTCTTGAACTTGTCATAACCCAAGTCAAGAGCACTCTCTATCGGAGAGCATAGTTAGACTTGCATATCCTTGCATTAGGCATTTAGATTATCTAAGTCTCTTGAACTTTTGTCATAAGACAAGGTCAAGAGCGCTCTTTATCAGAGAGTCTTAATTAATTGACTTAATAAAAGTTGCAACTCACTCCCCCATAATTAATTAACTTCGTTGTCTCCTTGCCGGAGTATGCTCTGACCGACTTCAAAATCGGAGTACCCAGAAGCGGCATTGGATTTTTAATCTTGTAAGAGAAACATAATAAAATTTAAACCCCATAACTAATGCATCAGTGTTGCAGGAAATTTCATAAGTTCTTCTTAGTAGAGGTGCTGGAACTCCCCGCTGTCTAAGCTTCTCAGCTAGTTGGTCAATTTTCGCGATACCAGCCTGGAATACTGGGCGGGCCGTCATGTCTCCAACGGATTAACTTGGAACATTTCCCCGGCTATTGAAAACCCTTCGCTAACACCATAAGCAAGACCACCTAAAATACTTAAAATATACCAAGAGCACTTGCACAACATTACATCCACTAGCTTTATTTCAAGACTTAGATTTATTTCTTAAAGCATTGTAGAGCTCTGACTCCATAAAGGCACTGGTATTTTAATCTTTGCATAATTATTATATCTGGATCATTTGTCTTTGGAACATTTTAATTTCTATCTGTGAATGCATCTTTATAAAGTCTTGAATTATTGTTCATCTTTTAATTCTCTTAATAGCAACGTGGATTGCTTTATCTTATGCGTCAAGTTCATAATAAACAAACACATTTAATTACAGTAACTCCTAAACAACACCCATCCGCATCCGTAAACAATTAAAACAATTTAACCACACTGAGCCATAGAAAACTCTTTGTTAGGGACTACCCCCCTTGGCTTCGTTAGGAGTTAGCCTAAACGGAGGAGCTAGGAGTAGGTGACAGTGCCTAGCTCTGTGCTTGCCCCCAAGGTCACACCTCTCCCACTTTCCTAAGTGAGGAGACAACTTTCGGAAAGTTTTTGCTGCTGGTGTGCAATCGATGGACAACACAGGCAATAAATGAAGTAATTACACCACGCGGATGACGACGCATGTTGAAAAGATTTGCAATTAATGACCAAGGCGCACGTTGGATTTGCAGAATCGACGAAGGATATGGTCAATTAACAAGGATTTAGTAATAATTGCGCAAATCCCTCACACGAAAGGCTTGGAGGCTATAAAATCAGACAAAGGGGCATGGTTCGACCCATTATGCGAGTCAGAAGGAAGAATTAGAGCTAAGAGAGGAAGAGTTAGAGCTAAGAGCGGTGTAGGCATGAAGAAAGGTGTTGTAGAAGCAACAACGCAGATCATTTCAAGCACAAGGACGCAAGAAAATTTGATTGCGTGGGCGACAATCGTAGAAGAAATGCAGGAAATCATGTCCGCAGCAAGGCGACCGGTTAGGAAGAAGAGGAGTGCCAATCTTCCGATCACTCCAGATATAAGAACCAAGAGGGGGATCGTAGCGGAGGGTAGAGCAGATCCATCAACTACGGAGGAAGAAGAAACAACAACGAGAGGAAAACCATCAGGACCGATGATAGTGGACATCCCCGGGTATGTACCACCAAGAATGGAAGGGACACCGTTTGTGAGGATTGGCAAAGCCAACAAATATGCCATCAAGATGTCCGCAATGCCCAAAGGTGTCCATGTGACGATGAATATTGTGGCACGGTTGCAGAAGCTCCAATAATTACCATGACATCCTAGCATTCCCAGAATGCACCAAGGACACCTATGAGGAAAGAGCACAAGGCGACTGAGGTTCGATTATTAGAGAACCCGCACAATGGACATTGGGATTGCAGCGGTCTGGGTTGCTGTCGATTATCCACATGCCGCATTTTGGTCGATCTACAGAAGTTAATTCGCGTGTAAAACAGTTGTTGGCATGTTTCCATGGTGGATATTTGTGGCTAGGGACAAAGGTCCCAATTACGGTCGATTTGATATCCCAAATCACCATCCTACCCAAGGCTGGGGTTGACTCGTCGTAGTACTTTCGAGGGAAGGATAATGATAAGAAGCTGGCAACAAGGCTGCGAAACAAATATGGCGTGATAAAGGATAAAAGGGTGTACATAATTGATACCATCAATGATCAGGTAGTGCGAGTTGCAGCAAAGTTGCTGACAATCAAGATAGTGCGAAAGAATCGCCCGAATCAGTGCACAGCGAGGGTTATCGCATCCGTGGAGTAGTGCGCAACTGACGTATAGATGAATTGGTCCATGTTCTTGCTGAACAAGTTGATGGAGGACGCCATGTTGGCACAGGAGGTTGGTATGCCATTCAGTTATTCTTGGCGGCTAATACTCATCGCGTTGGTCGGTTGGATGGAACCGTCGCATTATCAAGGGATGGAGGTTGACGTTGTCAACATCTGTCGAGGTGTAAGATATAAAAATATCTGGGCGCTCAACGATAAAGAGCGGCAAATGAACAACAATATACAATTTTACCTGTACTTAGACACAATGCGAGAGGAAGCAGTTAAGGTGCCGCGTCTCATAGATCAAGATGCAAACAAGTGCCCCACGCCATTCATATTCAAGCAAGGGCAGACCCAGAGAAGCAATGGATTACAACATAGTACAAGCTAACATATGAAGAGTAGGACGCCATAATTGAAGAATGGCCTCTAGAATGGAAAGTTTCGGTAAGTGACAAAGAATTGTCAGACCTAGGAAATGACTCGAAGGACTCAGAGGAGGAAGAGAACTCGCAAGACGAAGCTTCCTTAGCAACTTCGACCAAGGCGGATTTAGAGAAACAACAGGACGAAGAGCAGACAAAGCGCCATTTTGAGCAAGGTGAGGGGAGCAACATCGCAAGACTCTTCCAATGACTAGGTAAATAAGGTATTGGCAGCAGTCACTATAATGGCCAATGAAATTCAGGCAAAAGTGATGCAACATTCAACACGATACTTCCACCAAGTTACACATCTACTGTAGACACTGACGAACGCAGTGCTCAAGACAAGGATACCGCAAGAAGCAACATTGCAAAGGGCGATTGAGGTCGACATTGGCACAAGAGTACGACTAGTACAGATCTTGCCACATGTGATCACTACGGGGGATGACGATGCTGATGCTACGCTATGAGGACACCATTCGGTTGGCCTCGACCTAAACTTGCTTCCGATGTATACACTGACCAGACTTAAGATCGCATCAAGCCAAGAGATCAGAGACCGCGAAGCAACAGTCCACGACCAGTTAGTGCGGACCAAGCAGCAAGTGAAAAACGCTAGAGGAATTGCAGCGACTAAAAGTGGAAAAGGAGGCAATCATAAATGAAAAAACCAAGGCATTTGAGGACAGGCATAGGTTGGAGAGGGCAGTCTCCATGGCCTGCGAAGAGGTACCGGAAGTCAACCCAGAGATGTTTGCGGAGGAAAAAGTATTGTGACTAGGGAAAGTTGTCGTGGACCTGCGGAAAGAAAACGAAGAGTTGCAGGCTAGAGCGGTACCCATCACACTGCCAAAGCAGCTAGCAGGAAGGAGAAGAGAAATAGAAGATGTCGCAACAGAGATTGTGGAGTTAGAGAAGGGAGTGCAGACGATCGTGAAGGAAATAACACAGTTTTGGGGCAGCTTGGTGCAAGACGAGCAGTTGCACCAACTGGACGTGCAACTCAAAGGCAGAAGCGCAATTGACAATGTTGAGGGGATCACTCAAAACGATGCCCCCACTTGCGTAGGCGACCAAGGCAGCCGAGCTAAAGGGGTTGCAGCAATGCGTCAACAAGGCGCGTGCATGACACCAGTAGAGGACAACGCACTTGGAGGAATTGCAGGGTACAACAGAGCAGTTGGCACTCAAGGGTATGGATGAAATCACAAAGACCAAGGCGGAGCTGACCAAAGTGGCAGATGGGTAAAGAGCATTTGACAGAGCAGGAAGTGGAAGAGTGCACAATACTCGGGGCAAAGGTCAAGGAAGCCATCGAACAAGTCAGAGCAGAATATGACGACTTCAAGGAAAATTTGAACGCACCGGTTGCTTCTAAACCAACTAGAGGTCATCACCCTTTACTTTAGCCTTGTTTTCCATCCTCACCCAAGCACTAGCAAATTGTTTAAACTTTGTAAGTATGGCATATACAAGAGACTTCTAGAAGATTCAATGATTACTCAAAAACACAGGTATATCTTATTGGTTATTATTATTATTGTCACCGTGATTCTGAATGACACGATTTAAGTTGGGTTTTAATAGACATTTTGGAGCAGTTCTTACCTTGGATGCCTGTAGGTTCAACTTGGTTCAGCATCTCACTTTCAATTTGGGTATTTTGACCTGGTCAGCCCAGTTGACCAAGTCAAACATGGTTCCCAAGGCAGTGGCTAAAAATTTGACAATGCTTATATTTGCTCCAGACATGCGCAAGACAAATACTACAGTTTCAGTTTTTAGAGTTTGGCCTTAGATTACATGATCAATGATTATTATCACTTTATTATTTGGTCAGATTACATTATTATTGAAATTATTTTGGTTCTTCTAGAGCACCACGGTTTTCCATGGGGTATGAGTAGTTAGTTATACCATTCTACTATGTCTCCAGATACTCTTGTGCTGTCAGTTTGCCCTAGTTCTTAGCCTGAATGAATATATTATGATTTTTATGATTTTCAGAGGTTGTACCATCAAAAAAAGAACTAGGAAATCACTGGGAAAAACGATTTGGCTTGTGTGGTCAAGGAAATGGCAAGGAAACTTATCTAGGTGATGTATTATGGCTCTCCAGACACTTATACTCCAGATTCAGTCATCAGTATGTCTGAGATTATTTATTTGGCTCGTCCAGGGAGGATGTCCCCCAAGGGGTGCCCCTCACCTTGGCTATGTGTTGTACTACATTGTTATATCTTATGTTTTGATGTTGTAATGGGGCTTAGGGAGAAATGAGCCCCTAAGGTGACCCTCTTGATGAATTATAATGTTATATCTTATGCTATGATGTATTTTAATTTAGACAAGGCATCATTGGGCAAAACGTGTGCCCCCCTTGATCTAGTCAAGTTGATCCATGTAGTGATCCGTGTAAAAGTGATCTCCAGCGTTGATGATGTAGTGATCCGTGTAAAAGTGATCTCCACCGTTGATGATGTTATAATCTCAACTGTTGGATGTAAAAGTAAGTTAGGGTTTGTGTCTCAAAATCTATATAAAGACGAGACCCCCCCCCCATTGTAAACCATGAGCTCTGGCATTGGAACTTCTTAATAAAGAGATTTTTTTGGGATTCAATACTTGTGTCTTTGTGGATAATTGAATGTGATGATGATTGAAATTGTCTTTCTCTTGCATCGACGATATCGTGGCATAGTTTATTGTACTTGTTGTATCCAATTCGTCCTGCAGGTGTAGGAGGCGATTTGAAGAGAAGCCACATTGGTGGGGGGAGTTGCCTTGACGTCTTGCTTCGAATTCATTTTGATAGGGAGTGATTTTTTCTTTACGACTCTTCATTTCTCTGTTAGTTACTTCTATTTTTGCATATCCCAATCTTTCTTGTTTCACTTCCTGGTTTTCCCTGTGTGTTGCAGGAAAGGAGGACGCTTGGGTCACTGAGCAAATCAATACAATCAAGAACTTGTTCATATTTCCCATTTGATCTCTGAGGAGGAAATCCTCATAATCCAGGATGGTATTTGCAAATTCTAGGTAAGTTTTTCATCCTCTCTCTCTATTTTATTTTTCATGCATTGCCCATCATTTGTTTTACTGAAAAATCCCATTGTAGAAAGTAGGAAAATTCACTGGGGCATATTGCACTTGGAATCTCAATTTTTGGCGATTTGGGTTTTGACGACCTTCATCTAAAACCTCTAAAGCCCCCTAGGCGTCACCCTTTGACTCCATTTTGCCACTGGATCGAAGCACTGGTCTTTGGTGTAAGTTGCCCTCTCCTCTTTGCTAGTAGTTTTTTGAGTTTGGTGTGTCTTGGCTTTATTTGGACCTTGAACACTGTCATATCTATCATCCAAGCAATAAATTAAGTGTGTTAGAAGCCCCAATTCTCTATCAAGCCTAACCTAGGGCATTTCCCCAATTTTACACTTAAATCCCCCTAGGGTTCCAAGTTTGATCATTTGGAATTAACACACAAATTCTAGATTTGGTAACCGACTCCATAAGAATCCATTAGTCAAATTCTAGATCTAGTAAATTTTACACTTGAGTAGCATTTCGAACATCTTTAACCACTATCTACTCGGGTATTCCTTAAATCACAACTTTATCCTTAAATTTAGGGTTTCTAGCTTTCACCTTACGTATTCTATGCATATAGTTTGATCTGGTGATTTAGCTTAGGTCTTTCCTTCTAGGATAGGTCTGGGTGTCCCCCATTGTCACTTGGGATTTAGTGGCATAAAGTGAAGGATATTTCAACCGGTGTGACAACCATCCATCATTTGGGGGTTGGGGTATTCGTAGGTCCCGGCTTTAGTTGCCTTTCCCCTTTGCCATCTTGTATTGGATCAATCTTTGGGGGGAACTACAAGATCCGTGATAACATTATTGGTGCCTACCTTGGTTCAACATTTATCCTTAAGCTCTACTCCCGTTCTCTTTGCCAACATTTTTGGCACCGTTATCGGGGAGGTGGAGGCTTACCTTGGTTAATTTTATGTACCTTCAGTGTCTGTGAATGCATTTACCTTCTTATTATTCATATCACATCGGTTTAAATTAGGTGATTGCATTTTCTATTGGTTAAATCTTTACAATCACCGTATTTTGTTACTCACCTCTCCTACGACATTATCCATTAGTGAACACGACAATTCGTTCACCCAGTGACTCCAAAACGCGACTCCATTGAGAAGCGAACCCATCCCATAAATCACAATGAACTTGAATTTATTCCTCTAATCTTCAAGGAGATAAAGGAAAATCCAACCAAGCTTAAAAAGCAACTTCTATCTTGTCTTGATTTCTTTGAAATATATGGGGCACCTCATCCTATGCCAAATAGATACATCAAAAGGTTGCCTCGCTTCTATGTAAATGCATTCGAATCAATTGAAAGTCACTTAGATGCTTTTTGGTGTTATATGGAATCCCTGGGTGTAGAGGGTGAATATGTCTGTATGTGATCCCTAGGTGAGTACTTAGGAGGCAATGCCGGTTTTTGGTTATATGAGTTAGCACTAGGATCCATCACTGGCTACGACATGTTCACTAAGTTATTAAGAGAAGAATGTGTTGATTAAGTTGTCATTGATGCCAACGTTATCTGGTAATTGATGCCAATTGTTGAGTCCTTGGTGCCTCTTGTGGAGCCCCTGAGGGTTAGTGTTTAGGTTGTTTGTGTCAGAGGAGCCCTTTTGACCTTGTCCAAGCCCAAGCTTGAAGCCCTTGGAGGCGTTGGAACAATGGCAAAAGCCTTGGTTACCCATTGACTTGGTCAAGTGCCCCTAAGTTGTATCATGGTCGCATTTGTCTCTTGGTTGATCTTTGGTTACTGGTCTTTGTGTTGCTTGTACTTGTTTTGGTCTCTTGAATGGTTGTTGGATGGATGATGTGGCTCATGTGTGTAAGTCCCTTGATGTGTTGATGCTGGATCCCATTGCTTGCATTGGATGGTCTTGAGGTTGTTGAGTTCCTATGGGGTCCTTGAGTCCACAAGCTTAGATCTTGATCCTCTTGCATGTGGAGACTTGGGTCTTGGAACCCATACTTATGGTGGTATGTTGGAACCCCTTCTTATGGGGTCTATGGTGTCCTTGGAAGTTTGGGTCTTGAACCCACACATATGGGGTTTTGATGGCCCTTGGAAGCTATATGGTCATTGGAATGTTGTAGCCTTGTGATCATGGATATGAATACCGTAAGGTGTTGCAAACTAGTGGTGAGGTCTTTGAAGTTTGTACCCCTCTTTTGGGGTGTTGGTACTCTTATGGCGATGAAGATATATAGTGGAGCCATTGAATATGTTTTTAATGATATGGAGACCTTGAACACGATGATGTTGAAGTCCTTGAAGTCCTTGAAGTCTTTGAATCCATCTTGTATAATAATGATGATATTCCCGAAAAAGACTTTGTTCCCACTTGATTGGTGGTGTTGGGGTCCTTGATACCCTTGATATGATGAGTATATCATGGATCCCTCCTCCTTCTTGATGTGAAGTCTGTGGATGTGAAGACCATCGAATCCCTCATGCCTTTGATGATGTCCATTGAAGCCTTTGACCTTGGAACTTATGCATAAGGTAACATGGTCTTTGGCACCTTTATGTATGGAGTCTTGATGTCCTATACAAATTGAAGAATTGAAGAATATTGGACCAAGAATTTGCAAATAAACCCATCTTAGGGAGATAGTCCTCGTCAAGCCATTTTTTTTGATATGTGGAGCATCTTCTAACTCCTTACGGTTGAAGAGAGATGGATTTTTGAAGTTGGTGTACCCCACCTTTTTGGGTCAGTCGACCAAACAAAAGAGAATTTAATTATTTGTAATTTTGAATTGCATGTCGGCCCAGTTTGAGGTACTAACTTTCCTCCACGACCTATATAAATAGAATATCAAACATTTCATTTGTTCATGAATCAAGTCTCTCTTTGGTATTTCGCAACTCTTGGAGAAGAGTGCGAAACTTTGTGGAGGAGAAATTTTTGGCATCTTCACTAAAATTGGCATAACTTTCTCATACGGAATCAAAATTACAAAATTCTTGGCTTGTTGGAAAGCTTGTTACGAGGGCTATGTGATGACATGATATAGAGTTTCTTTTGGTTTGTCGATTCTTTCTTCATCTTGTGATCTTCAAAAAGGTACACAAGAAGCTTAGTATAGGTTGGTTCAGTTGCGCAAGATTGGAACAGGTTGCCTTATGTGCAGTTGGTTTGACCTAGATTGGGTGAGTTGTATGACCAGTTAGTTTGACTCAGGTGGATTGAGTCTGGTGTGCATTTGGTTAGACTCAGATTGACTGAGTCAGATGATGCGAGCAACAGATTGATTGGTACAACTTGATTGGACAGGTTGACGAGCAATGTGATACAGTGGACAATGATCAGTTGATGAGCAGTGATCAGATGATGAGCAGTGGTTAGTAGTGTTATCACCAACCTTGTAGTTGCCTGTGTGAGGTGAATCCAAGATGGATGGTAGAGGGATAAGCAACTAAGGAGGTGGAACCAAGACTGCCTAGACTCCCAAATGGATGCTTGTCACGTCAATTAAGGCAGTCTTCACTTTATGTTATCTAAGTCCAAGACAACAACAAGGGAGACCCAGATCTACTCTTGACAGGAGAGATCAGACCTAGACACCGGATCAGATCAAGTATGGCTTGAGGTACATAAGGTGTAAGTTAATTGGAAACTCTAGATCTATGGAAGATAATACTCAGTGGACTAGGGCTTTGGATGAGGGCTTCAGTCGTATGAGGGTTTATCCAAAGTGAAATACAAGTGACCTATAGGGGTAATATTAGATCTAGGGTTGAGGTACTAGCAATTGATGAAGATAACCGCTGCCTTGGGAAATGTAACTGAGACAGGGTGAGTAAGAACAAAGTTGGGACTGTCTAGTACCAAAGGGATAGACTCAATGAGAGATATGACAATGTCAGATTACCTGAGTCATCAAGGAGCGGTCAACTTTCAGGGGAAAGAGGTTAAAAGAGGGCTAGCACTAGGCTTGGAGATCAGTGCTTGTTGGGCCTTGGGAAATGGAGTCAGTATCTGCACAGCGTCAAAGTGAACCCACCTGGGATATGCCTTGATCTATGGACCCAGAAAAGTGTTTGGCTCTGGAGATTCAGTTTACAGGGAAACCAACAGAAGGAGGGCTAGCGCTAGGGTTTGGAGAGGCAGATCTAGGACAACCAGGAGACTATCAACTCAGCGTTGGAGGAGAGATGAGATCAGAATGGCCTCATCTACAAACCCAAGTCATAAAATTTTAGAAAAAATCAGATCTGGAAGAGTCAAAATCTGATGGGGGAAGCTAGGATGCTGAAAGTCAGTTTTTCAGATCTAAGGCTACCTGGAAGGAATGAGCTCAGTGTTGGGGGTTTTCTGGAGTGAGGGAGACCTGATCTACAAAGCCAAGTGATTATTTTCTGAAAAAAGTCAAATCTGGAAAAGTCAAAATTTCATGAGGAGCGTTGGGGTTTGAGTAGACAATTTTCTAGATCTAGGGTAAACCAACAACTTTCAAATCAGCGTTGAGGAGGATTTGGTGAGGGGGGTGCCCGATCTACAAAACCCAACAGTGGTTTGTCCAAAGATCGAGTGGTTCCCTGATTAAGTATTTTTTGGATTTTTATTGTTTAGGAGTTTTTCAGAAAATTTGAAGAAAAGCAGGTGCAATGGATTGAGATTTGAAAGAGAAGAGACTGACCTGTAGATATTACCTGGAAATGCTTGTAGATGCCTTGATGATGATGATCCCTACCATCTCGGTCAATTCTGAAAATTTGAGTGAGTTCTAAGACCAACGTTATGCTCCAAGTGACCAATGTGCCCCCCTATGCTGCACAAGCAAACGTCAACAATATCAGATTTGCTGTATCATGAAAGAAAAGCTAGATCTACAGAAAAGCAACAAGATGCAATCATAGATCACAATGAAGCTAATGAAAACCCCCTGATACAAGATGAAGACAATCCAAGCGAGTTGAGCCCCCCCTGCAAAAACGCTCCAGCTGAAAACACACTCCTGTAGACAAAACAATGATCCCGAAAAAAGATATAGATCTCACACAATATTCCGAATGCTAGGAAGCAAGAGACTTTCCAATCACCACCGAAGAACATCAGATGCAAAGCAGATCCAGAAAATGTCCACAAGAAAATCTTTCTATTATTCAGATTCAAGAGCCAAAGACCTCTTACAAACGAGAAGCTCTCTCTTTTAAATAGGAACGAGAGAAGCAAAATCCTAACCACTTTCAAAACGAGTGGCTAAGATTAAAAGATAAAATGTTCTTATCAATGGTTGAGATGAGCTCAACATACAATACATGGATCAATATAACCATAAAGTACCAAAGTGGACTAAATCACCCATAAAGAGGGTACTCCACTCAACAAGAAATAAATGAAGCACATGGTGGGTCCATGGAGTGTTAACTAACTCCCTTTAGGTGCCCCATGGCACAATAAAATAATATAATATTTTATTTTTTGGACTTTCTGCCTCTTTGAGGAAATCGTGAGCCTCCCAAAAGCTCCAGAAAATAATATAAAAATGCCCAAATAATAGGTGTGGGCCCAATCAGGTGCTACAACTGTTGGAGAAGGTGCGGAGGACATCACTCTCATCATCATGACTCATCCCATGTCATTTCTTTGCCTCAGTAGCCCAAATCGATTTCTTCAATAGCCATTTAATCATTTTTTAATCTGCCTCGGGAAATGTGAACCTACCAAAACAGCCTCCTAGGGTGATTGCGTTGTCCAACTGAGCCCACTGGGCTCTCTGGGATGGGGGTACTATGGTACAATCAAGTGGTTGCACCCCCTATGCCCCATACAACGCCCTAGGAGATCCCAATAAAACATCTCCCTGCTCAGACACATCATCCTGTGAAGCAAAACTGCATCAGAAAGGTAAAATGAGTCTGATCATCTCTGTAAGTGCCTGGAACTGAAAATAAGCTATCTCACTGGACTCAAAGAGTCCAAATCCGTCTGGGGTGCATACTCATACCCCTACCGGGTCTCTGCTTGATCATCAACAATATCCAATAAACAATATAATCATCTGTAAATGACTAGATACCAATAATATAACTTAGGCTATCATCCATCTGCTGCAAGTGTTACAAGGTTAAAACACACCCTACAAATCATTTAAGTAACATTAATAACAAGTAGCAGTCACCTCACTGGCAGTACATCAACCAAATACATATAAAGGGTTTTATTTATTATTTACTCAGACCAGACTTTCAGGACTATACTCACTTCATAGTTGTAGTCAATTTGCTAGTGAAGGGTGAAGGCTGAAATTGACAAGGCTAGGGTAAAGGAAAACTACCAACTTAACATCATGACACTTTGGATATGGAAAGTAAAAACTCACTATAACCACATGCCAGACAAACAACAACACAAGGAATGGCAGTGCCTCACAAATGGTTGAGTTGTTCAGAGAGTGCTTATTCAACTCAGGCATCATGTTTACATCAAGTTCGTTCCGGTTTCATTAGGACCATCAATTTTATTTCCATGGCCTTTTTGGCCTATATGACCTTTTGGGACTTCACCAGTGCTTAAAAGCACAGCTAATCGCAGCTTTCATCCGGGACATATTCAAATTTATAAGGTCAACAATATTTGGATATAACATATATTTAACCATTGCTTTTGGGACCTTTTCTTATACCCTTCGAGGGTTATTTTTAGCATTTCATTGCTCTTGCCCTTTTTCAGATATGTGTTAAGAAACACATTCTAGATTTTGCATTTTTCATGGACGCATAGACACATTTTCAACACCAGTAGTGCATGAGCTTTAAGTTTTAGCCAACAACATCTCAAGTGACCAGGGGGAGTTCTGCACAGTGCCAAACATCGGGATAACTGACCAGAATGATTTAGGCATACAATCCAACTCACTAAAGGCAAGTTCTGTCACCAACTCAAAGCCGAGACACAATATAAATAGGGAGGCTTGTCCAACAAAGGTTCTAGCGGGGAAAGGTCCTCCATGCCACAAGTTAAGTAGTAAGTCGGGTTAAAACAAAACTGGAAGGTAACAGATGGGTGGAGACAATGAATAATGAAGCCAATACTAGCAAGCCAGGTTATGGTGGGAATGACTACCTCTATTCTCCCTAGGGAGGGTAAAACCAATGAGTATAGATCAAGAACTTCCAAGTCTAATTAGGGACATCAATACATAATACAAATACATCCAAGTCCATATAATTATGACCGCCAGATCATGACTCTACATGTTAATACATGTCACAAAGATGAGTATAAGAGCAATGATAACCATAACACAATATAATAAAAGCTGAGTCATAATCATGCCTATAATCCATCTGAACCATCATCTATCCAATGAGAAAGCACTGATATAAATCTGGGCATCAAGAACTACTCTGTAAATGACTAAATGGCTACATCAGTCCTCAAATCTGAGTGTCCTGAGACTCAGTCCTGACATGGGAGAGGACAATAGTCCACGAATAAAATAATGATTCGTCAAAACTGCTCATCTCAGCATCTCATATGTAAGAGATCTGGCTGAAAAATGTACTGTATTTGAAAAATAGAATATGGTAGCCCGACTACTATATATGTGATAACAAGTAGTGGCAGTGGTTGTGTAGTGTGGTACATATTGTGCAGTGTAGTACAGGTGTTGATTAACAGGTCCGCAAGATCAGTGCAGTCGTGGTTTAGATTAGGGTTGCAGGACGGGGCAAGGAAAGGGGGTTATAGCCTCCTTCCGGTTGTAGCTGGAGAACTAGGGAGTTGGAGCTTCCTTCAAGTTGTAGCCTCCTTCCAGCTGTAGTTGGAGAATTGAAGTCATTGCAATAAGGGGGTTGTTGCTTCCTTCTAGTTGTTGCTGGAAAACTATTATTATAAAGGCTTCCGTGGTTTTTCCCCCAGGACTTGGGTTTCCATGTAAAATCTGGTGTACTGTGTATCCTGCTATGCTTCTTATGTGATGATGATATGATGATGATAATAATGTTGATGATGATATAATGATAATGCGATAAGGCATAATATTGAATAAGTTGTTGATTGTTAAATTTGAAAAAGTAATAAAAGCTGTGCACACTGATTCACCCCCCCCCTCTCAGTGTACTTGGTGTGTCCAACAGAATGGGTTAAAAATATTGATTCAAATAATGATTGTGTTGTTAAGGATCAATCTAATAAAGATGATCAGGATAACCATAATAAGATAACTGATGATTCTCCTTATTAAATTGATTCCTCTCCTGAGCTAACAGTGAATATGCCTTTAAATGACCCTTTGATGCAACATAATGATGATGAGCAAATGTCGACTCTTCAGGATTATGACTTTGATATTGATATCAAAGGGGAACTTATTAGAACCTTGCCATCATTAACTCAAGAAAGGCACAGATAAAGAGGGAGAACAAAATGATCACTATTAGGAACCATCCATAGTTGATTCTCTCAGTTGTGAATCCATCAAAGACCCTCATTGCCTGATTGACGATTATTTTGATTCAAATTTTGATCATATCTCGGAAGAAGATCAATCACATAACAATTATGATATGATTGTAAGTGAACCTGATAAAAAACATCCTTGTCCTAATGGTATCTGTTGCCCACCTATTTCGACTAGGTGGCAACTCCATGTACATGAAGTGTACATAATTATACCTTGGAAAAATCTGAGGATTTTTTCACTTCTGCAGGG
>LPNX010992470.1:247259-342843 GCA_001517045.1 Pseudotsuga menziesii
TCGATAAAATTTCTTATCCAATCCTTAATCAGGATTGGATATTGACCTTGCTTCTATGTGTGGATACTAACCTTGCTTCAAATCTTACAATCATTCTTGGAATTCAATTGAAAACCTTTTTCTCTCATCAATTTCTGAGATTAATTATTCTAAGTCATCTTGGAGAAAATTTTCAATCCACCCTCCCATCCCAACTTTTTGAGTCTTCTTGTATGGGTTTGTGTTATGATCAAGCTTTTATTTTCGAAATCTTTAGTCAGGACTCTAAACACAGTCACATAATTGGAGAAAATGCGGTTTTTCAGTCTGCCTGGATGAATAACATTTTTCAGTTGACCAATCTTTCTTATAGGTGGTTGGAGAAGTTTTATAAAGATCATTTTCATTTTTTCTCCATTATTGAACAAAAAGTGGGTCGAATCTCAACCTCAGTTCTATTACATTACAATTTGTCCCCATTTAATTTTAGTATCATTCGTTGAGTGTACAAAATCGAGTGTCATAGCTAGGTAGGTGAGGTAACAAAGAATAACGTGGAGAGGTTGAATCATGTTCCACATTATGTTCTTCCATCAACATTAAACTCACATTATTTTTATGATCCTATCGGTATCTTGATGGAGTAAGTTTGTACAAATCAGTCTCCGCCTTGTCATGATTTCATTTCGCCTTATCCAGATCTTTCTTTAATTTTCAAACAAGAAGTTAGAGTGGTGTCATGTTTCATTTGTATTACTTCCAAGACATTTTTAACTTGTGCCATTAACTGTAAAGAAAAATCAATTGATCCTTTCAGCAAGTGGTTACATTGGATCTATGGTTTTACTTAGTACTTGTCTGACTGGTTAGAGTAGGGTAGGTAGGATCGAACAAGCTCCTCTGTGCAGTAGTTTGAGTCTTTTCTGAGTGTTGCATGTGTCTTAAGTCTTTTATTGAGTCTTTTTAGCCATTGAGTTTGGCCCCTTGCATTTATTTAGAGTAGAGTTTATCTTTAGTACTATATTTACATCATTTTATTTCCAGCTTTGCTTTTATCAGTTTATTTTACACATATTTTTCCCATACATGTTGCTCAAGTATTTCTTGCTTCCATGTGCACAGAAACATGAACACCTGAAGAGGAAGCAAAAAATTGAAGTGTTGGATTCTTTGTTGCTGAGATGGAGCTGCGAACTAGAGATTTTTTAGGTTCTCAAGCGCTCTCTCCCTTAGAGCACTTGTCCCAGTTGGAGTAAGATGTTATCACATCTGGGCTACCATGATGAAGCATACAGTTTGATCTCTTTATTGTTCCGAGCCACACATTCAGATGGGGTTATAGCATGCATCATTTCATTTTGAGCCATTCAGAGCCTTTGCTCAGCAATAGTTTCAGATTATTTCCTTTGCTAGGATTGAGATCTCCTTGTCCATTGAGATGATTTTAGTGCTGACCTAGTTCATTCGAGCATACTAGCAGATCTGGTACACAGTTACAGATGGGCATATCAGATAGAGACATGTATATGGTGAGAGCAGGTATATGGCTCCTTGGTTGGATTTTGCTCTTTGATGTATGAACACCTAAGCTTGTTATGTTAGGATTATCATGGTGAACTATGCTTATATTACATATATACTAACGTTAAACTTGTGTTGAGAGTGATTAAAGAGTTTAATGTTGAAGACTATTGCTTATGCCATGCTTTGCACAAATTTTAAACCTTAGTGCTATGCTGATTCCATGTATCATTTGTCCCCATCCATCCAGTTCATCCTTAATTGTTTTCCTCCCATGACCTATGTTGATTGAGACTTGTGAGATTGAAGATCTTTTCCCCATATTGACCCCTGTGCACGATAGACTCCATGTTTTTCTATGTCTCTAGCTATGAAGTGTGTCTTGGCCAGTGTGGCTAAGTTCACCGGATGGTTATCCTTTAGTCCTCAAAACAAGTGCTCCACTCCACAGTGTCTTTAGACACTGAAGCATAAGAACGCATAAACGTTATATCTAAATGATGCAGGGTATGAATGTTATGAATTAGTCAGTGGCCAAAGGATGAGGACTCATTCCTTGTATAATGTTAGGCTCATTTGCTTCCCACAGGGGAAACTGGGTGAGGCAAACTCGTCGGGGCTATGGATGCTCCCTGGCAGTGGGGCTAGGCCTTAGTCATTTACTGGAGCCCAGAAGGATTTCCAGGGCATATGCCTTGTAGGCTGCCTATTATCTTATGTGAAAATTGAAAGTTGTTTGAAAAAGTCAATGGTCAAAGGATGAGCACTATTTCCTTGTTTAATGTTCAAATCATTTACCCCTATAGGGCAATTGGGTGATTCTATCCCCCAAAGGTTATGTCTTTGTCATTTTCTGGAAGCCTAGAAGGCTCTCCAGGGCACCTGCCTTTGAAGGTTGAATAGTGCTCCACATTGTTAAATCTGTTATATGGAAACTTGCTAGAGCCTAAGGAAACAAGCCAAGTACTTTATCCATTTGTGAGACACCACCATCCGCTATTGCTATCTATCATGAATAAGTCATTTTGGTTGAGTGTATTTGTCATCATTCAGAGAGATCACATGGTGAAAACAAACTAGAGGTCATCACCCTTTACTTTAGCCTTGGTTTCCATCTTCACCCAAGCACTAGCAAATTGTTTAGACTTTGTTAGTATGGCATATACAAGAGACTTCTAGAAGATTCAATGATTACTCAAAAACATAGGTATATCTTATTGGTTGATGTTACTATTATTATTATTGTCACCATGATTCTGAATGACACGATTTAAGTTGGGTTTTAATATACATCTTGGAGTAGTTCTTACATTGGATGCCTACAGGTTCAGCTTGGTTCAACATATAACTTTCAGTTTGGGTATTTTGACCTCGTCAACCCAGTTGACCAAGTTAAACACAATTCCCAAGGTAGTGGCTAAAAATTTGACAGTGCTCATATTTGCTCCAGACATGCCTAGGACCAAAATACTGCGGTTTTAGTTTCAATGTTTGGCCTTAGATTACATGATCAGTGATTATTATCACTTTATTATTGGCCAAATTATATTATTATTGCAGTTATTTTGGTTCTCCTAGAGCACCACAGTTTTCCAAGGGGTATGAGTAGTCACTTATACTATTCTACTATGTTTGTAGATACTCCCGTGCAGTCAGTTTTCCCCATTTCTTATCCTGAATGAAGATATGATGATTTTTATGATTTCAGAGGTTGTACCATCAAAAAATGAACTAGGAAATCACTGGGAAAATCGATTTGTCTTGTGTGGTCAAGGAAATGGAAAGGAAACTTATCCAGATGATGTATTATGGCTCTCCAAACATTTATACACCAGTTCCAGTCATCAGTATGTCCGAGATTATTTATGTGGCTCATCCTGGGAGGACGACCCCCAAGGGGCGCCCCTCACCTTGGCTATGTGTTGTACTACATTGTTATATCTTATGTTTTGATGTTGTAATGGGGCCTTGGGAGAATTGAGCCCCTAGGGTGACCCTCTTGATGAATTATAATGTTATATCTTATGTTATGATGTATTTTGACTTAGACAAGGCATCATTGGGCAAAAAGTGCTCCCCCCTTGATCTAGTTAAGTTGATCCATGTAGTGATCCGTGTAAAAGTGATCTTCATTGTTGATGATGTTATAATCTCAACCGTTGGATGTAAAAGTAAGTTAGGGTTTGCGTCTCTCAAAAGCTATATAAAGACGAGAACCCCCCCATTGTAAACAATAAGCTCTGGCATTGGAACTTCTTAATAAAGAGATTTTTCTGGGATTCAATACTTGTGTCTTTGTGGATAATGATGATTGAATCTGTCTTTCTCTTGCACTAAGGATATCGTGGCATAGTTTCTTGTACTTGTTGTATCCAATTCGTTCTACAGGTGTAGGGGGTGATTTGAGGAGAAGGCGCATTGGTGGGGGGACTTGCCTTGACATCTTGCTTCAGATTGATTCCGACAAGGACTGATAATTTCTTTATGAATCTTCATTTCTCTCTTAGTTACTTCTATTTTTACAGATCTCGATCTTTCTTGTTTCACTTACTTGTTTTCCCTTTGTGTGGCAAGAAAAGAGGACACTTGGGTCACTAAGCAAAGCAATACAATCAAGAACTTGTTCGGATTTCCCATTTGATCTATGAGGAGGCAATCCTCATAATCCAGGAAGGTATCTGCAAATTCTAGGTAAGTTTCTCAGCCTCTTTCTCTCTAATTTTTTTTTCATGCATTGCCCATCATCTATTTTACTGAAAAACCCCATTGTAGAAAGTAGGAAAATTCACCAGGGCATATTGCACTTGGAATCTCAATTTTTGGCGATCTGGGTTTTGACGACCTTCATCCAAAACCCCTAAATCCTACTAGGTGTCACCCTTTGACTCCTTTTGCCCATTGGATCGAAGCACTGGTCTTTGGTGCAAGTCGCCCTCTCCTCTTTGCTAGCAATTTTCTGAGTTTGGTGTGTCCTGACTTTGTTTTGACCTCGAACACTGTCATATCTATCATCCAAGCAATAAATCAAGTGTGTTGGAAGCCCTAATTCTCTATCAAACCTAACCTAGGGCATTTCCTCAATTTTACACTTAAATCCCCCTAGGTTTCCAAGTTTGATCATTTGGAATTAATACACAAATCATAGATCTGGTAACCGTATCCATAAATCACCAAGTAATTTGACTTGAGTAGCATTTCGAACATCTTTAACCACTATCTACTCGGGTATTCCTTAAATCGCGACTTTATCCTTAAATCTAGGGTTTCTAGCTTTCACCTTACGTATTCTATGCATATAGTTTGATCTGGTGATTTAGCTTAGGTATTTCCTTCTAGGATAGGTCTGGGTGTCCCCCATTGTCACTTGGGATTTAGTGGAATAAAGCGAAGGATATCTCAACCGATGTGACAACCATCCATCATTTGGGGGTTGGGGTGTTCGTAGGTTTGGGCTTTAGTTGCCTTTCCCCTCTTCCATCCTGTATGGGATCAATCTACGGGGCAATTACAAGGTTCGTGATAACATCACATTAAATCAAACTTCCCCCTTTGGTTATGGTTACTCAAATACTTAAGTGGTTTAGTTTCTTTTTCAAAAGAATATCTAAAGGATGATCTGTTTAGGCACTTATCTAGATCTAGAAGCATAAAGTAATATTTTTGAAGTAGATCTAGTTTTCTTGAATTACTTGTGCATCATTTCTAGCCTTCAGTACGTAATATTTTTATGTATTTATTTGGCACATTTGGTGCATTACAGGTGGCTGGTTTATCATATCGCTAGGACAAGGAGAAGTGCTGTCGGAAAATCAAAGATCTATGTTGTTCAAAGACCTCCTGGAGCACCATTCTTGATCTTGTCTTACTCATAAAACCTTGTATGCCTTTGGATCCAAAATTATAAGGACCAAAGGCATCCACCTCAAAAGCTTTGTAAATACCATAATAAAAGACTTTGAGTAGGCTCCTAAGAGTCCATTCCCCATCCTCCCTGGGGGGGATTTGCGTCGGTGCACTTTTTTCATGGCTTTTCTTTTGTTACTATAGTTTTTCTTTATAGATCAATGTACTTTGCTATTTCAAATTTCAATTTCATTCATTACAAAGTAATACAAATACTAACCCAACCTTGCTCTCCCGAGTACGACCTTCATGCCTGAAAGAGACTCTTGACTGTAGTAATTAGTTTCACCTTTTTCTTTTTTCTTTTTTAGCTTTTACAATTCTCAATTGGAATAAACAATCAGCCCCTTCCGTGTATGCTCTTTCCCACAGCAAGTTTCCCACAACAAGTTCGTCCTGAGCTTTGAGATAACCAAAAGCGGAAGTGTGCACTTTATAATTTTCCACATCTAACTAAGCAACTCACCTTAATAAAATCAATTGCTCCTTGAACATACAGTATTCCAGAGTTATCGAAATTCAAGACTTGTGGGGAAATTTTGCAAAGGAAGCGGGAACAACTAGAAAGTGACCACAGGGCTTCGTCATGGCACACCCTCATTTGGTGTAGTGTTGGACACATCCCCGTGACTCCATCTAGCCGACACGTTCTTGTGCGGAGCTACATTAATTGAAATCCGGACATATTCCCAAGTACCTCACGTTATATCGGGAATTCTCTTTTCCCCTAAATCCATTTCATCCATAATAACTAAAACTGACCAAGATGCACTTGCACAACATTTCCCCTTACAATATTATTTGACTCCACGACACTGGTCTACAATCTTTACTTTCTGCTTAAATTAATCAATGTGCTGTCGAAGTTATCTAAATCATTGCAAGTCTTGTCTCAATATTTCATTTCAAACTCCTAGACTAATTTCATCTTTTGTTTCTTAGGTTAAAAGCCTTAGATTCTTTTATAGGGACTACCCCCCTTGGCTTCGCTCGGAGTTGGCCTAGACGGAGGAGTTGAGTGTTGAGTGATAGTATCTCAACTCGAGACTTGCCCCCATGGACGTACCCAGTGGCTTGAAGATATCTGCCATGCCAAACCCACCGAGGTGCGTGAAAGGCGGCAACAGGCGTGTCTTATGTCATCCAATTTGTTGTATCTACTATTTTTATCCAAGTTTTCCTTTATATTGAAAGTTTGAAACAACTATTGTACGAAACAAAACAACACATTCGAGGTAAAACAATGAAAACTCAAAACAGGAAATGCGAGACAAATCTCCATCTCTCTTTCCAAATAGTCAAAGAAGAGTTTTGTCTAATGCTCAGTCCCATTTTTTTATAAACCCAAACTAGTTAGTGAAGATTAACACCAGCAATGTGAGATGAATTTTTACATGAGAAACTCATGCAAGAGGCTACTGCTCAAGACTACTCAAGAAATGAAAGATCAGCATATAGGTTCACCCGTGAAGCATCCCCTTATAGAAAGAGTCAAAACTAATAGTGAAGGATGGCCCCACCCATTTAAAAATATAACTCAATCTCAGAGAAGATACAGTCAAAATCACTACCAAAGCAAAGTATTAATACAGTAAAAATCACTTTTACTGATGTTGGCAATCCTCCTCATTCTACATTGTTTCAGTATAACTCGTTCTCTAGTCCTACTTTTGCACGCGAGTGTTGCCTAATGTCAGGTAATGTCTTGTAAATCTATAAATTTGCAGATGCATAAATTTTATGGATAGATTACTTTGTAGATAGTTGATTGCCTACCTGCAAATCTCAAGTTTAGACTCTTACTTTCGAATCTCCAACCGTGTAATTGGTCATATTAATATAACATGGCTCACAGGATTTGTGACAAGATTCACATTGTGATTATATATAATGTAATCTAATGCACAGATGCACTTAAGAACATTAACGTCTTGCAGAGATTGTCAATTTCAGTTTTTGTGCACGAGGCTATTTCTGATGGCTATAGATTTTGCATTTCAAGATATTATTGTACAATGCAACTATTTTAATGTAATACTGTGATGGCGGCATGTTAGAAGTTTCACATTGCATTTCATGAATTGGCTTATTGATTTTTCTCTTTTGTTTTAGTTTAACCTGATTGTCTCCAAGGGATGCATGGGTCTTTGGAAAAGAATTGGCAAGGAAGATGGATACTAATTAAAATTTATCTTTGATGCATTTTTTATGCAGACAACAGTGGCGTTTGTAAGCTTGATTTTTACTGCTATTCCGACATTAATTGTAAGTAATATATGATTGTTCCTTGGTTAATACACTCAGAATTTGATGCCCAACAATTTACATTAGACAGTTGACTGTATTATGTAACTTAGAATCAAGTGCAGTAGGTCTTGAATGAATCTATATGTTAACAAAATTACAAAGGATCTGATTAGTTAACATCTATAGATTCACAAGAGTGCTTTCCCAGTAACCCTTTCTTGTGTGAGACTAGCTCCTTGGGTTGGGCTCTGGTCCTATCTGCTTTATGTTATAATTGAAAATTTTAATTATTGCTTCTTTTGCAAGAGATTTGTGGGTACCTGAGTGATGCCATTTCTAGTGTTTTGCCTTAAGAATAGATATTGTGGGCAAGGACCAATAAGAGGCTTTATCTGGCAGTTTGTCTTAGATTGATCTGGCAACTTATGTATTTAGGGGCTTAGCTAGACCAGTCCAATTCAGAGTTAAGTGGGATGGATGAAGATGAGTGGGTGTGGCTTACACATCAAGAATCATTGAATCACCAGATATCTCTCGTTTTGTACCATAGTGACACACACATTTGGATCGTGTCCTTAGTCAGAGTTGGTATTCATTTTGTGGGGAGTGATTTGTTGTACTCATATATTTTTCTGAAGCCCTATTTTTTGGCTGGACTTAGAGCTGTTCTAATAACAGATTATTCATGTAATGATACCACTGGAGATTTTACTAAATTATCATCTGTAACTAAAGTATGTCGTAAACCAAGTTCTAGCTTGTGTATTTGGTCTAACGGCAATCGTGAGTCCAAAACAAATTTCATGTTAGATTGCTGGTTGTTGGGCATTGGAGGCGTTTCATAGTGCATCTGAACTTCCATTATCAATAAGTAGTTTTTCATTGTGAATTTCTAGGCTTTGGCCTTTCCAGATTTGTACAATGGGCCTAAGGCCTACTGACACTAGCATAAAGTGTGTGATGCAGACAAGAAGTTGGTTACACTGTTGGTTTTATAAATGGAATCGGGAAAAGGAATTGGGAAAAATGAGGTTCTAGTGGCATTGTGTGTGGAAAGTTATGAGCAATTACATCTTGGATATAGACAAGTGAATACTTGGAAGTATGAAGGCTATGAGGAAAAATGTAAGAGCACAGGAGGAGGTAGATTAAAAGAGGAGATTGGAAATATTGATTGCAATTAGATTGCGCTTCTGAAAAGTCTTTTGGTGTTTGATCCAAATTTTATCATATAAAAATTAGAGAAGATAGTCAGTACCACGTGAAGCACACAACTGCACATGACTAGAAGTCCATAAGGTTCATCAGCCTATAATTTTTTCTGGAATTTACTTTGAGAGACATGCCCATATGTCAAGGGCTGCACTGCTTAGCAGAGACAAAAATTCTTTTGGACTGCTATTTGGGTGAGGAAAACTATGATGGGAATGGAATCTTGGCGGATAGATTAATACTTTGTTGACCTAGTGAGTGAAGGTTTCATTGGCTTGTTTGTCTACAATAATTTTGGACAACATAAAAATGGCTTAAGAGCAAGTATAATGCAAGAGAGATCTTTTTCCCATGGGCATCTCTTGAAAGGAACCTTCCAAAGACAAAATGGACCTGATTATAAATGAGGGCTTAAGAGTCTTTATACTTGTGCCCCCTTAGGATTAGGTTTAAAGACAAAGCCTGAAGTGAGAGATTGTGAGTTGAGGTGACAGTGATGAGCAACTTTTGTTGCCACCTGGGTTGTGCTAATGGGTTGGAATCTTTTCTGCTTAAATACAAATTGGGCGGTAACAGACTCCACACATGTAATTTCAATGCTTCATTTGAGGAGAGCGGATGAAGGAGAGACCACATGTGCTACACATGCGGAGTCTCTTGGAGGAGTGCATCGCTTGATTTTGGTTCTCTTGCTTTATTTTATTACCATTTTGAGGAGGGTGCTCTTGTGATATAGATATTATATTGTTTCTTACACCTTTTGACAAGGTCCTCATGCATATTCCATGGAAGGCATTGGAGCTTTGACCTATTTCTTCACTACTCTAAGAGGGTGCAGCCCTTGATTTGACATCTATTGTTTGGAGATTTGTACGTGGCACAACCACTCATTTTTTTTGAGTTGTTGAACATGTCCACTAAGTTAGCTAAGTGGATAATGCTATTTTATGCTTTTGTAGATTAGATCTAGGGTTTTAGACTAGATATTATTATTTTATTATGGAGGTTTTGATCCTAGAACTCTATAAAAGCAAGGCTCCTCCATTTGTAATGGTTAGTGATGGTTTAGAGAAACTCTAGTAATTTCATGTGGTGCTATTGGAGGTATCTTGGAGCTAATACAATTGGAATATTGCTGCTAAAATCTACTTTATTGGTTTGCATTGTTGGAGATGTATTCATGGAGTGATTTTTAAATTGGTAACGTCATTTAAATTTGAATTAGCTAAGTAGTGAATGGTTTCATTCTTGCTTTTCATGTCTTACAATTTGCTTTGTAAATGAGAATATTAGGACTGTGTTGAGGTCTCTTTATGCATTAGATTCGTGTTGTAGAGAAAATGTTTCTCAATCATTTCTTAAATCTGCTTACTATTTAGTAAGGAACTAGGTTGCAAGGCATTCATATGGTTGTATATCTCTTTTCTTTTGCAATATGAGTCCATTGTAATGAGTTATCTTTTGACCTCATGCGCCCAATGGTTCCTAGACACTAGTACTGCCTTCAACCAGCAAAATTAAAATAAAATCTCAAGGTAAATAAAGTAAATCAGAATTTTCAGATCTGCAAATTCAACTTTTATCCACCATTGTTATCATTTTAAACCAGCTTGATTTTTATTTAATCAATTCTGAAATTTGTACCAGCAAAACTGACTAAAACAGAATTGATTCAGCTGTTAAGCCACCCTACAAATCTGTTTATAGGGTTGCTGTCAAAAGAATTTTAAATCTGAAAATTGTACCAGCAAACACTGTCAAAGAAGATTTTATTCAACAGTCAAGTCACTCTCAAAATCTGCTATAGGGCTTCTGTTCAAAGCCTTCAAAATTTGGAAAATACATTACAGAATATCACTAAATTAGTAAATAGTAACACCAGAGCAATGTTTAGTCTATCAAGCCTCCTCAAATCCTTGATTAAAAGAGATAGACTATTTCTTATAGGGAAGCCTCGTCTGTGCTGGAATATTTTCAGCCTAAAAATTAGAAGAGGAATTGGCGAGGTGACAGTAGTCTCCCTGAGTTCAGCCAGAGTTCTTGTTGGTGCTTTAGGGATTTATCATAGGAAGCAAAGGGTTTGGGTTGTAAGTTGTAACATTCCCCAAATTGAGTTCATAGAATTTCCGCATTTTCTTGTCAGAATAGTGTTCAAAATAATGTTACTACTGGAAATATTTCTTGAACTAAGAAGAAATCATCCTTTCCCTAATACTATTTTACATGCTTTGCTGGTCCCGACTCCCACCAAATTGAATCCTCTCTTGTAGATTGCATATAGCAATTCTAGCCTTCAAGTTCATTGAGTAGTTATGTAATTTGAAATGCTTTCTCATCCCCAACTAGGCTTCAACATCTTGCTTCATTTTGTTCTCACCATCAAAGGTAGGTGTCATTTTGTGAAGCTCTTCTTGCAAGAAGTATTATTCATGCTTTCTTCTTTGTGTCTAATTGTTAACATATTTGGGTTGCTCAATGGATCCTCAAAATTATATAACTCCTTCATGGGGGAATGAGATGGAGATTGATGATCTCTCTGATTTCTGGTAGCTCTTCTTGATTCTCAGAGTTTTCCATGAGATTCCCTCTTTGAGCGACCTTGGTGTTTTCCCACATCTTCCGAGCTAGATTCATGTTGTAACTGTCTCTCCAATTAAGCTTTGCACCAGTTGAGTATTTTATTATTATTTTTCCTTCCCTTGTCTCTCAACGTCCTTTCATTATCTGCTCAACAACTCTGAACTTCAACTTCCAAACTCCTCATGGTTTCCCCTAGATCTAGAGGATCGTTTGGTTCCCTATGTCCATTAGATTCCATCTCTTCATTTCCCACACTAACATTCAGTTCTCTAACTTCTTCCTCATTGTCAAAAGGATCTTGTCCAGACTCCATAGTCCTTCATGAGTTAATTTTGAATTCTGTACTCTGTGTCTGATATAGCATTGTATCTGCAAAAGTGTTCTTACGATTACATCTGTTAGATGCATTTTATCCCCAACATTGTAGAGATTTCTTTCTTTAATGCATTCTGGAAACTATACACTTTGATATTTTTTGACAAATCAAGGCCATATTTTCTTTTCTTTCCAAATTTTGGAAAAATCAGAAGTACCTCTCTAGAATCTAAACCTTTAGGTTTATTCCCTTCTGGATTATCTTTCCAGTGTCTGTACTTATGTTGAATTCTGAGGTTGGAGCAAAAAGGTACAACTCCAAGAAGTTACCATTCTTGCACAATTTCTATATTCAAGACTGGACACCAACATCTTCCATTTATAGAAGAAAATCCAACAAGAACCAAAAAAAATTTAATTCAGGCATTGAGAGCGATTATGATTGTGAGCACTCAACAATCTTCAGTGCAGTGATCCGATATCCTAGTCATTTTCTGCATCAATATGGAAATGTCAACTTTTTAGTTTTTAGTTTTTACCTTTTGCACTTTATCCAAAGATAGAAAATCTGGTGGAAATTGCTTATCTTTCAAATGGTAAGGATCCACAATTTTTTTTTTGAAATAAATACTTCTATTGACATGGCATACTATGTGTCATGTGCTTACGTGGTTGTGGTTTCCACCTGGAGGCTGTGTCATCCTTTGGCATTGCCATGCCACCCTTGACTTTATTTGCACATTACTTTTCATGTTCCCATGGCCATTGGCATATATATATATATATATATTATTAATTATTTATGGGGTCCTTAGGCCTTATTGTTCCCTTGAATTTATCCATATGGTACATATCCCAAGTTTGATGGGACTATAGGGTCCCTCCTCTATCCTTGGTCCCCATGTTCTCCATTGTGGTGTCCCCACTTGGACACATGGCAGCCATCCAACAATTGAGGAGGCACAAGCTGCAGGTTTTTAACTTGCCTCGTGCTGTCCGCAATGGTAAATTGCCCATACATGTGACACTCATTCTACCATTGTAGATCCTGAATACCAATTTCCAAAACCACAATTTGGGGATCCACAATATCACTTACAACTCTTCCAATACCACTCTGCATATACCATTCTACAATTGCAGAGCTCAAATGTCAGTTACCAAAACCATGATTTGAGGCTCCGCAATACCACTTATTGCCTTCCAATACTATTTTTCTACGCTTCAATCGTGGATTTCATGCTTGTTGCAAGGCTTTCACCTGTCAACTCGGATTGACCTGTCATGGGTTCCTCCATGTCGACATATGTGGTCCACTTACTAACCCCATGGTCACTTCACAACTTTGGTCACCATGTGACCAATTCCTATCAATGTTTCCTTGAAAAATTAAACCCCCAAATAATCCAGGTTTGATACTTGGGCATTGGCTGCATCAATAACAATTGGATGGCCATAACTTTGTAGGTATGGCTTCCCAACCTTGGCCGCTTGTAAATTCTTACTCTCAAGATGAAAATCAACTCGATTGCTAACCATTCGAACTTCTGCCATCATCAAAATTGGGCACTTTTATTGATTTCACAATTTGGCCATTTTGCTATGGAGTTGAAATTTGTAATTCATGATAATAACCTAGAGTGCTTCCATGCCTAGGTTGTATGCTTTGTCAAGCACACAAACTGGGCATTTTGAAGCCATGTTATCAATTATGGGCTTTATACATGTTATCCACTAAGTTGTACTTAGTTGCCAGTGAGGCGCCAAATATTTGAATAGGTCACTTGTTCATACTCAGTTCTCAAAAGTTTAGAAGTCCTTTCAGGGCCAATTTTGGCCCCTTTTTAAATTTTTTGCATGTTCATCCCTTGTGGCGAAATTTTAATAAGTTGATGTAGTATGATGGCTTTTTGTAAAATACTTGGCTAACTTAGACTTAATCATCAATATGTTACTCTAGAGTGTGTTTTCCATGGTGATTATATGTTGCTTTTACGCGACTTATAATTTCTAAAGTTGGAGTAATCATCTTGGTGGTTAGTCCTTAGGAGGTTTTTAAAGTCTAGATGTCAATGTATATGACCATGCTAGTCATCAATATTGAGTGATATGAACATGTACTAGGTTCCCCATAGTTTTTTTTTATAATTTTGCATATATATATATATATATATATATTTTTGTTGTAAAATGAGTCAAATTTGTAAACTTTTAATTGTAAAAATTAAAAGTGTTATAAAAGTGTGGCTAGGGGGCTAATTTTTCCATGGGGGTGCTCGTTTCTAACTCAGAGCACCCACAATACGTTAAAACCCACTTTTGAGAGTATTTGAGTGATTATTTATCAATTAAATTAGAATTCTCTCGAAAATGGCCAAAAAGACAAAACATCAGCATCCCTCATATCAAGCAAGTTTGTCCCATACATGTCTAGAGAGGTGGCTCAGTTAACTAGTGATCAAATCGAGTTAAGTGAAGATGGTTTGGCATCAAATCTTTGAAGTTTGAGTTCACTCCACTTAGAGAGGGCACATTCTCCCTCAAGGAGGGCACATCTCTTGATGTGGCATCTTGCAATTGAGTGGGTGGCCATCCCAAAAAGGGAGGGCACACCTCATGAGAGGTGGCGCCCATCCCTTGGTTCAAACTCCAATCAAATCCCCTTGATTTCTTTGTAACTCACCCTCCTTCTCTAGTTAGGAATGCACCCCCTGGGGTTTGAGTTTGCTATTTAAGTAGGGTCAAGGTCTCTCATTTCTCATAGTTAGAGAGGGCCAGAAAGTTACTCAAGTTTTGTAGTTGTTATTTGTAATATCATTTGGAATAAAGAAGGATTTTGAGGTAGATCTATGGACCAATTCTTTTCATGTATGGATGTTGATTGCCAAATGCTTATGAGGTAATATACTAATATCATGCTAGTTATTTTTCTGTCTTAGGCTTGTAGATCTATCTAGCTTAGAAGGCTACTACTATCCCATAGAGCAAGCATTTGTAGTTTCAATTTGCTTGTTTATGTTTTGTTATTAGAGATCTAGGAGTAACAGATTGTAGTCGGTTATACTTATGCTCTCCTAATTTCTTTTAGTGAAATATATTGGATTTGACCTCGCTTGTGTAAGGTTTTGTGTAGCTGTGCAGGTTACCATATTGGAGAAGGGGTTGGGCTCGGTTGCATCCTCCTCATCTTCAAGATCTTTTTAAAGACACAATCCCTCGGTGTTCCACCAAAGCAGACTCCATGACCCAACATTCCCAAGCTTCTAGCACTCTTTCCATCTCCCTCTCCTTCATTTCTCTTTAAACTTTCTTTGGTTATGGTTACTCATATGGTTAAGTAAATTAGTTTGTCTTTTAAAGAATATCTAAAGGGCTGATTTGTTCAGGTATGTATCTAGAAGCATAAAGTAATATTTTTAAAGTAGATCTAGTTTTTGTCAAGTACTTGTACATATTTCTAATCTTCCAATAATTAGCATTTTATGCTTTTAACGGTTTATTTGGCACATTTGGCGCATAACAGGTGGTTGGTTTTACACTTTTCTCGCCAGGACAAGAAGAGGTGTTGTCGAATATTTCAAGATTCAGGTCATCCAGGACCTCCCAGAGCACCATACTTCGATCCCTCTTCTTCGTTAAAGCCTTGTAAACTTTTGGATCCGAATAAATAAGGACCAAAGGCATCGACCTCTTCTCTTGTAATATTAAATAATAAAGGAAAAGCAAGTGGGATACCCAGTGTTGAAATATTGTAACTTCGAAGAATATTCTAAATGTATTTTATTGTTGTAATCTATCAGAGATGTTTATTTCCTCTGTTGGGATGTTATTATTGTATTTGGTCATCATAGAGTCATGAGGTAAAACCGTCGTTATAAGTCGGGTCAATAGAACCCTCCAGAATATAATATTATATTGTTTTGTGTCCTTCTACGTAAGTCGGCACAGTAAGTTTGTTGGGGCCAACCTAGTTAGGGAAAAAGTCAAGTAGAAGATAAAGTATAAATAGAAGAGGTGTGCTCATTTGGACACACACACTCACTTATGTATAGTGCATAAGAGAGAGAGAGAGACAAATCTGCAAGGAGAAGGAGCATCTATTTAGGGTTTTTTCTTTGTATTTTTGATACATCTATATAGAGGAAGTTTTGCTAGGTTTTCTTCCCCTAGAGGGTTTCCTAGGATAAATCTATGTCTATCTTGTGATTGTGTTTCTTTCAGTGATCATGCATATGCTATTGTTGTGAAATTGAATTGAATACTAATGATACTAGCTAAGCATATGGAATCTTAACATGGTCTCAGAGCTAGCCTGAATAGGACAACTTTCACAAGGTGAAACTCTCTCTCCTCTCCCTCCGACAAGAAATTAGGGTTATTGTCAAAGTTGGAATTTTGGAGATCTGATTGCATAGAAAGTTGTGCCTCCCTAGAGCGCATCTATTGAGCCCTAGATCGAAATTTTTGAGTGGGTAGATCTTCGAGAAAGTCAAACCCTAGTTTGGCTTTGGACCAGAAAACTGCAGAAAACTAGAAAACCAGAAAACTGCAAAAACTACAGATTAGAATCTCGTAAGTCAATTTTGAGAGGTGAAGATTTGGAATCTCCAAAAACCAAGTTTACTAGTCAACTCGCCTCAGTCAAGCGCATCTCTTGTTAAGGTCAGTTTTGCATGAGAAATTTTTATTTTTTAGTGACCTCCTGGATAAGATGGCCCCAAGCACTAAGCTTGACAATAAGCTAGAATGCATACACAATTTTTGAGCATGGAAATATAGAATTGGCCTCATTCTTAGAGAGAATGATCTTGACAAATACATCAAAGGAGAAGTTGCAGAACCTGGAGAGGATGAAGCTAAGGAGAAGCACAAGAAGGACCTGATTAGGGCAATGAAGATCATTGCTGATTCTATCAAATATCACTTGATTCCTCAGGTGTCATCCAAAGAGATCTCGAAGGAGATGTATGATGCCCTATCTAGAATGTATGAAGGAAGGGACATCAACAGAAAGATGAATTTGAGAGCTCAATTGAAGAGTACCAAGATGAGCCAAGGAGAATCCATCCAAGACTACTTCACAAGGGTTTCCCATTTCAAGGAGCAATTAGAAGCCATTGGAGACTCCCTTGATGAAGATGAGCTAGTTATGACTACTCTCAATGGTCTCACTAGACCTTGGGATTCAATCATCCAGACTATGTGTGCCAGAAAGCAAAGCATGAAGTTTGACATTGTATGGGAAGATTGCATCCAAGAGGAGGCTAGAGTAGCCAATAAAGAAACTCTACTTAAAGAAGATGATCAAGCCCTACACACCCATACCAAAAGAGGAAGAAGTCAATCTAACTTCAAGAAGGAAAGCCACAAGGAGTCTCAACCTCCCAAGAAGTTCCAAAGGACAAGAGGAAACAATCAGAGGAAAAACTACTCCAACTTTCAATGTTTCAATTGTAACAAGATAGGACACATTGCAAGAAATTGTCCATTGAAGAAAGAAGAATACAAGAAGAGGAACGACAAAAGACATCATGCCCACCTAGCTGAAGTTGAAGATGAAGGCGAAGAGGAAGAAGGACCTCGAAGAAAACAAGCAAAAGAAGAAGATGTAGAAGAGTATGTATTATTCTCTGCACTCTCTGGGTCTGTGACACCTGAAGAAGATACATGGCTTATTGATACTGCTGCTTTAAAGCACATGATAGGACAAAAGAAAACTCCATCAAAACTTGAAGAGAATAACTCTCCTTAGAAGGTAGCATTAGGAGATTACTATTAATATCCTATCAAAGGAATTGGTGAAGCAAGCTACAAGCTTGATTCTAGAACCCCCATGAAGATGAAGGAAGTCTTATATGTACCAGGTTTGAAGAAGAACTTATTTTCTATCTCAGCATTAGATAAGAAAGTATATAGGGTTGCATTCATAGATGGACAAGTACTTATGTGTCCCAAAGGAAAATCAATTGAAGATGAAATTGTCATTGGTGAAGAAAGAGGCCTATATAAACTCAAGGGACATTAAGAAACAACCCTTGTTCATGAGACCACTAGCCCAAGTGAATTATGGCATAGGAGGCTTGCTCACATCAACTACATAGTACAAAGCACTACCCCATGTGAGCAAAGTAGTGACAGGTTTACCAGATTTGAAGATTGATCACGAAGGCACTTGCAAAGGATGTGAAAAAGGAAAGAATATCAAGAATCCATTTCCAAAGAGTGAAACAAAATCTAAAGGTACGTTGGAATTAATTCATTCAGATGTATGTGGTCCAATTCCCTCCACATCTTTGAGTGGTTATGAATATTATGTTACATTTATTGATGACTATTCAAGAAAGACATGGATATATTTCTTGAAAACAAAGGATGAAGTATTTGAAAAATTCAAGGAATTCAAAGCCTTGATAAATAATCATTCAGAAAGAAGAATCAAGACACTCAAATAGACAATGGTGGAGAATATACTTCAAAAGAGTTTGAATCCTTTTGTAAAGAAGCTGGAATCAAGAGGGAACTAACCACTCCCTACAATCCTCAACATAATGGTATTGCAGAAAGAAAGAATAGGACCATTATGGAAGTAGTGAAGACAATGATACATGATCAAGATCTTCCAATGCATCTATGTGCTGAAGCATCAAGAACGACAGTTTATGTACAGAATAGATTATCCCATAGGGCCCTTGGATTCAAGACTCCAGAAGAAATGTTCACTGGAAAGAAGCTTGAAGTGAGCCAATATGTTCACATACCAAAAGAAAAGAGAACTAAGTTGGACCCTTTCGGAAAGAAGGGAATATTTGTTGGATACTGTGAAGTCTCCAAAGCCTTCAGAATATACATTCCAGGATTTCATGACATGGAGATTAGTAGAGATGTCACATTTGACGAAGAAGCAACTCTCAAGAGATCCAGGAAGTGCCAACATGAAGAAGTATATGAAGAAGATGCACCTCCCAGAAATATAGAAGCTGCACCCTTCCCTGAAGAAGAAACATCAGAGGACCATGATATGCTAGAACCTCAAGAACCTCCTACTATGAATATATCATGAAAGAGAAAGCCTGCTTGGGTAAGAGAAATTATACAAGAAGCAGAGAAGTATGAAGCTCCAGAAGGCTCCACAAGAGTAAGCAAGAGGTCAAAGCTACTTTCCAGTTATGTGTCTTTGATGTGTGATCTTGTAGATCAAGAACCTACCAGTTATGAAGAAGCTCTACCGAAGAAGAATGGGTGGAAGCAATGACAGAAGAATACCAATCTATAATGAAGAATGATATTCGGGATATAGTTTCCAAACCAGAAGGCAAAAGTGTGGTATCTTCCAAGTGGATCTACAAGATAAAGCATGCAGCTGATGGAAGTATTGAGAAATACAAAGCAAGGTTTGTGGCCAGAGGATTCTCTCAGAAAGAGGGAATTGATTATGAAGAGACATTTGCTCCAGTAGCAAGGTACACTTCAATTAGAACCATCATGGCACTTGCATCCATGATGAAGTGGAGTTTACACCAGATGGATGTGAAGACAACCTTCCTGAATGGTGTTATTGAGGAAGAAGTGTACATAGAACAACCATAAGGGTTTGAAGTTGAAGACAGATGGACTCACGTATGTAAGTTGAAGAAAGCTATGTATGGATTGAAGCAAGCTCCTAGAGCTTGGTATGGAAGGATAGATAGCTTTTTGACAAGCTTGGGCTTTATCAAAAGTAAAGCTGACCCTAACCTTTACTTTAAGGTTATGGATGATGAACCTGTCATATTATTGTTGTATGTAGATGATTTATTTCTGACAGGAAATGAGAAACAGATTATAGGGTGTAAGAAGAAGCTCGCTAAAGAATTTGAGATGAAAGACCTTGTATTGATGCACTATTTTCTAGGTCTAGAAGTATGTCAGAGCCCAGAAGGAATCTTTCTCAACCAGGAAAAGTATGCTGTGGAAATCTTAAAAAGATTTGATATGTTGGAATGTTAAGCCATGGCCACACCCATGAATACCAACCTGAAGTTGTTAGCTGTTGATTAGATTGTCATTGATGTCAACAGGTGTGTGTTAGTGTGTCTTGGTGCTCCTTGAGGACCCTCTGAGGGTTGAGTAAGTGTCAGTGTCAAAGGAGACCTTTTGACTTTGTCCAAGCCCAAGTCTAAAGCCCTTGGAGCCCTTGGGAGAATGGCAAAAGCCCTAAACACCCTGTAGAGTGGTTAAGTACCCCCAAGTTGGTTCGATGGTTCCCCAGTTGTGTCATTGGTTCCCCAGCACCACAACCATGCCCTATTACCCTAGAATGTGTTCTTGGTGGGTTGAAGAAGTTGCAAGAGTCCGAATGACCCTTTCAGTGGTCATTTGTGTTTGATAAAGGTCAGGGTACCCTAGGAGAAGCCTAGGCACCCCACATCGTGATGGTTATGTGTCTTTACTTGTGGTAACTCTAATAACCTAACAAACTACCCTAAAACGCTCACCCTTGGTCCTTAAGCCTGCATTCTACCCTTTGTTATATGCTTTGCTCCTAAAAACACTATTAATGTCTTAATGGTAACCATTGTACCTTTAAATTAGTCCTTGAGTTCCTTATGGAGACCCTAACCTAAAAACCTAACCTTATGACTAAAGGAAAGACTATTAACAATTAAAAAAATTAAGTAATGCTTAACACTTTAATAAAGTATTAGTTTATGAATATAATTAAAATAATAATCAAGTTGTAATAAATAAAATATTTTTTAAAGAATTTTTTAGGAAACAAGTCGGCCCCATAAAGTTTTTTTTTTGTGTGAATTAAATTAAAATTTAATTAAAACAAAAATTAAACCTTTAAGATGTCGGCCCCATCCTTAAACGTATATAAATACCCTATCACCTTTCAATTTTAAAAGTGGTGTGAAGTGTTTTTGGTTCTGAAATTCGGATGGTGAAAGGACAGCCGCAGTGGAGCAGTCAACTGTGAAAAACGCAGGTGAAGCCATACAATGAGACAACTGTAGTATAGGAGAAGTTTTTTAATCTTTTCTTTGGTATATATCTTCAGAGAAAATTCGGGATTGTTGAATATATCCCTGAGGTTGCAGCAGTAATGAAAAAACAGCAGTAAGTTTTTGAAGAATTCATCTTTGATTTTTTAGTGTGACCACTTAAGCCGCAATCAGGTTCAGTGGTATGACAGTCATTTCAGAACTTCGGTGGCGGAAGTAGCAGCAGTCATCTCTAAACTAGGGTAGAGAAGAACACACAATGGCAACGAAGGTATTAATGGTGCTCTGAAATTCAGGGATATACAGGAGGTCTGAAATTCGCGTATGTACAAGTGGTCTGAAATTTGGCCACAGTAAGGCATCTGAATTTTACAGCAGTTCAACATCTCTGATTTTCGCTGGGATGAAGCAAAAATTTCGTGGGTAGAAGGAGAATTCACAGCTGCAGCAGAGAAGTTTTTTAAAGTTTTTATCTCTGAATTTTTGCATGCCATAGTTCATGCTTTTGCATTTACAAGCTTGTTACAATCCAAGCTTTGGAGGAGTTTCCAGCTGGCTGTTGTTTTATCTTACACTTGTCACAACTCCAAACGTTTGCATAAGCTACTAGTTGTCAGCTTTGGAAGAGTTCACAGTCCGAATTTTTGAGAGAAAATCCAGCTTTATTACAGTCCGAGTTTTTGGAGAAGGTTACAATTGGCTTATCAGCAGTTGACAAGTCCCCTTTGTCAACTTCACATCTCCCACTTATGAGGATGTGATTACAGTCTTAAGGAGCAGTGGCAGCAGTAAGAGTATACTTGACAGCAGTTTGAAGGAACCGATTTTGCACAGTCCATTAAGGCTTCCAAAGTTGCACAACAGTTTGAAGACATTCAAAGTAACTCAGTCATCAAGCATCCGAATTTGTAAGTCTTGAGGCAGTCAAGTTGAAGTTTCGTTCAGTACCAAACAACAGAAGGAATTTTGAAGGAGTCGACAGTTATTGTTTGGGATTGACTATGACAGTCCACTCATGAAGCTGAAAGCCTAGAACCTTTTGTGATGAAATCCTAGCCCAACACCTGAAGAGATGATAGTGCTTTCTTGAAGTGTCTTGACAGTCCTCTATTTGAAGTCTAGACAGTCCAAGATTGAAGTATTGATAGTGATTGACAAAGTATGAAGTTTGTACAAGTTTCATGATGACAGTCCAAGTTTGTGTTAATGCTTGACTGTGGTGAACTTGACAAGACAGTCCAAGTAACCAGCAGTGTTGATGAGCAGCTTGACCAGCAGTATTGATATGACAGTGATGACATGGGCAGAAAAATGATGTGGCAGTGATATCTATAGGGATGATTTGATAGTGACTAGAGTGCAGAGGTTATCAGCAGCAGAGTTTGGAATGTGACAGGTCCATAGGTTTGACAATTTTCTTCTTATCAGGGTGGCAGGACAGGGCAAGGAAAGGAGGTCGTAGCCTCCTTCCGGTTGAAACCAGAAAACTAGGGAGTGGTAGCTTCCTTCAGGTCGTAGCCTGTAAATCAGGGGGTCGTAGCCTCCTTCCAGTTGAAGCTGGAAAATTGAAGTCTATATAATAAGGGGGTTGTTCCCTCCTTCCAGTTATTTCTAGAAAACTATTTTTAAAAAGGCTTCCGTGGTTTTACCCCCAGAACTTGGGTTTCCACGTTAAAAACTATTGTGTACTGTGCATCTCATTATTTTTATACATATTGATGATGTGCTGTGATTGGTGATCAGCAACCTGCTTTTGATTAAAATTTTAAATAGTACAAATACTGATTCACCCCCCTCTCAGTATTTCAACATTAGCTGATGAATCATCAGAGTTAGTGGATATGACTTGGTATAAACAAATTATTGGGTCGTTGATGTAGCTGACGAATACCAGGCCAAATATATGCTTTGCTGAGAACACCCTGAGTTAGTATCGAGTTCAGCCTAGACGCGTTCACCTGGTAGCTACAAAGCATGTGATGGGGTACCTGAAAAGTACGATAAACTTTGGTCTATACTATGTTGGAGATCATGACTACAGATTGTATGGTTATACAGATGCAGATTGGGCTGGAAGTGTCTCAGACAAGAAGAGCACCTGAAGTGGATGTTATTGTTTGGGATCCGCCATGATATCATGGTTTAGCATGAAGCAGTCGAGTGTTTCTCTCAGCGCAGCTGAAGCAGAGTATATAGCAGCTTGCTCTACTAGTTGTGAAGCCATATGGCTTCGAAAGTTGATGTCAAGTCTATTTGACCTGGAGTTGGATCTGATGATTCTATGTGACAACCAGAGTTGCATAAAGATGACAGAGAAGCCAGTATTCCATGACAAGTCAATGCACATAGAAATACAGTATTTTTTCATACAGGATATGGTACAGAAGGGAGCTATAAAGCTCCAGTATGTGAGTATCGATGAGCAAGTTGTTGATGTGTTGACTAAGCCTCTGTCTCGAGTAAAGTTTGAATACTTCTGTGACAAGCTTGGTGTGGTTCAAAAGGGGGAGCAATGATGATGATGTTGCAGACCTTCCTCGAAATGGGGAGCAATGATGATGATGTTGCAGACCTTCCTCGAAAGGGGGAGCAATGATGATGATGTTGTAGTGGGATTGTATCATCCCTGGACATTAGTCCTAAAATGATCCGCAGACTTTTTTGTCTTCGAGATGAGGTTGATGATGTTGCAGTGGGATTGTATCATCCCTGGACATCAGTCCTAAAGTGATCCACAAACCTTTGTCTCTGTGTTGTGGTAGGATTGTAACATCCTTGGACATTAGTCCTGTTAGACGTATGTTTGAACTTTTGAATTATGGACTTGAAAGGTTTGAAAATGACCCTATTTGATGAAATTTTGTGGAAGTGCCTTTCAGGTTATTTGGTTAGCAAGTTCTTTCATCAAGAGCTGTCGGATGGAGAGTGGATTGTGATCTACGGTGATAGATCTTCTGTAGTTTGAAACATGCAGCAACAAAAATAGGGTAAAGTGTATTAGGCTTTGACGGTTTAGATTCATGACGATGAAGATCAACGACGGAAAGATATTCCATGGAGCAGAGATGCGAGGAAGGACTTAATTTTGAGATTTGCGAAGTCCGTTAAATGGGTGTGATGTTGGAGGGTCGAGATCGGCACAAGGTAAGATCAACGATCCTAAATCATTCCGCGCAGTGAACCTGCTCGGAAGGAGAAACTTTTTCAAATCGCGAAAAGAGTTAATCAGCGAGAAAATCGGATGGTTGAGATGAAGGCAGAGATAGATCTGCGGTCTAAAACAATTCCGTGGATCGAACTAGCGCGGAGAAAGTAACGATTTCGATACGTGGAAAGTGGTAGGGGCTGCGAAGATCTATGGTCGGAACAAGAGTTCGGGTGGATCAGCGGGTGAGAAGCATTCCGCTATCAGAAGTTGCTCGAACGATCAGATGAGAAAGGATGGGTGGAATACTAAAGTTCTCAAGGTTGAATGGTCCCGATGAAGGTAGTTTAGAGATCGACGGTTGATATTGATCTCCCCAAATCAAGCTGTGTAGGTTGATAGTGTTGAGTTTTGGGTATGAACATTTGGTGTATCGAGGGCTTAAATTGCAAATATGAACAAATCTACGGTACTGAGTGCATGGAGAAACACGAGGGTTATGTAACATAAAAAACTATAAAAACATATACGTGGAGAATATGCCCTCACGTACGATCTGCCTTCCTGACAGTTAATTGATTTCCCCGACGCCATTTGTGATACACCTACATGGTAAATCATCCCCGCGGTAGCGCCATCTCGCCCAATACCAGATATCCGTCTTGTGGTTGGCGTGTGAAATCAGAAGGATATCATGAAAATCTAAGATGTGGAGCAGCGAATCTGATCGCCACACGTAGCAGGGAAAGCACGGCGAAAGAATCGTTCTAGTATCGTTGTCACACGAACGAAAGGGAAAGAAAACGTCCAGTCCACATGCCCTAAAGCGTATGGTCGACCAGGCAAGGTAACACCCGAAGTCTTTTTTGCGGCCAATAATGAAATGCCGCAACAGATAAAGCGGCGTGACTAGATCTCCAGTGGGAAAGGAATTGCTCGGCTCATGTGCTCGCTCGTGTCGTCACTAGGCTACTCAACGATGAAACGTGTGAAAATGCTGACAGGTCATTCCTGTGTCCAGTTTTCCAATCCTATATAAACACCACCTTTCAGAGCCATTAAGGTGCATAGGATGAGCTAGTGTAGAAGCAAACTCGAGGTATCATTCTGCCAAGAGGTTACGAGGATTTTGATAAATTTGCAATGGCGATCTGGTTCGAGAAGCTTGTTAGTCTGGGTGTGTTGTTGGTTGGTGAGCTTGATTCCATGCTCATCTATTGCCCTGGTTTTTCACACCAAGGAAGCACCAACCATCGGGGAAAGGATGTCAAGCACTTTGAGAAATACACCTGTTTTTAGATAGCCATCCCCTCAGCTGCGTGGTGCTTAGGCTTTCACTTCCTGTGGGTGTCCCTCCAGAATCCCTGGATGCAATCACTGCCTCCAAAGCCTCGGTACGTGATGACCATGTTTAGCGGTGACTAGTAGGAGCGAATGCTCGTGCTGGAGCATCGGGGGTCCAAAGTCTTCATCGTAGCTTTCATGCACCCCGTCTGCCATCTTTTTCTGAGGTGGTGAGTAGTACAAAAATGACAAGCCATTGCAGAGGCTTGTTTCTGCCAGAAGCAAGGGGGAAAGCTGTGAAGAAGGCTGAGCACAGAAAGAATATAAAATCCTTTGCCAGCTTTGAGCCCATGCAGAAAGGTGCCTTTGAGCACAGAATAAACACAAAGGAAAGGACATGTTGTTGACTCGACAGACGGACAAGTGGTTTGTACCTAGTCAGAAATGGGCCACCAGAAGCATCCTGAGACGTCGTTTTCACGACCCGCGAGCTCAGAATCAGAAACGTCGTGCTGCCATCCAAACCGAGCACACGCATTTGCTCCATGATGTTTGTTTAAATATATGTAAACCGTGGCAGAAGTACCACATTCTAGTTGTTAGTGTTTTGATTATGACTGTAAACAGTTTCAGGTCCTATTTTGAGGATTAGCCTCAGGGGTCTGGAACGATATAAATTGGCTCCCCATAGAGGGGAGAGGGGTTGGGTTTTCAAGAGCGGAGAGGCTCTGCATTGTAATGGGTTTTAGTTTTCCAGAAATGAATAAAATTGCAGAGGAGGAATGTTAAACCTTTCATGGCAGAGATTCCCGTGCCATCTTTTTCTTCAATAACTAATTTCTTTACGTGACTGTTTATCCTAATTCTCATTCCATTTTGTATTTGCTTTCATGCTTGAACATTAGTGTATATGGGCTAGAATTCATCTTGCATGCTCTAGGTCCATCGTTCAAGCATTTTTTAAAACATTTCTTCTAAAGTCTTGCAGAATTCACCCTGGTGAGGTGCTCTGTTTGATGGGATGTCTCCCACTGTCTGCTAATCAACCTGCTAATACCTCTAGATTGAGGAAAAGGTGCCTACCTTGTCTCTGTCCATAAACCTTCAGATTTCCTACCTTCTGCAACCTATTTCAGATTTGATCGTTGATTCCATTGCCCAATGGTCTCCTCCATGATTGTCCCACCAAAATTTATAAAAAACAAACTGGTTCTATCAGAAATCTGACCTTTTGACTGTCTTTGATTGAATATCTTGAGTATGCAAAATCTGTAAATAGTGAGAGATCCCTCTCTGACTGTATTAGGTCAGAAATATAGTCTAAAGTGGTTTTTACTGTTACCTCGGGATTTACCTTTCACAACCTGCGTACATTCTGAGTGTTAACAAGTCCTAAAGTGATCCACAAACCTTTGTCTCCGTGTTGTGGTGGGATTGTATCATCTGTGGACATTATTCCTAAAGTGATCCGCAGACCTTTGTCTCCGTGTTGTGGTGGGGTTGTATCATCCCTGAACATTAGTCCTAAAGTGATCCGCAGACCTTTGTCTCCATGTTGTGGTGGGATTGTATCATCCCTAGACATTAGTCCTAAAGTGGTCTTCATACTTTTGTCTCCATGATGTGGATAGGATTGCATCATCCTTGGACTAATGTCCTAAAGTGATAAGGGTTGATCATCTCGTAATTGGATCATGTGTGTTGCAGGTTATGTTGCTGCAAATGATGTTGTTGCTGATTGAGAGATCAAGTGTTGCTGCAGATGATGATGTTGCTGATCGAAAGATCAAATGTTGCTGTGGATGATTGAGTGATCGAGTGCCGCAGAAGATGAAGATCAAAGATGAAGACTCAGTGTTGTAGAAGATGATGCTCCAGTACTGAAGATGTTGAAGATGTTTCAGTAACTGTTCTAGTTGCTGATGATTGTTGAAGAAAACTTCTGATGACATATAGATGTATCACCTTGATGTTGTTGAAGATGCTCTCTTTCCTTGCTCCTACAGTTGATGTTGTTGTTGTCAGTAGAATAGCCTTCTCGTTAAGGGGGAGTCTTGAAATATTGTAACTTCGAAGAATATTCTAAATATATTTTATTGTTGTAATCTATCAGAGATGTTTTATTCCTTCGTTGGGACGTTATTATTGTTTTTGGTCATCATAGAGTCATGAGGTAAAACTCCGTTGTAAGGCAGGTCAATAGAACCCTCTAGAATATAATATTATATTGTTTTGTGTCCTCCTCAGTAAGTGGACCTAGTAAGTTTGTTGGGGCTGACCTAGTTAGGGAAAAAGTCAAGTGGAAGATAAAGTATAAATAGAAGAGGTGTGCTCCTCATTTGGACACACACACTCACTTGTGTATAGCGCATAGGGGAGAGAGGGGGAGAGAGAGAGAGAGAGAGAGAGAGAGATATCTGCAAGGAAAAGGAGCACTTGTTTGGGGTTTTGTCTTTGTATTTTTGATACATCTATATAGAGGAAGTTTTGTTGGGTTTTCTTCCCCTAGAGGATTTCTCGGGATAAATTTGTGTCTATCTTATGATAGTGTTTATTTAAGTGATCCTGCATATGCTATTGTTGTGAAATTGAATTGAATACTAATGATATCTAGCTAAGCATATGGAATCTTAACACACAGTGCCCGCACCCCATCCCTCTTGGGGGATTTGTGTTGCCTGTTTATGGTTTGATTTTCTACTTTGTATGGTTATTTTAGCTGCTAACAGTAGATTAGTTTTAGTTTCTTTTCTTAGTTAGTTTTCTTTCAAGTCATTTTATTTCATAATAAAGAGTAATGAACCCGACCTTGCTTTCCCAAAGTACTGAAAGAGCTTGCTCGAGTAAGGGAAAAGAAATTCTTGGTCTTTAGTAATTAGCACAACATTTCATTGCTTTACAAGTTCATTCTGCTTGTTTAGTTAATTGGAACAACTACTTTGCATAATCTTCACGTATGCTCTTGTCCATCGCAATCTTTCCTGATCTTTGGAACAACTAGAAACAAGAATTGTCGCGCTCAAGGGAAGATAATACCTCTTGTAGCCTTGAAGTTTGATGGAGTTCCTTGATGGCCGTCCTTGCAGCTCCTTGAATCTCCTTCACACCTGCAAATCTCACCACAAAATCCTTCCTACTATCCTACCAAACTATCTTTAAGAAATATAGGTTAGATTTAATTGCCTACCAATTCTACATCAACATGAAACTTGAAGGGAAAACATTGAATAAGAATTGGGAAGAAAATTGAATTGATTCATAATAGATGAACGTGGTGAAATACTTACAACTCTTGAAGGTGCCTTCCTTCTCCATAGCCTAGACCTACTCCTCTACCATCCATGCCTTCGATGCCCAAAAACCTTTGTAGTAGAAAAGTCATTTCTAGCTCTCAATTCCTCCAGCATGCCTTTACCCTCCAATTTGTCTCCCCTAATTCACCTCATATGCCTTATATAGGATTGGGGTTTGTGCACCCAATCACTTAACCATGAATGTGGGATTAAGTTTTTTGAATTTTTTTTATTAGTTTCTTCAAAAAACCCACTTCACTTAGTTTTTTAGGCATCAACCTTGATTTTCAGTATTTCCAGGACAATTAATACCTATTTTTGGCATTTTTTCCACTGGATGAGCTATTGGAACTGGGTTTTGGCCCTTAAGTGGTCATGGACTTGGCCTCTTTAGATCCACCTTTTCCTTCAAACATTTCTTCCTTTGTGGAAGTAATGGTCAAATGAAAGATTGAAACTCTCAATTGTTCCAAAATTATGATCTTCATGTTGCGGGAGAAATAGAAATATGTTTTCAGACCAACACTCTCAAGGGTGTTAATTTTTATTGTTAACAAATGCCCGCTAATGTGTGAGGTCTGAAGCTATGTTGAGTTTTGAAATATATTGATAGTTATTTTATTCTAATACTCTTCATACTGATACTCTTTAATGACGAAGGTAGGATGGTAAATGAGTAGGATCTTGAGCACAGGAATTGAAAAGCACCTGCAAGTCAAACAAGGAAATAACCCAAATACACTATCTTATTGAGGCTGGTATACCCATGCTCAAGAGTAAACAAGCATGGCCATGAACAATACACAATGGATACATGTCAAAAAGCAAAAATGTATACAAGCACTTTTTGATGAGTGCAAAATATCCAGATCTTCATGGTGCTTTGACATGGCAGTCTAATCTTGCGTAACTCGGGTAGTGCATCGATGAGTGATACAACTGTTTTTCCCAAGGTCTTCAAACAACCCAATGATAGTACGAGTTTAAAATATGCGAATAAATGAGCTGATGTTGAGCATAATTAAACACCATCTGATTACGGGTCATTGATGTATACCGTTAACAGACGCAAGGTGGCCCACCGATAATGATGATGGACTCCAAGTTACTTGAGTACAATCTGACAAGTGTGAATATATGTTCTGAAGTCAAACACTTGTAGAATCAAACAATCAAGGGTAATTGATGTATACCCACTATCATTTGTGAGGAAACTTGCCACTAATGACTGCAAGATCCAAGGTACTCACTGGGGTTCCTAGATCGATTTCCTAGATAATGATTTGGCGCTGATAGGAATAGATTCATCAGAAGGAGAGGGCATTAATGCATCCCACATCAACTGACAGGAAACTGAGATCAATAGGATGATATAATTTGGTAGAGCTGCGAGATCCAACAGTGTATACTGACACAAGGAAGGCCGACATGATTGGTCAGGAGTATTTGAGGAATGGCCGACACTGGTTTGACTTCCCTTAAACACATAACACGACGCATAGTGACACTTGGCAACATAAGACTTGAGTAACCAACCATTGTGAAATTCGCCAATTCTAGATGAATTGACGAAATCTCCATAGATGACAGGAAGGATAACCTATCGGTGGAGATCCATTCAAATTACTAGTACAACTTCCTAAGGCAAATGTAAGTGGTGTACTTATAACTGATGCAACGATATGTGTCGTGTTGAAGGGTGACAAGTACTGTTTAGTGTTTAGCAACACTGTTTGGTGGAGCACTTGTTTTGAGGACTAAAAGAGAACTTCCCAATGAACCTAACCATACTGGCCAAGCCACATACTTCATAGCCAATGTTACAACAATAAAATAGCAAGTAACTAGGTTATAACCATTAGTAATAATAATTAATTATTAAATATAGTTATGAAGAGAAATGTCTCTTCATATATTTGATGCCCAAGCCATATTTAAGGCGCCCATATCCATTGTAATCAATCATCCATTAATTATTATACATTTATACATTTAATTATTTGAAGATAGAACATCTTCCTCCCTAGACCTGGATACAGGCTGGCTTAACCCGGATACGGGCTGGCATATTACACCAGATACGGTTGTAACAAGAGTGGTATCAGAGCAGATTCGCTTCTTTGGCACTGAGCTTGGATTCGGCTCATCCGCTCCCTTTTCACCCCATTGCTCCTTATCCTCTCCACTCACTCATTTTCGCACATTCACACCCATGCTGTTGCTCCACTTCCCCCCTCATTCACACCCACGCTGCTGCTCCACCTCCCCCTTCGTTGCTCCCTCTCCACTTGCATTTCTTCTTTGCGTGAGTCTTTTCCCTACCTCCACATTTCTGCTGCCCCATCCCTTCGCCTCCTCTCCTGCAAGCTCGCCACCCATCTCCCGTACGCCACCTGCACACATCTGCTCCTGCACGTCACCTGCTACACTTCTCCCCACCCCTCGCAGCGTCCTCACTTTTCCCCACGACATTCCACCACCGCACTCTCCCTTCCTCCCGTCCGACCTGCAAACTGCCCTCCTGCTGTGCGCTGCTTGCCAACCGTATCCGCACGCACTCCATCACCACCGCCTCACCGCCGTGATCGATGCTCCCTTCTAAGCCTATTAGCTTTGCCTGCTCCATTCCCTTCCCATTCGCCTGTCTGCTCATAGCCGCCGCTGCCTCCTACCTTTGCTAACCTCAGCTGCAATCTTCTCTCATCGTCCACCTACTATCTGCCATCGCGCCTCCATTTCCTTGCACGTGAAGCCCTAAAAAGAAAAAAATATTCAAAAAAAAAAGAAAGTGAAAAGTTAATAAAATATAAATAATAATTTCATTATTATTTGCAATATATTTTTTAACTTTATAAATAACAATATAATAATTTTCAAATTATTATTATTATATTATTATCTCAGTTTAATAATAATAATAATAATTATTATTAATAAATCAATTATTTCAAATACTTTAAGTGTCTTTAACTCTCCATAAAGCAAAAAAACAACGTCCAAATACACACTCTCGTTGCTAACCAAGAAAAATTCAAAGAAGAAACGAAAAATAACAAGGCATTTAAGAAAGAAATCAAAGAAGAAGTTGTTCTAGTACTAGAAAGAAAACTTAATGACAAAATAGACATCATGAACCATAAACAAAAAGAGTTAGATGACAAGATGAGTGCGATGACATAGAACATAAACACCATGGCACTGAACTTGAGAATCATGACACAAAACCAGAATACAATGATAGAAATATTACAAAAACTAAGGTCTAGTACAAACCATATCAACAACTTAGATATGTTGGACTAGTATGTCAACAAAAATGAGAGCAACAAAGTCGATCAAGACAATAAACAAGACAAGGTGACAAAATATCTTAAGCATGACCAAATTACCAATAATATATTTGATAAAAATAAATATGAGCTCGACCAAGATCATAGTGAGAATCAAGTTAGCATCGTAGAAAATAAGGACGATTCACACAATGACAAAAGATGGATCCTACAGTATGCAAAGGAATCCAAGTCAAAGAAATCAGATATCGTAGATTCATCTTCTACCTTAATTGTTCTACCACCCTCGAGAAACCTAAATGTAACACTACCTGGTGACTTCGAGTGTGAGAAGCCTCAAGAGACGCCACTTCTCGAGATAACTCGTAAGGACAGTCACAAAAATATTCACAAAAATATGTCACAAAAATATTCCTCATATTCATGTACATGGAAAACAGGACAACAATAATAAACAGAATGGAGTACAAATTCAAGTAACAAATAAAGGGAAATTGACAAACTATTGCGTAAAGACCAAGCACATACCTAATACAAGTTCTAAAACAAAAGACATCAAGGAAGTAATGACGTTGTTTCAACACAAAACACGAATGAAAAGACGACAACAATAATCTAAGCTTTGAGGACAAAGCTTTCCTAAGGGGAAGGCATTGTTACAACAATAAAATAACAAGTAACTAGGTTATAACCATTAGTAATAATAATTAATTCTTAAATATAGTTATGAAGAGAAATGTCTGTTCATATATTCGATGGCCAAGCCATATTTGAGGCGGCCATATCCATTGTAATCAATCATCCATTAATTATTATACATTTAATTATTTGAAGATGGAACATCTTCCTCCCTAGACCTGGATACGGGTTGGCATATTACACCAGATACGGTTGTACCAACCAAAGACACATAACAACATGGAGTCTATCATGCAGAGGGGTCAAGATGGGGAAAAGATCTTCAATCTCACATGTTTCAATCAGTCTAAGTCATGGGATGAAATTCAACAATGGATGAACTGGATGGACGGGGCAAGTGACACATGGGACCAACCAGAGCACTAAGATTTACTATTTGTACAAGCATGGCATGAGCAACAGTCTTCACAACAAGTCCTTTGATTAGTCATAGCACAAGTTCAAGCATTAGTACATATATATAAGCATAAGTCACCATAATCATCCTAACAAGACAAGCATAGGTGTTTGATATACATCATAGAGCAAAATCAAACTATAGAAGCATATAGTTGATCTCACCATATATACCTGTTTCCATCTGAGAGGCCCCTCTGTAACGGTGTGTACCATATTTGATCTGCTAGTCTGCTCAAATGAACTAGGTCATCACTGAAAGCATCTCAATGGACTAATGGATCTTAGTCCCGGCAAGGAAACTCTACTGATCAAGGCTTTGGAATGGCTGAGGCTGTAATGATCCATGCTAAAACCCCATGTGAATGAAAATCTCAGAAGAATAAATAAATCAATCTGTATGCTGCATCATGGTAGCCCAATTGCAAATGTATATGTGATAACATTTGGCTCCAACTGGCACAAGTGCTCTAATGAAGAGAGTGCTTGAGAACCTCAGAAATCTCTGGTTCGCAGCAATATCAACAACAAATAATCCAACACTTCCAGCTTTCTGCTTCCTTTCCAGATATTACATGTTATTTGTGCACATGTAAGCCAGAAATACCAGAGCAACATCTATGGGAAAAATATAGGCGAAAATGAAATGACAGAAATAATGCTGGAAAATAGAACGCTGGAAAGTAAATTCTACTATAAACAACTTCAAATAGAATCAGACTACGTAAAGACTCATAAGACTCGGAACACACGCAAAACTGAAAAGACTCAACTACTGCTTAGAGAGCTTATTCATTCCTACCTACCCCATTCTAACTAATCAGGCAAGTGCTAAGTAAAATCATAGATCCAATGCAACCACTTGCTGAAAAAATCAATTGGTCTTTCCTTACAGTTAATGATACAACAAGTTAGAGACAGTTTGGAAGTAATGTGAAAAGAAATTGAAGCCATTTTGACCTGCTGCGTGAGAATGTGAGAGAGATATGGATAGTATGGAATAAAATCACGCCAGGGCTGCGTATGATTTTTGCAAACTTCATCCATCAAGACACTGATAGGATCATAGAAGTGCCGCGAGTTCATTCTTGATGGAAAAAGGCAATATGACTCATAATTCAGCCACTCTGGGCAATTCTTTGTTTTCTCCTCTTCCCAACTACGACATTCAATTATGTTAACTCTCGGTAAAGTGGAAAAACCAAATGGGGACACATTGTATTGTAGTGAAGTTAAAATTGAAATCAAACCCATTTGTTGTTCCAAAATGGAGTAAAGATGAAAGTGATCTGTATATACCTTCTCTAGCCACTCGTAAGAAAGATTGGTGAACTGAAAAATGTTATTTATCCAAGATATCTGAAGCGCTTTTTCTCCAATTATGCAACAATGCTCAGATTCCTGACTGAAGATTTCGAAAGTAACATCTTGATCAGAACACAAACTTATACAAGAAAACTCGGAAAGTTGGGATCGAAGGGTGGATTGAAAATTTTCTCCCAAATGACTTGGAATAATTGATCTCGAAATTGGATGAGAGTAAAAGGTTTTCAATTGAATTCTAGGAATGATTGCAAGATCTGAAACAAGGTCAATATCCACACATTTAACCAACACACCTTGATTAAGGATTGGATGATGAATTTTATTGATATCATTAAGACAAGGATGTTTTTGACCATGTTCATTTACAATTGTATCATAATTATCATGTGATTGTTCTTCTTCCGAGATATGATTAACATTATTGTCAACTAGGCAGGGAAGATCTTCAATGGATTCACAAATGAGAGAATCAGTTATGGATGGCTCTTGATATTGATCATTTTGCTCTCCCTCATTATATATGCCTTCTTGAGCTAATGATGAAAAGATTCTAATAAGTTCTTCTATATCAACATCAAGGTCATAATCCTAAAGGGTTTACACTTGCTCACCATCATTCTCTTGAGTTGAAGGATCATTCAAAAGCACACTCAAAGCAGGATCAAGCGAGGAGAAATCAATTTGATAAGGAAAATCATCAGTTACCTTATTATGGTTATCTTGATCATCTTTTATCAGCTTGATCCTCAACAACACAACCATTATTTGGATGCATGGATTTATCAATGTTTTTACCCCACTCTTCTCTTAATAAATCAATGAACATGTTATATCCGGTGATGGATCCTGGTGCTAACATATATAACCAAAAATCGGCATTACCTCCTAAGGATTCACCTAGGGCTCGCATATAGACATCTTCATCTCTATGCCCAGGGATTCCATATAACACCAAAATGCATCCAAGTGGCTTTCAATTGATTCGATTGAATTTGGAAAGAAACGAGGCAACCCTTCTTTGTATCTTTTTGGACGCCTCATAGACTTGAGAGAAGTCAAAGCGGGATAAAAGCTGCTTTTAAAGTTTGGTTGGATTTTCCTTGATTTCTTTGAAATATTGGAGGAATAAATTCGAGTTCATTATGATTTATGGGATGGGTTCGCTTCTCAGTGGAGTCGCTAGGTGAATAAATTGCCATGTCCACCAACGGATAATGTCGTAGGAGAAGTGAGTGAAATTCATGCAGTGATTGTAAATATTTAAACATATAAAACGCAATCACTGAAATTGGCCCGGATGTGATATGAATGATAAAAGATGTAAGTACATTCACAGACAATGAAGGTAAAATATATGAACCAAGGTAAGCCTCTACCTCCCCGGCAACATCGCCAAAAATGTTATCATGAATCTTGTAGTTTTTCCGTGGGGTGATCCTATCCAAGATGGCAAAGGAAAGGCAACTAAAGTCGCGACCTACGATATCCAAGACCTTTGAAAGAACTCAGATGTCACACCAATAAAGGATATCGACACTTCGAACTCGGTGAAAATACTAAGCCCAGGAGGTGTCCCTATGACCAAGATAGCCCTAAAATAAGGAGAATGAGTAGATGATCTAGGGAATCTTGGTGGAATCTCTTAGTGGGATAGTTAGTTAGAGTTTAAAAAAATTACTAAGAGATTTCGAGCATCCAGGTGAAAAGGCCCAATTTTACCCTAGGGTTTTTTAAGCAGAAAAATGAGATCTAGGGCAAAACTGTGAAATTGAACGAAACTAGATACTCAGATGGATTGCTGGATGCAAGATTAAACAAATGAAACTGAAACCAACAATACCCAGTTTGTGGTTTTAGAAATAGCCACTCCTCCCAAGGAGGGCGTCTACACCTAAGAAGCAGACCAGTGCTTAAGATGGGCAAATGGAGTCTGATGATGATGAAAATTAAGACTTAGGGGTTTTATTATAAATCCAAAGTGTGTTTTTAGTTTTATATCCTGCGGCAAACTAGAACCTACAGATCTAAGAAATGAGGGTTTTAAATGAGGGTTTGATGAAAGGAAAATGCAGCCTCGATTATATACTGAGAAAAATGATAGATCTTATTTGGAAAAAACATACCTGATGTTTCCGAGAATGAATGCCAAGGTGATGAAGATTATTTCCACATAGATCAAGTGAAGAAATGGTGAAAATCCAGCTTAGTTGAAAACACCCAAGGAAGCCAAATGCGCCCTCTCTCTTGCTTAGCCAAGTAAATAAAAATGAGAATGACAAGAGAAATGACAAATGTCGATGAGAAGTAAACAAATACGAGAGTAAGAAATCATAAGATAAAAATACTCCTTGTATTCGTCAACCCATAAAGCAGAGCAAGGTGGACGTCTCCCACAAGTGCGGCCCTCTCCAAATCGTCTTCCCTGTCAAACATATGGATCTAAAAAATATGCCATAGATTCACCAATGATCTCCAATGCAAGCGAGAAATAATATTGGTCAATCACAAAGAACATTCTTCAATTGTCCACAAAAGACAAGAGATCCAGAAAGATTCTATCTATTATTCTTCAAGAGCCAATGGTGCCAATTTTCTCGATGGGATACTATGGGGGGGTCTCGTCTTTATATAGATTTTGATAGACGCAAACCCTAACTTAATTTTACATTTGACGGTTGAGATTATAACATCATCAACGGTGGAGATCAATTCTACATGGATCAACATGACTAGATCAAGGGGGGCGCACTTTTTGCCAAATGACAACTTGTCTAAGTCAAAATAAGATATAACATAAGATGTGATCATGATAATACATCAAAAGGGGGTCACTAGGGGCTTTATTCACCCTACGCCCCATTACAACCTCATAACATATGATATAATAGTGTAATACATCAATTAGCCAAGTTGAGGGGCGCCCCTTGGGAGACGTCCTCATTGACTAAGCCAAGAATAAAATAATCTAGACAACAATGCTGAGTGAAACTGTTGAAGGACTGTTTAGGGAGCCAAACTACATCGTTTTTCAAATTTCCAAGCCATTTCCTTGACCCAATAGGCCAAATCGATTTTTTCAGTGAATTCTCTAGTTCATTTTCTGGTGGTACATCCTCTGAAACTGATAAAAATCATCATAACTTCGTCCAGGCTGAGAATTGGGGCAAAATGACTATACTAGATGATATGACTACTCATACCCCCTAGAACATTGCAATGCTCTAGGAAAACCAAAATTACTGCCATCTGTAATAAAATTTGATCGTTTGGCCAATAATAAAGTGATAATAATCACTTATCAGGAGATCTGGTGCCAAATTCTCAAAACTGAAACCGTAGTATTGGTCTTGGGCATGTCTGGAACAAATAAGCAATGTTGTGTTTTTGAGTCATTGCCTTGGGAAACGTGCTTGACTTTGTCAACTGGGTTGACTAGGTCAAAGTACCCAAACTAAAGGTGAGAAACTGTATCCATATGATCCTGTAAGCATCCAGGGTAAGAAATGCTCCAATGGTGTGTATCAAAACCAATCTTAAATCATGCTATTCATAACCATGGTGACAGTAATAATAATAGTAAGTAAGATATACCTGTGCTTCTGAAAAATCTCAAAACTTTTTGGAAGTTTTCTTTTTCATGCCATACTTCCAAAGTGTACACAATGTGCTAATGCTGGGTGAGGATGGAAAACAAGGCTAGGTAAGGGGAAATGACTTTTGACTAAATTTGACTAAGTGATCTCTCTGAATGATAACCAATACACTCAACCAAAGTGACATGTACATGACAGATAACAATAGGGGATGGAGGTGCCCTAATTTGCAACATAGATCAACCTTTAAAGGAAGGTGCTCTGGAAGACTTCTGGGCTCCAGGACTGACAAAGACATAGACTTTGTAGGCTAGTCTCACCTTGTTGCCCAGTGGGGGCAAATGAGCCGAACACGATACAAAGAGTGATTGCTCATCCTTTGACCATTGATCTTCTTTTTCAATAACTTTCTTTTTCTCATAAGATAGTAGTCATCCTACAAGAGCAGGTGCCCTGGAAAGCCTTCTAGGCTCCAGTAAATGACTAAGGCCTAGACCCGCTGCCAGTGAGTAGTCCATAGCCTCGATGGGTTTGCCTCTTCCTGATGCCCTTGTGGAGGGTAGATGATCCTTACATTATACAAAGAATGAGTGCTCAACCCCTTGGCCACTGACTACCTTTTAAACATTTATACTTTTGCATCCTTTATATATAGCTGTTATGCGTTTCGATGCTTTAGTGTTTAGCAACACTGTTTGGTGGAGCGCTTGTTTTGAGGACAAAAGGAGAACTTCCCAATGAACCCAACCATACTGGCTAAGCCACATACTGGATGCGGGATCGCGGTGTTGCGATTTCCATATTTCCAATCCTGCAAGTTAAGTTTCCGTGCCGTCGATCTTCGCGGGATGATTTTCTACCGTTGATCTGTTTCCGATGCGGGATGCGGGAAGTGAGATCGAAATTTTGTGTAACTTCCGACCCCGCATCTCGGGCTTTCCGTATCGTTGATTTTTGCGGGCGAATTCTGAACCATTAATTTAGATCTGGTTTGCGGGATCGTTTACGATCGTTGATTTCGTCGCGTTTTCTCTCCGTCGTCCGATCTCCTCTGAGATCTTCCCTTGCAGATTGTTGAACTGATCTATGGAAGACGGGAGGGAGCGTGACAGGTTGGAATTGTCGAGATGTGGTTCACGACCATGCCCTGAGTTTCGATGAACAGTGAAGGTTCTCGATGAAAATTTTAGTTCCGCATAATAATGGGGTATAAGTACGTGACAACGTGGTATCAGAGTTGTCGGTTGCAGCATTGGGCTTGGATGGGCCGGAGAGTAGTCAAGAGTACCTTACAGTATGGTATCCAAGCTGCGGGTTGCAGCATTGGGCTTGGATAGGCCAGGTGACAGTAAGTAAATGGTTTTGATTTTGAATTACTGTGTATCTAACAAATGGTGTTGGTAACACATTTTGCAGAGTCATAGTACATTTGGAAAAGTAAGAGGTGGTTCAGCCATGAGAACCCATGACGGATATGATGCTTGGGATTCCTACGAGCGTGCGCGAGATGCCATGGGGGAAAATGTTCGAGTTGGAAATGATGACATAGAGTCTAATGGAAGGAGATTCCAAGAGGCACTGTTAGATATTGTAGCCACCATGAGAAGCTTGATTAAAGCCTAGGAAGAGCAGCATCAGTTGAATGCTGCTATGTTGCAGAGTTTGACAGACTTGCAAAGAAAGATAAGACTCTAGACAGGGTACAATGAAACCTGAAGGTAGTAAGAGCAGTACTAGAACAAGAAGAAGGACTTCTAGTAGGTCATCTGACTCAGAGGATTCCAGTGGGGATTCAAGCTCTTCTTCTCGCAAGGGAAAGAGAAAGAGGCCCCATAGAGATCGCACTTGGGATGAATTTAAGAAGTCGAAACCTCCTACATTTGACGGTGAGGTAAAGACTGGACAAGAGGCTGAAGCTTGGCTTCTTGGAATAAAGAAGTACTTCCAAGTTCAGGATTATTCGGGAAACATGAAGGCAAGGGTTGCCATATTCAATCTGAATGGAAGGGCATCCATTTGGTGGGAGCACTTCAAGCAAGCAAGGAAGATCAGTGAAAGGAGACTTAAGTGGAAACAGTTCCAGAAGCATTTCAAGCAGAAATACCTCTCTGACAGGTACTATGATGACAAGATCAAAGAATTCCATGCGCTGAGATTGGGACAGCAGACCATGGAAGAGTATGCGAATAAGTTTCTGGAATTGTCAAGGTATGTCTAGTACATCAAGGATGAAAAGATGAAAGTTCAGCGTTTCCTGAGTGGATTGCCTCAGTCTTACAAAGACAGAATCGAGTTTTATGAACCTAGAACTCTTGAAGAAGCGATTAGGAAGGCTAAGTATTGCTATGAGCAAACCAAGGGGAAACCTGATTACAATAAGACATGGAAGGACAAGAGGAATGAAAAGTTTGACCAAAGGAAGAAAGGTTTCAAACCTTCTAGCTTCAGGAATCAACAGAAGCATCCCATTAGAGGAAATTTCAACTCAAAATGGGCCTTTTAACTTTGATTCAAATTCCATGCCATCATGTGTTAGCCAATGAAATTGCTTTAAATTTGAAATACTGTATAGGTCTTAAACACCTTTTTAGTATAAATTTGGAGATAGGTATCATAAAAAAAACTACTTTTTTTGTTTGTATTTTCGACATATCTCCCCGTGGTTTTACTCAAATTTCGATCAGGAGAGCTTGTTAAACTCTGCATCCAACGAGCTGTCCCAATCGAAATTTGAGTAAAAACACGGGGAGATATGTCGAAAATACAAACAAAAAAGTAGTTTTTTTCTTTTCTTCCTCCAAAATTAATAAATATTAGTTTATTATTTTAACTATTATTTTATTGATTCTTTTTAGGAGGCCCATTTTGAGTTGAAATTTCCTTTAATGCATCACAAGCTTAGAAGTAGCCAGCTAGAGTGATGGGAGAGAAACCAAGAGATCCACAGCAGAACAAAGAACCACTCCAATGTTGGAGATGTGGAGAACCCCACATGCGTAGGAATTGTCCACTCGAGAATGAGAGTGCAAGGCCAACTTACAACATGCAAGAAGCAGAAACAGTGGGTCAAGTAGCAAGGGCCGTCCCTAGGATTTATGCAGCACTAGAGGACCGCCAGGCAGACCACCAGTCCACTGTGGTTGAAGTTGCAGGTAAGATTGTTGATCAATCTATTTCTATCTTGATTGACCTTGGTTCTACTCACAGTTACATTACTCCTAGAGTAGTGGAGATCTGTGCCTTTAAGAAAGTAAAGTATGACAAATCTTGGTTAGTTCAGTTAGCCACTAGAACTAAGAGAAAGGTTAGTGAAGTGGTAGAGAAATGTCCATTGAGTATGAATGGACTGGTTACTTGTGTAGATTTGAATGTTCTACTGCTTGGTTCTTATGATGTTCTCATTGGAATGGATTGGTTAGAAGCTCACAAAGTAAAGCTTGACTGTTATAACAAGGCTTTTGAGTGCTTGGTTGAGGAAGGCAACTCAAGGATTGTGAAGGGCATTCCAAAGGTGATTTCTTTGAGGCAGGTTTCAGCAATGCAGTTGAAGAAGTTCTGTAGGAAAGGTTGCTAGTTGTATGCAACTCATATTTTGGAGGCAATAGAGAGTGAAACTCTTAGGTTGGAGGACTTTAATGTGTTGCAGGAATTCAGGGATGTGTTTCCTGATGAGATTCCAGGGCTTTCTCCAAAGAGGGACATTGATTTCACAATTGAACTTGTGCCGAGAGCAGCACCAGTGTCTAAGACACCCTACAGAATGAGCACGCCAAAAATGTTAGAGCTGAAGATGCAGCTGCAAGAATTGTTAGAGAAGAAGTATATCAGACCCAGTGTGTCTCCTTGGGGAGCGCCAGTTCTGTTTGTAAAGAAGAAAGATGGTACACTTAGGTTGTGTATTGATTACAGACAGTTGAACAAAGTCATAGTGAAGAATAAATACCCTTTGCCTAGGATTGATGATCTCTTTGATCAAACGAGAGGAGCAAAAGTATTTTCCAAGATTGACTTAAGGTCTGGTTACCATCAGGTAAGAATCAAGGATGAAGACATTCATAAGACAGCCTTCAGGACAAGGTATGGGCATTATGAGTTTATAGTGGTACCATTTGGTCTCACAAATGCACCAGCTACATTTATGTGCCTTATGAACAGTGTCTTCAGCAGGTATTTGGACAAGTTTGTTCTTGTTTTTCTTGATGACATTCTTGTTTATTCCAAGAATGAGGAAGAGCATGAAGAGCATTTGAGATCGACATTGCAATTGCTCAGGGAGCATCAGCTGTATGCAAAGCTGAGCAAGTGTGATTTCTATGGGGATAGGATTCAGTGTTTGGGTCACATTATCTCCGAGGAAATTATATCGGTGGATCCTGAAAAGATTGAAGCCATTATGAATTGGCCTACTCCAAGAAGTGTGACAGATGTGAGATCTTTTATGGGACTGGCAGGATATTACAGGAGATTCATTGAGGGATTCTCCAAAGTTGCACATGCCATCACTTATTTGCAAAAGAAGGGGATAAAGTTTGAATGGACCTCGAGGTGTGAAGAAAGCTTCCAGCAGTTGAAGAATCTTCTCACCAGTGCACCAGTATTGAAGGTTGCAGACCTAGAGAAAGATTTTGTGGTGTGTACCGATGCATGTGGTCAAGGGCTTGGAGGAGTCCTTATGCAAGACAACCACGTTCGTTGTATGTTATGAGTCAAGAAAGTTGAAGGAACATGAGAAGAAATACGCTACTGATGATCTAGAGCTTGCAGCCATAGTACATGCTCTCAAGATGTGGATGCATTACTTGATGGGCAGAAGATTTGAGCTGAGGACAGACCATTGTGGTCTGAAGTATTTGTTTGATCAGCCTATTCTGAATGCTAGGCAAGCTAGATGGCTGGAGTTTTTATGTGAGTTTGATTTTGAAATCAAGCACATAAAAGGAAAAGAGAATAAGGTAGCTGATGCACTCAGCAGAAAGGTGCAGGAAATGCACGTGGCATCTCTTAGTATTTGCCAATCAAATTTGAGGCAACAGATTGTTAATCATACTGCTAGAGATGAATTGTATGTGCAGATTAAGGACAAATTTCAGCAGCAAAGTCTTGAAAAGAGGTATGAGGGATATAAATTGGAAGAAGATGGACTTCTTACTTATAAAGGTAGGATTTATATTCCAAATGTAGCAGATACGAGGAGAGTTGTTATGGATGAGATCCATCAAGCTCCATATTCTGGTCACCCAGGATATCATAAGACAATTGCTACAGCCAGAAAGCAGTACTTTTGGCTAGGTATAAAAAAGGACATGGCTGAATACATTTCCAGGTGCATGAAATGTCAGCAGGTAAAGGTTGAGCATCAACACCCTGCGGGTTTGTTGCAACCTTTGCCAGTTCTAGAATGGAAATGGGAAGTTATTTCCATGTATTTCATTACAGGATTGCCAATGACCTGGAGACAACACGATTCCATCATGGTTGTGGTGGACAAGTTGACGAAGGCAACACATTTTATACCAGTTAAGTCTACACATAAGATGGCTGACATTGCAAAGATCTTCATGAAGGAGATTTTTCAAATTGCATGGATTGCCTAAGGCAATAGTCTCTGACAGAGATGTCAAGTTCACTTCCAATTTTTGGAAGGGGTTGTTTGCGGATTTGGGTACAAAGCTGAACTTCAGCACTGCTTACCATCCTCAGACTGATGGTCAGACAATCCATGTAAATCAAGTGCTTGAAGACATGCTTTGCATGTTTGTGATGGACAAACCAACCAAGTGGGAAGATTATTTACACTTGGTAGAGTTTGCCTATAACAATGGACAACAAGCATCCTTGGGAATGAGTCCATATGAAGCTTTGTATGGCAGAAGGTGTAGGACACCAGTGACTTGGGATAATCTAGTGAACATGGTTGTGCTTGGTCTAGAATTGCTCAAGGAGATGGAGCAAGAGGTTGTAAAGATTAGGCAGAATCTGAAAGCAACCCAGGACAGACAGAAAAGCTATACTGATAAGCATAGGGTGAACTGAGAGTTTAGTGTTGGGGATCATGTTTACCTCAGAGTGAGGGCAAAGAAGAGTTCCTTGAAGTTGGGCAGTTGTGCCAAGTTGTCCCCTAGATATTGTGGGCCGTTTGAAGTGCTTGAAAGAATAGGGCTAGTTGCATATAGACTTGCATTTCCTGCTAGCACTAGGGCTCATAATGTTTTTCATGTTTCTTTGCTTAAGAAATATATACATGACCCTAACCACGTGATAAACTGGGATGTGATTCAGGTGGAACCCGAGGGAGAGTTCTGAATCGAGCCAATGCGCATCCTCGACAGGAAGGTCTCCATGCTTCGGAATCGAGTCATAGGACAGGTAAAGGTGCAATGGGAGCACTAAGGTCCTGAAGAGGCTACATGGGAGCTAGAGGATGCCATGCGATTGGCACATCCATTTTTGTTCAAGTCTGCGGAACACTGAGGTGATGCCAGTGTAGCATTTTGTTCAAATTTTGTAAGCACTGAGGACAGTGCTATTGAAGGGGGAGGGGAATGTAACACCCTGGTTTTGACCCCGTTGCATTAATGTATATGATGTAAATATTATATCGAATAATGACAAGGAGCTCAAGGCCAAGGCCCTATCATTGATTGATGTTTGGTATATAGGCGATCATGGTTGATGCCTATGGTTTCTGTGCTAAGTCAAGCACGCTTGTAAACATCATGTAAATATGCAATATAATGAAAACCCACGGCCAGCTATGTCAATGTAACGAATAATGAGATGAGGGCATGATTTTCCTAAGGATAAGGGGGGTGGGAATGTTAACCTTGAATTTGTTCGGGGAAAAGCCATGTGTCATGGGGAGGACCCATCAGAACTGTCAACTACCCTCTTTCTTGTCTTTTCTTCCAAAACCATTTATTCTGCCAGAAGGTGGTTGAGGTAGTTATTGCTTGGAAGGGAAGGGTATGGGCAATTTCGAATTGGGCAGAGCACCCAGTTTTGGGATATCGTGTTTTACTTGCATGGACAAGAAACACCAGACCCGTATGCCAGTGTTGACCCACGAGTTCACGTTTTGGGGATTTTACTCTCACGATTTGGAGAGCTGTAGGGGAGGCGAAACAAATATTCTGGCTTAGGACGTTCGAGCTGAGGATCGATCTCCATTCTCCTTTCATGGGAAGCTCCTCGACAGCGAAACTCTTATGTGTATGTATCCTTCGCGTTCTGCGAGTATGTTTTTCCTGGACGTTGTGGTATTTGCTGTGTTGCACCGTTATCCTAAACTACAGAGCGTATGAGACCCTGTTACTCGTGTTCAGAGTAAACCTATGTTGTAGAGTCTCCCTATGGTTGTTGTGTTGTGCACCCTAGTTCAGGTCTGAGCTATGTATAAGACTTAGGAATGGGAGAGATGTAGAATGTGCTTGATAAACCTAGTGTGGAACCTCACAATAAGATAATAGTGGTTGGTAAACCTGCTATGCACATCCTGAAGAGCACTGGAAGGGAAGGTGTAGCCTGAGGGACTGTGGAGCAGAGAAGGGGACACTTCCTTGTGTTGGGTGTGTAGGCAGTAGGGAAGCCAGGCCAGATAGGTCTTGTGAAGGTGTTCTTAGCTTTGTAGATGAGCTCACTAGCTTAGCAGTTCTTCTTGCCCATTGCCTTAGAGGCCTGATAAACCCAACTGGAAAGATGGCTTGGCTGGTAGCCTGATAAACCCATCCATTGGCTTGGCTGTGTCTTGTTGTGCTTGACCTGGTAAGTAACCTTTGGCTGGACAGTCTGATAAACCCAACTGCTAATGCTGGCTTGGCTAGGTAGCCTGATAAACCCAGCAGTGAGATGTCTTGACTGTGAACAGTCTGATAAACTCATCTGTTGGCTTGAATTGTCCTTAAAGGTGAATGTTGGCTTGACTATGAGCAGTCTATGAAACCCAACTGTGAGATGGCTTGGCAGAGTGGCCTGTGAAACCCATATGTTGGGATGCTTTCCCGTACAGCCTGATAAACCCAACTGTGTTGGCTTGGCTGAGTGTTATTGCACCCTGGCTATGTGTGAGTTTGTTAGTGTTCCCTTATTCCTTGAGGAAGTCATGCCCAACTCGGGGGTGGTAGTGTTGCTGAGAGACTAAGGAACACACTGGCCTATGGTTGGGAGGAACGTTGCAGCGACATAGCTGGTTGCGGGGCAAGTCCTGTTCAAAGATAAGTGCTCTTGCCTATGTTATTATGTTGTTCTTTGCAATTATAATTCTTGCATTGTATTTGCTTGATGGAATGCGATGAACATGTTGCTATGTTGAGTTATGCATTGTTCCTTGAATAGTTGCAATTATAGGCATCTATGTATGTTTTTCCTTCAATGCGTTCTACTAAGTTGTAGGGTAGATTGGCCAATTTGGTATTGGCCTAGATGATCAGATCGATCCAAGAATTCAGCTGAAAAGTTGAGTTTTCTGCTAGAAATCCTCATTTGCGCAGTTTATGGGATTAAGGATTGTGTGGGATGCGGGATGCGGAATGTCGTTTCGCAGATTTTGGTTTCCGTAGATTTTCCTTCCGCAACTTTCCTTCCACAACTTGCGGGATGCGGGATGTGGGACGTCGTTTCGCAGATTTTGGGTTCCGCAGTTTTTCTTTCTGCAACTTGCGGGATGTGGGATCGTGGTGTTGCGATTTCCATATTTCCAATCCCACAAGTGAAGTTTCTGCGCCGTCGACCTTCGCGGGATGATCTGTTTCCGATGCGGGATGCGAGATGCGGGAGGCAGGAAGTGAGATCGAGATTTTGTGTAACTTTCGACCCCGCATCTTGGGCTTTCCGCATCGTTGATTTTTGCGGGTGAATTCTGAATCGTTGATTTGGATTTGGTCCGCGGGATCGTTTACAATCGTTGATTTCGTCGCGTTTTCTCTTCGCCGTCCGATCTCCTCTGAGATCTTCCCTTGCGGATTGTTGAACTGATCTATGGAAGACGGGAGGGAGTGTGACAGGTTGGAATTGTCGAGATGTGATTCACGACCATGCCCTGAGTTTCGATGAACAGTGAAGGTTCTTGATGAAAATTTTAATTCCGCATAATGATGGGGTATGGGTACGTGACAAGTGTTACCCATCATCATGGATTCACCCAGAGAGTAGTATAGTGGTTCCACAAAATTAACCTACCACTAATTATTTGTTTATGGCTTCTCATATGGACATCTCTGCTTCTCAATGTGTTTGGTACATTGATTGAAGGGCCACCAAACATATGACTTGTAAAAAAATGTTTTTTCCAAACTCGTTCCCTGCGATAATGAGATTACTATTCCTAGCGATGACAATGTTCATGAGGCTCAAAGGAGAGGTGAAATACCTATGAGAGTTTCAAGAGGTTGCATAAAAAATCCAAAATGTCTTGTATGTTCCATGTTTAAAGACCAACTTGCTTTCTGTTAGTAAAATTACTAATGATCAATGTTTTAAAACTCAGACTCGGACTTGAATTCGGTCGAGGGTCAACTCTGACTTAGAATTAGAATCTATAATGACTCGATCGAATTTCTTTTAATGACTTGGTTTACTAAAAAACACAAAATATTTAAATTTTGAAAAAAAGAGATTTTAAAGATTATAATCCATCATTCCAAAGCATTAGAGACAAAATATCCAAATTTTGCTCATATATATACCATTATAAAGGTGAACATATCAAAATGGCATGAAGTGTACTCAATATTGTGCCAGTGTGCAATACATAACACATATCTGAAAGGCGGGAACAAAATGAAAATACACAATCAAAGAGACCTAAATGGCATGTAGTGTGACAGAGTCCAAAAAACAAAACGTTGTGATGCCAGTATGCCACTACATCATTGATCAACACGATCGATCATCAAACTCATCACCATTGCTAGAACTAGAACTTGGACTAGCAATGACATAGGCAATGGCATCTGGCTCAGGTTCAAACCCCTCAAGGTCATATACATTTGCTATAGTAGGAGCAAGACTAGCTGGAGTACTAGCTGAATGCGTAAAAGCACAAGGTGGACATGGATCAGTCTCTACAGGTGCACGCATCTGTCGCTCTCGACTAGTGCCTGCCATGTCTGGAATGAAGTAATGTTATATCAGATTATTAATATAGTATTAGTAATATTGAAACACTCATATATTATTCAATGATTGAAAATAATATTATGGATCTAGATTCTACCCCTACATGAACTGATGATCGTACTGGTAAATAGTGGATCTGTTTCTAGACTAACATTACCAACCGCATCCACCTTAATATCAAAACCAGGATCAAACTTGGGCTCTTGAGTCTCCACTACCCAATCTAAGGTTGGATCAATATCATCCAACACAATGGGATATGTATCAGGTCTTTTGTTCATCAATTGGTTGCGTCTTAAACAAATGTTGTACTACACGAAGACTAGATCATTTATCTAGTTTTGCTCTAAATGGTTTCTCTTCTTCATGTGAATCCGCTCCAAGACAGACCAATTGCGCTCACACCCAGAAGAACTGCATGGTTGACTAAGGATTTGAATTACAAACTTTTGCAATTGAACGCCTTGGCCACCAAATGACTCCCACCATCTTGTTGCAAGTGCAAAGATAGTTAAATCAACGAATTAGATTGTGAATTTGACTAAATATTAAAGTTTTTAAATTAAAAAATTAAACAATTGAATTTAATAAAACAATGGAATTGTCTACCTTGTTGGTCCACATGTCTTGCAATCTTAGCCATAGATTTGCCAAAGTTACCTATGGCTGTAGTGAAAGCAGTAATCTATTGGTGTATCTCCAACTGTGTCATCTCATTTGGGACCATGTGCCCTCCCTGATCTGTTCTTCTCCAAACTGAGCTTCGTAATGATACCTTGGGTTTGGAAAATAGCCAACTGCATGTATAGGGCGATGGAGTTGATTGTTCCATCTCCGAAAGATGATATCATAGATAGGCCCATACTTGACCACTCTATCTTTGTATGTTGCTCTTATTTGCTCCTTTGCCTGATCCATGGCCTCATAAATGTATCCCATGGCAAATCTTTCCCCATTGACCAACAACAACACTTTAACAAGTGTCTCAACAATTATCAAGACCTCTGCTGCTTTTTTCCAAAATGAGCTTTCTAAGATTATCTTCTGGGTGTCTTCTCCATTTGTTTTGTGGGCCCATTTACTTGAACTCCATTCATTACTTGAAACCATTTGTTCCCAGTTCTGTCTTTGAGCAATGAGAGATTGCAACGTGAGGAAGTAAGTTGCAAATCTAGTAATGGTAGGCCTAACAAGTTCCTTTCCCTGTGTGTGTTTCCCCATCAAGCTCAATACCCATGAGTGGTTGTAGTTGTATCTTGTTATGCTTTTGGCATGCTCTACAGTCTACTTGATCCAATCCTGTTTGCATATGTCCTCAAGCATGAGGTCTATGCAATGTGCCACACATGGGGTCCAAAATATTGTTGTGTATTTTTCCCCTAACATCTTACCAGCAAGAACATAGTTAGAGGCATTGTCTGTGATGACCTGCACAACATTAGTTGCCCCCACCTGCTCAACAATTTCAACAAAAAGCTGAAGCAACAAATTTGCATCTTTCACTTATCAAATGCATCATATGATTTAAAAAACATGGTTCCCTGTGGGCAAGAGACAAGGAAGTTTATGATGGTTTGCTTCTTTGCATCGGTCCATCCATCTGACATGATAGTACATCCTGTTATGACCCATGATGCTTTGAACTCCTTTAAGTATCATCCAGGGATTTGATCTCTTTCTGCAAAAGAGATCCCCTTTTAAGCCCTTATCGACAATAATAACAAAATTTCACAGAGGTTGGAAATAAGGTGAGCGGGTAGCATTGAATAGTGCTATTAAGACCCGTCCGGTTCAGGCAAAACCAGTCAGTCCGACCGGTTTACAGTGTTTTTTGGTCCAGTAGGGGCCTCAAACCGTTTGGGCCATAAATTGATCATGAACCACCACTAAACCAACCGGTTCCGTACGAAGCCATACCAAAACTGCCGAATCGATTGGTTTTGACCATTTCATACGAAACTAGTCTGGTCCATACAGTGTTGTACGAGAGCGACCACAGACCCACAAAACTTAAAAAAAAAAAACACAAATTCCCTAATCTAAAGGATGTAAACTACCTAATCCCCTTGTGAAGCTATTTAAACTTTAAAGACCCCCCCCTCTATTATCCTCACACTATCCATTCCTTCTCGTTGGATTTCTTGAGATCTAAGTTTCTTGGGCAATTTTGGAGTGTTATTGAGCTGAGTTCGTTGGGCGTTTTGGGTGAAGTTCTTGGGCAGAATCAAAGACTTCTTTGTAGAGTGCTTTTGGAGAATTCTTGGGCTGTAATTTTGGAGTAGATTTGAAGTTGTTTGGACTGTTATGGAGCTTCTTTTTTTATATTCAGATTTTGTGGGATGCTATTGAGTTGTTCTTGTTTTTGTAAATGTAACTTCGAAAGATATTATATTGTATATTATTATTGTAATTTTATTGTACCTTTGTTGGAGATGCTTTTTCTTTGTTCGGGGATGTCATTACTATGTTTTGTCATGTAAGGTCATTGAGGTAAAACCTCTGTTGTATGTCATGGCAATAGCACCCCAAAAGAATAATGTAAAATGTATTTCTGAGTCTTCCAAGAAACAAGTCGGCCCTGCTAGGTCAGGAGGTCGGCCCAGTCAGTTTTTAGGTTAGTCACTTGATGTGTATAAATAGGGAGGCACGCTCCCTCATTTATACACACACACTCACTCACTCACTCAATTCGCATGTGTAAGAGAGAGAGGACAAGTTCGCTAGAGGAGAAAAAGATAGAGCTACAGAAGACTTCTTATTTTTGGTTTTCCATTTTGTGATATTGCATTAGTGACGAGTCTATCTATGAAGAAGTTTGCGGGGTTTTCTCCTTTATGGTTTCCTCGAGGAAATTTCTTGTGTCTATTGTGATTTGTTGTGCTTGTTATTCTTTCAGTAAAAGATCTAACATAATTGAATTAAAGTACAAAAACTAACATGGTATTAGAGCCACTCTGAAAGAAGGCACTGTGCAGCAGCGGGAAACTAGGGCTTCCTAGTTCAAGGTATTCTCTCCACAGATCATCGAGAAAAGAGGGCTAGGCTAACTCACCCCAGGAGGGCGCATCTTTTGGAGGAAGCAGAATCAAGTTTCAAGAATTTTCATTTTTGACCCAGACACTAGTGCCGGGAGAAAACTAGGGCATCAAGCTTTTGGGGTTTTCCTCCATCAATTTGGAAAAGGGAGCACATTGGACAACTCGCCTTGAAGAGGTGCATCTTCCTGTCCAGTTAGAAGTTTGAATTTCCTACTTTGGAAAATTAGGGTTTCTCTAACAAACCCTAGGTTAGCCAGCTCCAAAACCAGGTTGGGCATCTCAAATTGGTAAGACCTAAAATATTTGCTATTTCCATTTGAGGTTCTCATTTCAAAATGACTCACCACACCAAGCTTGATGATAAGCTTGAGGGAGCTGACAACTTCCGAGCATAGAAGTATAGGATCTCTCTTGTCCTTAAAGAAAATGATTTGGATAAGTATATTAGTGAAGAGGTTCCAGCACCAGAGAGAGATGAAGCAAAGGTTATCCACAAAAAGATCTTGGTAAAGGCCAAGAGAATTATTGCAGATTCTATTAAAGATTGTCTCATCCCTCATGTGTCATCTTTGGAGATACCCAAGGTGATGTTCGATGCTTTGACGACATTATTCGAAGGGAAGAACATCAACTGGAAGATGGCATTAAGGAACCAACTCAAGAATGTGAAGATCCAAAACTCGTAGACCATACAATCCTACTTCACAAGGGTCGCTTAGATTAAGGAATGACTTGAAGCAGTTGAAGAAAAGGTAGAAGGAGAGATTGTTATGACCACACTGATTGGCCTCCAAGATCATGGGACTCATTCATTCAAGGAATTCATTAAAAGTTGTTATACCAAGACAAAAGGATCTTTGAAAGAATAACAAGCACAACAGAATAAAAGAGAACACAAAGATTTATCCTGGGAAACCCTCGTAGGGAAAAACCCAACAAAACTTCCTGTATATAGACTTCACCCAAGAACAGTGTAAGACCCAATAACAAGATTAGACTGCTTCCTCTCGTCCAGATGGATTGTCTCTTCTCTGTTTAGTGCAATTGCTTGAGAGTTCTGCTTGTCCAAATGAGGGAGGCGCCTCTCCTATTTATACAGATCAGCTGAGAGGCCTAATAACCCAACTAGGCTGACTTCTCCTTATTGCTAGGGGCGACTTCCCTTGGAAGACTCAAAAATACATTTTAGTAATACTTTAGTGGGTACTACTAACCCGACTTACAACGAAGGCTTTACCTCAAGACTTTACATGACCAATTACATCAATGACATCCCTAACTGGAAGAACAACATCTTCGAAAGGGGTAATAACAATAATAATACAAAATAAAATTACTTCCGCAGTTACATTTCTTTAACACTCCCTCTTAACAAGGAAGGTATTCTACAATACAACAACACTTTTGTACAACTGGTAAATCTATATGTCATAGGAAGTTTTCACAATCAACATCATCATCATCCGTGGAACATCATCATCACGAACATCTCTATCATCTGGTATCATCTCGAGCATCATCTCCGGCATCATATCGAGCATCATCATCTTTGGCATCACCTTGAGCATCATCATCTCGAGCATCATCATCTCTGGCATCATCTCGATCATCATTTCTGGCATCATCTCGAGCATCACTTGCACTATCAGTATATAAATACCCACAACATAATTAAATGTTGGAATATCATCATCTGCAACTGAATGCAGGAACTTGTCCGCAAGTAAATGTTGGACCAATCATCGCAGACCATCCTCAACCTATCAGTGCTAGGACCACTCTCAAGAGAGTGTTGTTGTCCACGGAACCGTTCTCACAGAGGACCACTCAATCAATATGGACCGTCCTCAGCCTAGCAGTGTTAGGACCACTTTCAATAGAGTGTTCTTGTCCACGAAACCGTCCTCAGAGAGAACCATTCAATCAACGTGGACCGTCCTCAGCCTATCAGTGCTACGACCACTCTCAATAGAGTGTTCTTTTGCACGGAACCATCCTCAGAGAGGACCACTCAATCAATGCGGACCGTCGTCAGCCTATCAGTGCTAGGACCACTCTCAATAGAGTGTTCTTGTCCACAGAACTATCCTACAAGTGAATGTAGGATCACTCTCAAGAAGAGAGTACTATCATCGTAGACCATCCTCAACCTGTCAGTGCTCGGACCACTCTCAAGAGAGTGTTCTTGTCTACGGAACCATCTTACAAGTGAATGTAGGATCACTCTCCAGAAGAGAGTACTATCATCGTGGACCATCCTCAACTTGTCAATGCTAGGACCACTCTCAAGAGAGTGTTCTTGTCCACGAAACCATCTTCAAAGAGGATACTATCATCCACAAGTGAAAGTCAGATCTCATCAACAGCTGTAGGCACTCTGGCCTTGCACTGGCACATTATTGCCGTCTCATCCTCAATAATAGTCTCATCATCACTCCCTCTTTCCAGGGAGGTCCTTTTGGACTACACCAAGCTTGTCTCGAAAATGTTCAAACTTTACACGAGACAGAGGCTTAGTCAATACATCGGCAACTTGTTCCTCTATAGGAACATACTGGAGCTTAACAACTTCTCTTTGTACCATGTCCTGGATGTAGTGATACTTTATCTCTATATGCTTTGACTTATCATGAAACACTGGGTTCTCTATCAACTTGATGCAACTCTAGTTGTCACAATAGATCTCAGTTGCATCCATCTCGGTATCGAACAATCTTGCCAATAGTTTGCGAATCCATACTGCTTCGCTACAGGCTGAACATGCTGCAATGTACTCAGCCTCGACTGTACTAAGGGAAACAGTTGTTTGCTTTTTGCTAATCCCCAAGATCACATCTAATCCCAAATTGAAACAACATCTTGAATTGCTCTTTCTATCTTCAGCACTTCCTGCCCAATTTGAATCAGTAAAGTCACATAATCTGAACTCACTATCGGCTGTATATCTGAGTCCACAATCTAATGCACCTTTTAGGTACCTCATTACATGTTTTGCTGCAACTAGATGAACATGTTTGAGCTCCACCATACATTGACTCAAGGTGTTCACAACAAAACATATATCTGGTCTTGTATTTGTCAAATACATTAGTGAGCCAATAATCTGTCTGTATAATGTGACATCTACTCTTTCTGAAGAATAATCTTTCAGTAGCTTCAGGTCTATCATCATCGGAGTGTTAATTTCTTTGCAATCAAACATCCCAAATCTCTTCAAAATCTCTATTGTGTACTTTCCTTGGTTCAGGAAAATCTCATCATGAAACTGACATACTTCAAGACCTAGGAAATAGTGCATTGTGCCAAGGTCTTTCATCTTAAATTCTGTTGCAAGTTTCTTCTTACATTAACTGATGAGCATCTCCTTTCTTGTCAAGAATAAATCATCTACATACAATAGTAATATTATAATTCCGTCATCTTCAACCTTATAATAAAGGTTTGAATCAACTTTACTCTTGGTAAAGCCCAAATTCTTTAGGAATCCATCAATCCTTCCATACCATGCTCTGGGTGCTTGCTTTAACCCATAGTAATATCATAATTCCGTCATCTTCAACCTTATAATAAAGTTTTGAATCAACTTTACTCTTGGTAAAGCCCAAATTCTTTAGGAATCCATCAATCCTTCCATACCATGCTCTGGGTGCTTGCTTTTACCCATATAGAGCTTTCTTTAGTCTTCATACATATGCTTCCTTGTCGTGTGTTTCAAATCCTGGTGGTTGTTCAATATATACTTCTTCTTCTATGACTCCATTTAGGAAAGTTGTTTTCACGTCCATTTGATGTAGCTTCCATTTCCTCTTGGCTGCCAAGGCAAGGACAGTTCTGATAGAAGTATATCTTGCTACTAGTGCAAAAGTTTCTTCATAATCAATTCCTTCCTTTTGTGAAAAACCTCGTGCGACAAATCTTGCTTTAAACTTTTCAATACCGCCATTTGCTGAATGTTGTCTTGAAAATCCATTTTGAAGAAACTACTGATATGTCATTTGGTCTTGGCACCACATCCCAAACATCATTCTTTATTATTGACTGGTATTCTTCGATGATGGCCTGCATCCGTTCCTTCTTCTTCGAGGCTTCTTCAAAACATGTGGATTCTTCATCAACAAGATTGATCATTATTGCCACATAGTTTGAATGGATTCTTTGTCTTTTGCTTACTTTTGGTGCACCATATCTTTCTGCTTCCTTGATTACCTCACGAGCCCAAGCTGGTCTTCTTTTTGTTGAGATCATCTTTTGGGGTGTTTTAACAAGTCCTTGAGGTTCAACAAGGTCATGATCTTCTTGTATAGGATCTTTTTTAATGTCTCTAATTGGTGGTCTGATAACTTTTGTGGCTCTAGGAGCCTCCTTCTATTCTTCATGATCCTCATCTGCAAGGATCTTTCTGGATTTGGTGAAGGTTGCATCTTCATCAAATGTAACATCTCTACTGATCTCAATCTGGCAGAATCTTGGAATATAAATTCTATAAGCTTTTGATTGTTCACTGTATACAACAAATATTCCCTTCTTTCCTGAAGGGTCCAACTTTGATCTTTTCTCTTTTGGAACATGTAGGTATACGGGACAACCAAATATCTTTAGGTGGCTTACTTCGGGCTTTTCACCAGTGAACATTTCTTTTGGGGTTTTGTTTCCAAGAGCATTGTGAGAAATTCTATTATGGACATAGACTGCGGTTCTTGCTGCTTCTTCCCGTCGATGCTTAGGCAGATCTTGATCATGGATCATTGCTCTTACTACTTCCATGATGGATCTATTATTTCTTTCAACTACTCCATTTTGTTGTGGATTATAGGGTGTGGTAAGCTCCCTCTTAATCCCAACTTCTCTGCAGAAGTCCTTGAATTCATTTGAGGTGAATTCTCCTCCATTATCTGATCTTAAGATCTTGATCTTCTTTTCAGATATATTCTCCACAAGAACCTTAAATTCCTTGAATTTTCCAAATACTTCATCCTTTCCTTTTTAAGAAGCATATCCAAGTCTTACGAGAGTAATCATCAATAAAGGAGACATAATATACATACCCGCTTAAGGAAGTGGCTGACATCGGTCCACACACATCTAAGTGGACAATGTCCAAGATACCCTTTGCTTTGTTGTTATTGCTTGGAAATGGATTCTTGGTGTTCTTTCCTAGAGCACATCCTTTACATACTCCTTCATGGTCGATCTGGATCTTTGGTAGACCTATGACTACCTTGCTCTCAATTGGTAATGCTTTGTAGTTTACATGAGCAAGTCTTCAATGCCATAGTTCACATGGATTGATAGTGCTAACTGTAAGAGTTGAATCTGTGTGTCCTTTCAATCTGTAGAGTCCTCCTTCTTCGACACCGATTACAGTAGCATCATCTATTGTTTTCCCTTTCGGCCACATAAGTGTTAGACACTGAGAGGGGGGGTGAATCAGTGTAAAGCCAATTTTACAACTTTTCTTCACTTGTCAAACTTAACTACCAATTCATCATTCCATTATTCTACCAATCTCATAATCATTTCATAAACTTCATCATTCACATATCATAGCATTTAAATCATCAAGAACCATAACACAAAAGAACACAACACCATATAAATATGTAATCTTTTTATATTAGTTTTGGTTCGGCTACAATCGTTAGGTAAAATCAGCACCTACTGATATGGCGAGCACCTACTCTGCATCCAGGACCCTGCCTGGTTTTCTTAGACCCTGCTAAGAAGGGTTTGAGGTATCCTAACCTCAAAAGCAAGACAGGCTTGCTTTTACATTAAAGCTTACTGTCACATCATCTCATCAATCACTTGTCTCTTTAATCTGCTGTCAACTATCTCTGCTCATGCTCATCCGCTCATCATCAACATTGCTCATTATCTCTACTCATCATCAACGCTGCTCACTGTCAAGTCATCATACAGCGCCTATCACTGATCATCAATCTCTGCTCTTTATCAACACTGCTGCTAAACAACCTTTGGTCAATACTTCATCTGCTGATCAACTGCTCATCAACACTTGCTCTCATCATCTGCTCTGCTGCTCAAAGATCATGCCAATTCAACAAAGATCTGCCCATCATCTAGTCTTGCTCTTATACTTCAGCTGTCATAAGATGTGTCAACAAGTCAATAGCATACCCATCACTGTTCATTTACAGCTGTCAATATTGTTTCATCAGGCCTGTGTATAACACCTTGTACAAAGCATTCAGTCAGTGATAATATCAGCAAATTAGCACATCATTGTCCAAGCGCATACTGTCCTAGAAGAAATATCAGCAATTCACAATTTTCACAATGTCTGTGTCACAGAGCATTCCGTCCTAGTAATTCTTCATTCATGTCATCACTTCTTATTCTGTCCATAAGCATCAAAACAACATCATCAACATTATAGGGTTTGTATCTGTCTGCTGCTGTACATGTGGACAGTGTGTTGGTAAAAACTTCAAACCAAAATCACCACACTTTCACAGTCAAATGTATTCAAACACAAACATGTCAGTGTCAATTTTGTCAATCAACTTGTCTCTGCTTTCACCATCAATCTTCTGTCATAGTCAAATCAATCATGTCACTGCTTTCACCATCAATCCTGGCTGTCAGACATCTCGGATCAGCTGCTGTTATGTTAAAGATCTGCTCCTTTTACTTCTGCTCATCAAAGAATACATTTATGCCAAGACCAAGACAAAGAGATATTCCTACCCTCTTATCAGTCTGTCTTCTAATTCCTAGTATTACCCCAAAGACACAGAGTATGAAGAAATTCCTTTGACTCTTTCAACCTTCTATGGCAGTCTTTTGGACTGTGGTACCATTAAATTGTGATCCAAAGACACTTTGATATGTTGCTGAGTTTAAATAGCTTCATATTCTTTAAGGTCATACAACATTCACCAAGAATAAGGCTTCATATCCTTATTATGCTGCTATACTTCTCTATCTGAGATTCAAAGATAAACATCACTTCAAAACATGACAACATAACTTCAAACGTGATACTTCATCTACTATAGTTGAAATCAAACCTGGAAGATCGAGCAAGGCTATACAGAGATCTGATCATCAAAAGCAATTCTTCATGTTCATAACTGATCATGTCCTTTGCTCATCACTGTATGTGCTTATTCCAAGATATGAACCTATCTAACTCATCAATTCTGTCAGGCCATTTATTTAAATCTGGATATCAAGCTCATATCACATCTGTCATCAAGTCTTTGTCAAGTCACCACAGATTCTCTTCATTATATCATAGGTTTGTCCTGTGTGTATCTGCTGTCTCAAGTTAGCCCAATATTGACGGTCTCTGAAGATTCAATATATTTTGCCACAATTCAAACTAGGTCCCCACGAACTTCTTTATTTCTTCAACTTACTGAGACTGTCACATTCCAGACTTATTTCTCAAAGATGCATTACAGTATGCTTCAGATCTGAACTAGAAGTGTTGATATGAATTTCTGAGATTTGGCAATTTTGGAAACAGTGGGTAAGCTTCTTCCTTGCTGTTCATCACTTTAGGCTTGGTTATGCATCTGCCATTATCTTGTTACTGCTGGATCTGTCCAAGGGCAGTAGTAAACTTTTGATCCTTCAAATTTCAGACCGAATGGAAGAAGAGGCAGTAATAACATAAAACTTATGGATAAGTGTTGTTGATGGCTATAATTCAGGGCTGTGTGAGAGGAAGGCCTCCAAAATCGGGACTGTCATCAAGGATGGGTCTGTGCGTGCTCAGGTAAACTTCGAGACTGTACAAGCAAAGACTTGGACTTCACCAAAACTCGGGACTGTGTGGAAAAACCTCCAACACAAGTCACAAACTCCACCTCAACCTCTGCTACAAATTTCGGACTGTCAGACAAACTCAGGTCTGCAATTCTTCATCCGCTTTAGACCTCGGATCTGCTGCACCTCAAATATTAGGGTCTGCTGCTCCCATGTGAATTTTACTGCTCCTGCTGTTCTGCGGCTGTTTTAGACCCGGATTTTACCTCAGTCCACTGAAAAATCTCAGAGCATACTACACCACCGAAAAATTCATACAAAAATGAGGACGTTTTCTATCCTATTTATATAGATTTTTCATATATATTTTACTGGGCCGACTTGTAAATATATATATATTTTTTATTTTTATTTCATTAAAACTTTGACTGAGCCGACTTTGTATTAAAATAAATGTTATTTTGAATGAAGGTTTGACTGAGCCGACCTTGCTTGGTTTGTAATCTTTGAAACAAATCAACAAATGATCATAGCATGGATCATTTGGTAATTAAATGTGACGTACAGTCATTAGGCAAGGGCTTCAACATTTTCTTTTAAACTGTTGTAGCTTTTGACCAAGGATTCCATGCATATGTATATGTCCACGATCTCCATTAGCTCCTTAATAAAGTCACTTATATGCAAGGGTTCCAAGATCCAGGCTTGTGGGCTAAAGAATCAAGAAAAAAAAATTCCAAGGCAATCTTCAAGGGCTTCAAGAGCTTCTCCATAGTTTCCTTACAAGTAGACGTGGACTTTATCAACAGGAGCATGGTCTTCATGACTCAACCATATTCAAGGGTTGCATACCCTCAAGTTGTTGTAAGTCATTGCCCTAGTCATTAACTGAGTTTGCCTTATCATCAACAATGTCCATCAAGCAACAGGCAAAGGCTTCAAGGACTTTGAAGGGCGTCAAGGTCTTCATTAAGTGGCACCTATCCGCTGCGTGGGCTTCATGACCCCATCAAACCACAAATGACCACAAAATGGGTCATTGATGTTTCTTCAACCTATCAAGGGCTTCTCCATCATCCACAAGGCTTTAAGACCACCTCCAGGGTCTTCAACACTATCAGCAGGGCGGTGGCTTCAAGATCCAAGCTTGTGGGTACATGGACCGCTTGTGGGTACATGGACCCGGTCAACCAGGTACAAAGTGCTTTCAGGACACAAACCCACTCTGTGAAGGGTCTAGGTACTGCAGGTGGGACTTGGTGGCATCAATGACATCCTGTGGGGCCACTGCAAGTCCATGTTGGCATCAATGACAATTTCATCAACAATAAGGACTTCACCATCTACAAAAGACACTTTAAACCCTTTCTTATCTAGAGTTGAGATGGAAAGAAGATTCTTCTTTAAACTTGGAACATATAAGACTTCTTTCATCTTCATGAGCTTTCCAGTTCTTAATTTGTAAGAGGATTCTCCCATTCCTTTGATGGGGTACTGATAGTCATCTCCAAGTTGTACCTTGTGAGAATAGTCTTTTTGGGTAAGACAAGAGAGTGAATCCTTATGCCTTGTCATATGTTTGGAAGCACCACTGTCTATAAGCCAAGTGTCACTTCCATGAGTGATTGCTCCTGTGAGAGCTGAAATTAGGACATACTCTTCACTAGAGTCTTCATTCTTTGTGATCCTATCCTTGTATGATTCATTCTCTTTAGTTGCATGGGCATGGTACTTCCGGTTCTTCTTCTTAGACTGATCTTTGTTAAGGGGACAGTATCTAGCAATGTGTCCCATCTTATGACATGAGTAACATTCAAAAGATGTGTAATCCCTTCTGGATTTCTTCTTTGAGTTAGGTGATCTTCTGGGAGATGAACCTTGACTCTTCCTTTTGAATCTTCCATTCTTGGTGTGTGTAGCTAGAGCCTCATCTTCATTGTCATTTAGCTTCTCTTCTCTATTGATTATCCTTCCTTCTTCTTGTACACATTCTTCCCATAGTTTGCTGAATTTGGTTAGTTTTCTTCTAGCACATATTCCTCTAATGAAGGAATCCCATTCTCTAGGGAGACCATTCAGAGTGGTCATCACCACTTCTTCTTCTTCAACCATATCCCCAATGGCTTCCAACTGTTCTTTGATCCGAGATACTCTATAGAGAAATATGATTGTATGGTTTCTGTCTTCTGTATCTTCACACCCTTGAGTTGGTTTCTCAAGTTCATTCTTCTATTGATGTTCTTACCTTCAAACATATTACTTAGTGCATCAAACATTTCTTTAGGAGTGTTCTTTGAAGATACCTGGTAGATTAACTGATCCTTGATAGAGCTAGCTATGATACTTTTCACTTTGATCATATCCTTTTTTTGTTTGGCCTTTTGCCTCTTCTCCTTCTGGTTCCTTTATATCTTCCTTGATAAAACCATCTAGGTCATGTTCTTCAAGGATGAGCATGATTCTGTACTTGCATGCTCTGAAGTTCTCTGCTCCCTCAAGCTTTTCATCAAGCTTGGTATTGTTTGTCATCTTTAAAGAAAGAGAACCTCAAATGGAAATATAGGAGATAGTACTTACCAGTTTGAGGACCTTTTTTGGAACCAACTTCAGGATGACCTAGGGTTTGGCTGGGAAACCCTAATTTTCCATTAGTGATCACTTGTGGATCTGAGAGGAGGAAAAGATGCACCTCCCCAAGGAAAGCTAGGTTGTATCTTGCTTTTCTGGATTATGAGGATAGAATCTTGAAAAATCTGATGCCCTAGTTTCTCCCAGCAGTAGTGTTAGGTCAAAAAGTGAAAATCCTCAGAATGAAAAACTGTTTCGATAGAAAGATGCGCCCTCCTGGGGCGAGTTCAGAGGACCTTTTTTTAGCTGATTTGTGGAGGGAGGTATTCAAAATAGTAAACCCTATCTCGTCGGATAGTCAGATGAGCTGCTGCACAATGTCTTCTTTCAGGTTAGCTCTGATACCATGTTAAGATTTTTAAAAGTTATACCAAAAAAAGAATCTCTGAAAGAATAACAAGCACAACAGAACAAAAGAGAACACAGATTTATCCTAGGAAACCCTCGTAGGAAAAAACCCAGTAAAACTTCCTTTATATAGACTTCACCCAAGAACAGTGTAAGACCCAATAACAAGACTAGACTGCTTCCTCTCCTCCAAATGGACTGTCTCTTCTCTCCCTAGCGCAACTGCTTTAGTGTTCTGCTTGTTCAAATGAGGGAGGCGCCTCTCCTATTTATACAGATCAGTTGAGAGGCCTAATAACCCAACGAGGCCGACTTCTCCTTGCTTCCAAGGCCGACTTGCCTTCGAAGACTCAAAAATACATTTTAATAATACTTTAGTGGGTAATACTGACCCGACTTACAACAGAGGCTTTACGTCAAGACTTTACATGACCAATTACATCAATGACATCCCTAACCGAAGGAACAACATCTCCGAAAGGGGTAATAACAATAATAATACAAACTAGAATATCTTTCGCAGTTACATTTCTTTAACATTGATCGCCTTCAACAGACTATGGGAAGAATGCACTCAAGAAGAAGCTCGACTAATAACTAGAGAAGAGAAGATGGGAGCAAATGATGATCAAGCTCTCACAACTCACACTAGAAGTAATCATAACAAGAGGGAGGACCATCATTACAGAAGACAAAGAAGACCCAGAAGAGATATATCAAGTATTAGATGTTACACATGTAATGAGAAGGGACACTACTCCAAAGATTGTCCAAGAAACAAAGGCTCCTCCAACAAGAAAACTAACAAGAAAAGACATAATGTTCACACAGTTGAATATGATGAATCAATAAGGAAAAGAACTAGAGAAGAAAGAGTTGATTCTTCAAGTGATGAAGAATATGTCCCAATCTCAACACTCACGGGAACTGTCACACATGGGAGCAATTTTTGGCTTGTAGATAGTGGAGCATCCAAGCACATGATAGGACACAAAGAATCATTCGTCAATCTATCTGAACATGAGTCACTTTACAAGGTGAAACTCGGGGATGACTATCAATACACCATAAAGGAAGTGGAGAAGCTTCCTACAAGCTAGACTCCGATAAATCTTTGAAGATGAAAGATGTTCTATATGTTCTAGGATTGAAAAAGAATCTTCTTTCCATCTCAGCACTAGATGCGAAAGGAATAAGGGTTTCATTTATCGATGGCCAAGTACTAATGTGGCCAAAAGGAAAGACAATAGATGATGCAACAATAATTGGAGAGCAAGAGGGACGCTTGCTCACGTTGAAGGGACAACCTGAACAAGCACTGGTTCATGACTCCGTGGAACCAAGTGAACTATGGCATAGAAGGCTTGCACATCATTAGAGGAAATTTGGGGTCTATAATGGGCCTTATAAGAAAACGAGCCAACAATAAATTTTTGTGACTTGGAATTCAAGAACCAATAGAATTTCAATAAAATGAATCAACCATAATGGTTGAATTGACATATTTGTCATAAAAAAAAACTATTTTTTTGGTTCGTATTTTCGACATATCTCCTTGTGTTTTTACTGAAATTTCGAGTGGGAGGGCTCATTGGATGTGGAATTTAATTCCGCATCCAACGAGTACCCGCACTGCATACTTTTGACGGACCCTGCTACCCAAAAAACAAGAAATACTTGAAAAAACGTGATGATGGCATTCCTGAAAAACGTGATGATGATGTCATCATAACGTTTTTTCAGGTATTTCTTGTTTTTGGGGTAGCGGGGTCCGTCAAAAGTATTCAGTGTGGGTACTCGTTGGATGCGGAATTAAATTCCGCATCCAATGAGCCCTCCCTCTCGACATTTGAGTAAAAACACACGGAGATATGTTGAAAATACGAACAAAAAATTAGTTTTTTTCTTTCTTTCTCCAAAATTAATAAATATTATTTTATTATTTTCCTTAGGAGGTCCATTTTAGACCTCAAATTTCTTCTAATGGTGCACTATAGAGCACTACCTATTGCAAGCAAAGCAGTTTCAGGACTTCCAGAAATCCAAACAAAACATGAAGACATTTCGCGCAAGGAAAGAATGTGAAGAAGGCGTTTCCCAACAGTTAAAGCAAAGTAAAAGGAATATTGGAGATTGTCCACTAAGATGTATGCGGTCCCATGTCATCTAGCTCACTAAGCGGGTATGTATATTATGTTTCTTTTATAGATGACTTCTCTCGTTAGACTTGGATCTATTTCTTGAAAAGCAAAGATGAGGTATTTGGCAAGTTCAAGGAATTCAAAGCCTTGGTTGAAAATCACACTGAGAAGAAGATCAATACCCTACGGTGAGATAATGGCGAAGAATTCACCTCGAAAGAATTCAAGGATCTTTGTAGAGAATCTGGGATTAAGAGGGAGTTCAACACTCCCTACAATCCTCAACAGAATGGCATTGTAGAACAAAAGAACATAACGATAATGGAAGTAGCAAGAGCAATGTTACATGACCAGGATCTTCCGATGCACTTATGGGAAGAAGTGGCAAGGACAGTTGTGTATGTACAGAACCGTACACCTCACAAAGTATTAAGCAACAAGACTCCCGAAGAAACTTTCTCAGGTGAGAAACCAGAAGTCAGCCATCTCAAGATATTTGGCTGCCCAATGTACATGCACATCCCAAAGGAAAAGAGAACCAAGCTAGATCCTTCAAGAAAGAAGGGAATATTCGTGGGATATAGCGACACTTCAAAAGCCTACCGAATATACTTCCCAGGATTCAAGAAGATCGACATCAACAGAGACGTAACCTTCGATGAAGACTCAGCATACATCAAATCAAGAAAACTACCTATTGAAGAGATTGAAGAACTTCAAGCAACCAGAGTTTGGGACACGACAATGGAAGAAGCAACTCCAGAAGATTATGAAGACCACGGCATGGCAGAACCACAAGAACCTGTAGAACCACTTCGTGAGAAGAACTCCCACAAAAGAAGACCAACATGGGCACAAGAAGTAATACAAGATGCAGAGAAGTATGGCTCTCCAGATGGGATGCATAAAGAAAGCAAGAGACCTAGACCATACAACAGTTATGTGTCCTTGCTATGTGACATCATTGATAAAGAGCCTTACAACTACGAAGAAGTAATAGAGAAGAAAGAATGGAAGGATGCCATGATCAAGGAGCACCAATCGATTATGAATAATGATGTCTGGGAGGTAGTTCCAAGACCAGAAGAGAAGTCTGTTGTGACTTCGAAGTGGATCTACAAGATCAAGCATGCTGCAGATGGTAGCATTGAAAAACACAAGGCGAGATTTATGGCACGTGGCTTCTCCCAGAAAGAAGGCATAGACTACGAGGAGACATTTGCACCTGTAGCAAGATACACTTCAATCAGATCTATACTTGCATTGGTTGCAGTAATGAAGTGGAAGGTTCACCAGATGGACGTTAAGACAACATTTTTGAATGGTGTAGTTGAAGAGGAAGTGTACGTGGAGCAGCCACTAGGATTTGAGACACAGGACAGACAAACTCATGTGTGCAAGTTAAAGAAAGCCTTGTACGGATTGAAGTAGGCACCCAGGACGTGGTACGGCAGGATGGATAGCTTCCTGTTGAGTTTAGGATTTACCAAGAGTAAAGCAGATTCCAACCTTTACTTCAAGGTTGAAAGGTGGAAGACTAGTGATACTCTTGTTATATGTAGATGACCTGTTTTTGACAGGTGAGGATGAACTCATTGCAGATGCAAAGAGGAAGCTTTCCGTTGAGTTCGAGATGAAATACCTAGGATGTTCCATTAGTTCTTAGGCATGGAGGTGTGGCAAAGTATGGATGGAATCTTCCTTGGTCAGGGGAAGTATGCAGTGGAGATTCTGAAGAGGTTTCAGAATGTTGTACTGCAAGGAAATGGCCACACCCATGGTATCAAACTTGAAGCTATTGTGTGATGCTTCATCAGAGACAGTAGATGCCACGATGTATCAATAGATGATTGGTTCGTTGATGTACCTGATGAACACGAGACCAAACAAATGCTTTGTTGTGAACACCTTGAGCCAGTTCCTGGCGGATCCAAGATATGTTCACTTGATTATTGCAAAGCCTATATTGATGTAGTTGAAGGGTACAATTGATTATGGGCTCAAGTATGAAGCAAATCAGAAGATTAAAATGCATGCTTATGTCGATTCGGATTGGGTAGGCAGTGCCACAGACAAGAAGAGCACTTCAGGATGTTGCTTCAGTTTGGGATCTGGTATGATCTCCTGGTTAAGTAGGAAGCAGTCATGTGTGGCGCTGAGTACAACCATAGCAGAATATGTTGCAGCCTATTCGGCTAGTTGTGAGGCAGTATGGCTTTGGAAGCTAATGTCAGATTTGTTTGATCTCGAGTTAGAGGCGACTTGTATCTTTTGCGACAACTAGAGTTGCGTGAAGTTGTAGAAGAACCCGGTGTTCCATGACAAGTCAAAGCATATTGAGATCAAGTATCACTATATCTGGGATATGGTGCAGAGAGGAGCAGTGAAGCTCCAGTATGTGGCGACAGACGAGCATGTAGCCGATGTGTTGACCAAGCCGTTACCCAGAGTGAAGTTTGAATACTTTAGAGAGAATCTTGGTGTCATCTAGATCGAGGTCCCTAGAAAGAGGGAGTGATGAGTTCTCACATGGTGGAAGATGCAGGTGGTCCTTGGGACGTAATGCACCTAGGGTGCTCCTGGCTGTACTCCCATGCTGGAGATGATGAGAGACCAGAAGACGTAGATGCACTAGAGCGAGTTCTCGCATGGTGGTCCTTGGGACGTAATGCACTTGGGGTGCTCTTGGCTGTGCTCCCATGCTGGAGATGATGAGAAGTCCACTGGTCATAAAGACACTTGGTGTGCGACTAGGCTATTCTCGCATGGTGGAAGACGATGGTCCTTGGGACGTAATGCACTTGGGGTGCTCTTGGCTGTGCTCCCATGCTGGAGATGATGAGAAGTCCACTGGTCATAAAGACACTTGGTGTGCGACTAGGCTATTCTCGCATGGTGGAAGACGATGGTCCTTGTGACGTAATGCTCTTGGGGTGCTCTTGGTTGTGCTCCCATGCTGGTAGACGTGGGGGGACCGTTGAAGAGACGTAATGCACCTTGGGTGCTCTTGGGTTGTTCTCACATGGTGGAAGACGTAGGTAATGCACATGGGGTGCTTTTGGTTGTGCTCCCATGCTAATTGGTGGTCTGTTGGACATGAGGTGTGCATTTGGGCTGCCCTCCGTGTGTGATGATGAGATGATCTGGATACGATGAGATGACGGTAGGAGATGTAGGTGATTGCTGTGGCAATGTAATGAATGGCCCTGGGCTATACCTACGTGCTAGATTGCTCGTGGATATGATGAAGACCTAGATGAGAGCTAGGCCTACATCCAACCTGAAAAAGGGTTGGCTCCGTAGAACTTCTGATGACAGATTGATTTGAGAGATGTCACTAATCAATGATCATCAAAATGCAGCAGCGACGACAATGATCTAGCGATGATGACGTGTCCAAAATATTGATGATTGTGGCGAGAGAATACCTTCCTAAGAGGGAGTGTTGTTGTAAATGTAACTTTGGAAGACATTCTATTGTATATTATTATTGTAATTTTATTGTACCTTTGTCAGAGATTTTTTTCCTCCATATGGGGATGCCATTATTATGTTTTGTCATGTAAGATCATTGAGGTAAAACCTCTGTTGTAAGTCGGGCCAATAGCACCCCAAAAGAATAATGTAAAATGTATTTTTGAGTCTCCCAAGAGACAAGTCGGCCCTACTAGGTCAAGAAGTCGACCTAGTCAATTTTTAGGTTAGTCACTTGATGTGTATAAATAGGGAGGTGCCCTCCCTCATTTGCACACACACACTCACTCATTCAATTCACATGAGTAAGAGAGAGAGGACAGGTTCTCTAGAGGAGAAAAAGAGAGGTGCAAAAGACTTTTTATTCTTGGATTTTCCATTTTGTGATATTGCATTAGTGACGAATCTATCTTTGAAGAAGTTTGTGGGGTTTTCTCCTTTATGGTTTCCCTGAGAAAAAATCTTGTGCCTATTGTGATTTGTTGTGCTTGTTATTCTTTTAGTTAAAGATCTAACATAATTGAATTAAAGTGCAAGAACTAACAATTCTTTGGGTTGCTATAGAGTTGTTCTTTGGCTGCTATTTCTTCTCAAACGTTGCGAGGCTTGTGAAGTTATGTCAACACTCTTCTTTCTTTTCCTCTTCTCTTATAATTTTTTTTTCTTATTAATTAATAAATCCTAGGGTTTTATTTTCAGATTTTTGTTTGTTATGGCTTCCAAAAATAGGAGGGATCCAGCATGGAATCATTGCCAATTGGATGTTAATGGGGAAAAAGTATGCAATTTCTGTGAAGAAAATTGTTTGCGGGGGGGGGGTTCTCCATAGGATAAAACAATACTTTATCACATGCACAGGACAATGTTGAACCTTGTCCAAAAGTCTTTGATGATTTGAGAGTAGAGATGCTAAGTAGTATTGAAGCCTTCCAAGAAGAAAAAGCCAAGACAAAGAAGCTTCAAAAGGACATAGGGCGAATTTCCATGCCAGTTGAGTTTGATAGTGACTATGAAGGTGATGATCATGATACCCGTCAAAATGAAATGCCTAGTTTTGAAGTATCTTCTAGTATTCCTGTTTGAGAGAGAGTGGGACCTAGTTCATCCAATTTGAAGAGGTAGAGGAACCGGTAGAGGGCTTGACTCTTTCTTTGTACCCCACACTACCCCTGGTGCTCAGCCCACCATTGATGCTAAATGGAAGAAGATGGAAAAGGAAGCTGCTTGGAACAGCATTGCTAGATGGTGGTATGATGTAGACATACCTTTCAATGCAACTAATTCTTCTTATTATCAACCTACGATAGATGTTATAGTTTCATGTGGTCCGGGCTTCAAAGGCCCTACTTTTCATGATATCAGGGGGCCCCTTTTACAAAATCAAGTCCAAAGAATAGATGAATACCTCAAGGAGTTCAAGCAATCCTAGAGTAAAACAGGGTGCACAATAATGTCTGATGGAAGGACCAACGGAAAATCCTGCACTATTCTCAATTTCTTGATTGCTTTCCCAAAAGGAACCATGTTTCTTAGATCTGTGGATGCCTTTGATCAAGTGAAGGATGCAAAACTATTATTTCATCTCTTGGATGAAGTAATTGAGGAGGCAGGGGCACAGACTGTTGTACAGGTCATCACTGACAATGCCTCTAAGTATGTTGCAACAGGAAGGATGTTAGAGGAAAAACAACACACCATTTGGTGGACTCCATGTGCAGTCGATTGTTTGGACCTCATGCTTGAGGATATTGACAAAATTGAGTGGGTGAAGAAGTGTGTGGAGCATGCAAAATCAATTACCAGGTACATTTACAACCACTCATGGGTTTGAGCCTAATGAGGAAGAACAATGGGGGTAAAGAGCTAGTTAGATCAGCCATTACACGATTTGCAACAAACTTTCTTTCGTTGCAATCCATTGATAAAAAAAACAACTTGAGGAAGTTGTTTTCTTGTGATGAGTAGAATGAATCTCAGTGGGGTAAAAGGGTTGAACGAAAAGAGGTAGTTGACAAAGTGTTTGAAAAAACTTTTTCGAAAGTGTGTGGAGCATGCAAAATCAATAGCCAGGTACATCTGCAACTACTCATGGGTGTTGAGCCTAATGAGGAAGAACAATGGGGGTAAAGAGCTAGTTAGATCAGCCATTACACGATTTACAACAAACTTTTTTTCATTGCAATCCATTGTTGATCAAAAAGCCAATCTGAGGAAGATGTTTTCTTGTGATGAGTGGAATTAATCTCAATGGAGTAAAAGGGTTGAAGGGAAAGAGGTAGTTGACAAAGTGTTTGAAAAAACTCTTTGGAAAAATGTAGGAAGAGATTGTTTTGTTCAGTGAGCCTCTTGTGAAAGTGTTGTGAATGGTGGATAGTGATAAACTCTCCATGGGTTTTATTTACGAGGCCATGGATTAGGCCAAAGAAGCAATAAAGGCAGAAGTATTTTACTATTTGGAAAATCATTGATGAAAGATGGAACAGATAACTCCATCGTCCTTTGCATGCAGCTGGCTATTACTTAAACCCAAGGTAAGAAATTTTAAAATTCAAATTCACAATTACAAGTTTAGTTTTAATTTCAACCTTTTAAGTTCAAAGTTATAAGTTATATTTTCAATTTCACTAATGATTTTTTTTGGTCTATTAAACTTTGAACTTAAAAAAGGTACCACTATACAAAAGACTTTGAAGCAGATGATGATGGGGAGGTAAAAGATGGATTGTATAAATGCATTGAGCGCATGGTTCTTGATCCCAAGACACAAGATGAGATACATAGTAAACTGTTGCAACTCAATGAGAGTATGGGTAACTTTGGCTAGAGTATGGGTAACTTTGGCTTGAGTATGGCCATACGAGGCAGATCCAAGGATCCACCTGGTAAGAAATTTCAAAGTTTTCAAATTATATTATATTATTGAATGTTTTCAAAGTCATTTGATGAAACTTGTTTGCATTCAACTCTTATTGCAGCCTATTGGTGGGGATAATTTGGTGGGCATTGCCCTGAGTTGCAAAAGTTTGCAGTTTGGATTTTGAGCCAGCCATGCAACGCTTCTGGATGTGAACGCAATTGGAGCATTTTTTAGCGACACACCAAGATGTGAAACCGTTTGGAACACAAACAGTTGAATGTTATGGTCTATGTTCAGTACAATCTTAGGTTGAGGTGTAATCAGTTGTTGAACAGGCCCTAGCATCAGGCAACATAAACTTGGATGACTTTAATTCATCATCAGAGTGGGTTGTGGAGTCTCAAGCACCAACATTTGAGAACGAAGACCTTTCTTGGTTGGATTTAAACCCACTTCTAGAGGTTTTACCATCAGGGCTAGGGGAATCTAGTGGGGCTCAAAATCCCACTCCGGTTGAGGATGATGAGGATGAGCATGAGGATGATGATGAGTCGACGGGTTGCACAACCCGCTCCAACTTCAGAGTCCATGTCTCTAACACTCACACTCCAAACTTGGAGTTCAGACTTCAAGTATCAACTCACGGCGGCAACTAACATACAGTCCAGGCAACGGATAAAAAGACAGAAGTGTGGACACGTTATTGCAATTAGTGTTATAACAATTTGTTAGGGTTAGATTAGGGGTTAGGTTAGTATTTAGGGTAGTTTGGGATTTTTTTTTAAATATAAAAAATATAAAAACTTTTAAACTCGGGCCTGATTCAGCGAGTCGACCTTTAACTCGGTCGAGTTGGCTGGTTCGGTACCCAATCGACCACCCGATTCGAGTTAAGGGCCAACTCGGCTCGACTCGGGGTCAACTTGGTCAACTCGGTCCAGTTTGAGTCTGAGTCGACCGAGTTTTAAAACATTTCTAATGATGCAATGCAAGTAGAATACGATGCTTTAATGAAATAAAAAAGACTTGGAAATTAGGTGAATCAGCTCTGAATAAGAAAGCGATAGGTTGCAAATGGGTATATTGAACTAAGTTTAAGTTAGATGGATCTATTAAATAATACAAAGCCATGTTAGTTGCAAAAGGATATTCACAAAAAAAAGGTATAAACTATGAGGAAACTTTTGCTCCCATTGCAAAATTAATTACAATTAGAATGTTATTAACACTTGCAGCATAGTTTGAATGGAAGGTACATTGGATGGATGTCAAAAGTGCATTCTTCAATGGGGATTAGCAAGAAGGGTATGTGGAGCAACCTAAAGGATTTGTAGTTGAAGGTGAAGAAAAATTGTTATGGTGAATGCTTTGTATGGATTAAAACAAGTCCTTCGAGCATGATATGAAAATACTAATACATATCTAAAATCAAGAGGTTTCAAGAGAAGTAATTCTAATCCTAACTTGTATATCAAATAAATGTTGGAATTTGTGCAACTTCAGAAGCTATTCTTATTGTACTTGTATTGTACCTCCTTGTACCTCCTACGGGAGATTATACTGTTTTAATTATTCATTATACACCTTGGGGTGAAAAGCAAGCAAAAGAAAGAAATAAAAATAAAAATAAAATATATTTTATTGCTCCCCCAAGAGAAGTCGGCCCCAGTGATTTTCCTAGTGGAAAATCAGTATAAATAGGAGTCACCCCTCTTCATTATAAAAGTCCTTCGAGCATGATATGAAAATACTAATACATATCTAAAATCAAGAGGTTTCAAGAGAAGTAATTCTAATCCTAACTTGTATATCAAATAAATGTTGGAATTTGTGCAACTTCAGAAGCTATTCTTATTGTACTTGTATTGTACCTCCTTGTACCTCCTACGCGAGATTATACTGTTGTAATTATTCATTATACACCTTGGGGTGAAAAGCAAGCAAAAGAAAGAAATAAAAATAAAAATAAAATATATTTTATTGCTCCCCCAAGAGAAGTTGGCCCTAGTGATTTTCCTAGTGGAAAATCAGTATAAATAGGAGTCGCCCCTCCTCATTATAACACACATTCACAGCTACTCAGCTCAACAGTAAAGGTGCGCTCCAGCAGTCTAGGAGAGTGTTTTCTAGGGTTATATTTGTGAGAGACATTTTCTCTCTCTTCTTCTCTTTGTTCTCAGAATATCATTATCTCTATATGAAGGTTTGCTGGGTTTTTCCCAATTGGGTTTCCCAGGATAAAAACACTGGTGTTATTTTTTGTGCTTTGTTCTTTTTCTAGTGATCCTATTGATTAATTGCAATTAAGATATACTGCTATAATCTTGTGAAAATCTAACATGTATCAGAGCAGTACTAGAAGAAGTCATTGTCGAACATTGTCGAAACCTTGTCGGAACTAGGGTTTCATCTTTCAAAGCCTTTACTCAACCTTTTGGCAGAAAAAGAGCCTTAGGAATTTCTCTCTAAGAAGGGCACATCTTTTGGTGAAGGTAGAATTCAATTCTGAGAATTTTCAAATTTTGACCTAATTCTATAACTGCAGCAAAAATTAGTGTTTCATTCTTTGATCTACTTCCTCCACAGTTTTGGCTCGACTCTACCTCTTCTTAACTCACCTTTCTAGGGCGCATTCACTTGTGGAATCGGTTTTCCGAAACTCTAACTTTCATTTTTGACCTAGCCTCTGCTAGGGTTTCAGATCCAGATCTGCAGTCAAGATGATTAGTATGAAAGTTGAAGATTTTCTGGAAGAGGCTTCCAACTTCATCTCTTGGAAGTCTAGGGTTCTTCTTCTACTAGAAGAAAATGATTTATTACAGTCTGTAAATACAAAGTTCCCAGATCTAGAAGCCGAAGAAGACAAACCTCGCTGGAGGAAAAATGATGCCAAAGCAAGAAGGATTTTGGTGGACTTAGTTAGAGACCACTTGGTTCCTCAAATCTCAGAAAAGACGACAACTAGGAAGATGTTTAAGACCTTGAAGAAGCTATTTGAACACAGTAGCATCAATGTGACTCTCACATTGAGGAACAAATTGTTAAATATGAAGATGACGAAGTTTGAAAATATTGCCTCATATTTCAGGAGGGTCACCGAGCTTTGGGACAAGCTAAAGTCTAGTGGAGACAACCTTGAAGAAAATGATCTTGTCATGACCACCTTAAATGGTCTCCCACCATCTTGGGAGTCCTTCATCCAAACCATAAGTGGTCGAACCAAGTTGCCCAATTTTGATAAGCTATGGGCAGAATGCACCCAGGAAGAGACGAGAATAGCAGCATGACAAAGACTTCATTGCACTCAACCTGAGGAGAATCTAGCATTCATATCTCATGCCAAGAAAGGCAAGGGAAAGGGAAGGAAGTTTTACAATCACAAGCACCAAGGTAGGAGATCAAGTCCAACCCCAGAGCAGAAGAAAGAGAAGAAGGATTTATCTCATATACAGTGCTACAGGTGCAAGGCATATGGTCATTATGCCAGCAATTGTCGAAGTTCAAACAAAAGGAAGCATGAAGCTTCAACTGTTGATGTAGAAGAAGACACTCCTCACAAGAAGGCAAGAAATGATGATCGTTCATAGTTCTTCTTCTGATATCCAAACTGTGATGATCTTCCAGCAAACATACGAAGATCAATGGACTCTGGCTGTGGAAGATTTTCAACAAAACAACCAAAAGATAAGTATTTGATCTTACATGCTCTAGTAGATTAGATCTGGTTACTTTTGAATATGTTTTATGCAGATCTACATTTCTAGATTCAGGTAGTAATTGAGCATGTGATTCCTTTATTAACAAGTATGCTTATGTAGTATTTGCTATTCACATGATTGTTTAAATAGCCTGTCATGCTGCACAACCCATCTAGGATGACAACTCCTTTATAACATACTTGGAGTAGTACACACTCTTAATGATATGCTATAATGGAGACCGTAAGCATACAAATAATGGACTCATGTGTGTTGTGTCGAAGCATTGACTAAAAGTTGCCTACATTGTTTTGTTAATACATTAATTATGAAATATTGCTAACCATCTGATGAGATTTGACTTGTAGGGAATGCCATGATCTACAAGGACAAGTGATCCCATGGATATACGGATGGAATAGATGTTGAAAGCCTAGAATAATGACTCTCAGACCTAGAATGATCTCGTGCAGAGATTTGGTGATCATAAGCGGAAGGCTTCTACGAATGTTAGTCTATCGCTTCAACAAGATTTACTCAACTAACTTCTGAGAGACAGAGGGAGTTACCCCTCAAAGACAAGGATACTGGTCTACTACATATGATAGAAACTTGACAACATTGTCGTCGTGATTCGAACAAGACAATTGAAGGATCCTTGATGAACCTAGTCATCACCAGGATGGATACTTACTCCGCATCTTTCCAGTCTACATTCACGTGCCCAAGTTAGAACCTTCAAGCAAGAAAGGAACATTTGTGGGATACTGCAAGTCTTCAAAGGCTTATAGAATATACATCCCAGGATCGAGGCAAATCGAAGTCAGTTGAGATGTAACCTTTGAAGAAGAAATGGCTATCCAGAAAAGAAGAGGATTTGATATGGAGATCGATGACGATGAAGAGATGAGATCATCTCCCCCTCCAGAAATTAAGAGGGAGTATGAAGAAAGGAATGAACCGATCGGTCCCATTGATCCAGTTGAGCTAGATGATGCTCCCACAGATATGGTAGTAAGCCACAAAAGACCTAGATGGGCACAACAGACTTTGCAGAATGTAGAGGGGCATGAAACTCCACATAGAGCAGATGGGAGTATTGAACAATACAAGGATAGATTTGTAGCTAGAGGGTTCTCTCAGAAAGAGGGAGTCGATTATGATGATACATTTGCCCCTGTGGCTCGATATACTTCCATCAGATTGATCATTGCTATTGCTTTAGCTATGGGATGGAAGTTGCATTAGATGGATGTCAAAACAACCTTTCTCAATGGTATTATTGAGGAAGAAGTATATATTGAACGGCTAGAAGGGTTTGTCGTCCATGCAAAGGAGTCTCATGTATGCAAGCTGAAAAAGGATTTATATGGACTCAAGCGAGCACCCCGTGCTTGGTATGGACGAATAGACGGATTCCTAGTGATGCAGAACCCAACCTTTACCACAAGGTCGTGAATGATGAGCCACTAATTTTAGACTTTAGTACTATATGTTGATGACCTGTTTCTCACTGGAAATGAGAAACTTATCGTATGGTGTAAGAAGAAACTTGCCTCTGAGTTCGAAATGAAGGATCTTGGATTGATGAATTACTTCTTGAGATTAGAAGTATGGAAGAGGGAGAAGGAGATTTTCCTAGGTCAAGGAAAATACACCATAGATAAACTGAAGAGATTCAGAATGTTGGACTGCAAGTCCATAGCTACTCCGATCGATGCAAATTTGAAGAAGCTAAGAGATTCTACTTCAAATTCAAATTTGATCGATCCCACTATGTATCGCCAGTTGATTGGGTCCTTGATGTATCTGACAAACACCAAACTAGATATTTGTTTTGCTGTAAATACCCTCAGTCAGCTCATGTGCGAGCCAAGGCAGATTCACTGGAATGTTGCAAAACATGTGCTCAGATACTTACGTGGCACTGTGGGATATGATCTACGATATGACTTGAAATTGCAAGGGTTTACAAACTCAGATTGGGTCGGATGCAATGCAGATAGGAAGAGTACTTCAGGATGTTGTTTCAATTTGGGTATTGCAATAATTTCCTGGTGCAGTAGGAAGCAGAACTCAATAGCTCTCAGTATTGCAGAGGCCGAGTATATGGCTGCTAGCATAGCAACCCGAGTAGCAGTTTGGCTTCATAAATTTCTTGCAGGATTGTTTGGCCAAATTGCAGACCCAACCGTGATTCACTGTGATAACCATAGTTGTGTGCAGTTGTTAGTGAATCCTGTATTTCACGACAAGTCGAAGCACATAGAGATTCGATATCACTTCATACATGGTGCAGAAAGGTGCGGTCGAGTTACAGTATATTTCGACAGATGACCAGACTGCAGATGTTCTCACTAAGCCTCTTCCCAGAGTGAAGTTTGAATACTTTCGAGGAAGACTTGGAGTAGAGGAGAACGTATCCCTCCTTGAGAGGGAGAGATGACTGATAGACATTTATCATGCTTTTTCCCAGGTACCTCTACTCGTCCAGGTTCTCAGCCAGGTATGGGAGAAATTCCAACAGCAAATGAGATGGACAGGTAGTAGATGGTGGGGTTCACATTGGTGCCTTTGCTCATTCAGGTGCTCAGCCATGTATGGGAGAAATCTCATCGACAGATGAGCCGGACAGGAAGTAGATGGTTGTGTGATTGCACAGGTACCTCTACTCGTCTAGGTGCTCAGCTAGGTATGGGAGAAATCCCACCGGCAGATGAGTCAGACAGGCAGTAAATGGTCGTGTGATTGCACATGTACCTCTACTCGTTCAGGTTCTCAGCCAGGTATGGGAGTACTTCATCGACATATGAGATGAACAGGTAGTAGATGGTCGTGCACATTTGCTCGTCCAGGTTCTCAAGCTTGGTATGGAAGGATCCCATCGGCAGATGAGACGGAGATGTAGCAGATGGAACTGCAAATGATAAAAGACCTTACAATGACATGTTGACAACCTTTAGTATTTATAGAGATGATCGAGACATATGAGATGTACATAAAAGACCCAGATGTTCATGATGCTTATGATGACCATATCTGAACAATACCTTCCTCGTTGAGAGGGAGTGTTGGAATTTGTGCAACTTCAAAAGCTATTCTTATTGTACTTGTATTGTACCTCCTACGAGAGATTATACTATTGTAATTATTCATTGTAAATCTTTGGGTGAAAAGCAAGCAAAAGAAGCAATACAAATATATATTTTATTGCTCCCCCAAGAGAAGTCGGCCCTAGTGATTTTCCTAGTGGAAAATTAGTATAAATAGGAGGTGCCCCTCACTATAACACACATTCACAGCTACTCAGCTCAGCAGTAAAGGTGCGTTCCAACAGCCTAGGAGAGTGTTTTCTGGGGTTATATTTGCGAGACACATTTTCCCTCTCTCTTCTTCTCTTTGTTCTCAGAAGATCATTATCTCTATACGAAGGTTTGCTGGGTTTCCTAGTATAAAAAAACTGGTGTTATTGTTTTGTGCTTTGTTCTTTTTCTAGTGATCCTATTGATTAATTGCAATTAAGATATACTGCTATAATCTTGTGAAAATCTAACAATAAAAAGGTGAAGAAATTAACATTGTGGTTTTATATGTTGATGACCTAATCCTTATAGGTAGAAATAATCACTTTGTTGGAGAAGAAAAAGATAGTCTTTGCAAATCATTTGATATGACTGACTTGGGATTATCACATCACTGTTTGGGTATTGAAGTTTGGTAGCAACCAAACAAAATTTTCATTTCACAGGCAAAGTATGCTTGAGAATTGTTGAACAAGTTTAGAATGGAAGATTGCAATCCCAACACAACACCAATGAAGGTAAATTTAACTCTTTTGAAAGATGATAAATCTGAGGTGGTTAATGAGTTGCTTTATTTTCAACTTGTAAGAGGACTGGCCTATCCTACCAAAACTAGACTAGACATAACTTTTGCACTTGGTATGTTATCAAGGTTTTTAAACTGTCCCAAGGAGACACATTGGGATACAACAAAAATAGTACTCAGGTATTTTAAAGGTACCTTACAGTTTGGTATTTTACTTGAGAAGACTAATAATTTCATGTTGAACGGTTTTTCAGATGTTGATTGGGCAAGTGATAGAGATGAAAATAAATCTACAACAGGTTATTCTTTTACTCTTGGTAGTGGAGTGATTTCATGGGCAAGTAAAAGCAACCTTCGGTAGCTCTTTCAACAACATGAGAAGAATAGAAAGAAGTCGTTGGAGCAACATGTGAAGTAGTGTGGCTATGTATAATTTTATGTGATTTGAAGCTTCCACAAATGCAACCAACTTTACACTATGACAACCAAAGTGTCATCAAGATGATAAAGAGTCCAATTTATCATTCGTAAACAAATAATGCTGAAATTCAACATCGTTGTATTAGAGAACAAGTGAAAAACAGAGGGATAGAACTGATTTATTGCAGGTCCCAAGATAAAGTGGCAGACATCTTCACCAAAGCACTCAACATGGATAAGTTCGGAAAAAATTTAGAGGTGTTAGGAGTTGTGGAAAATGACAAACATTAAGAGGGGGTGTTAGATATTGTAATGTTTATTTTACATAAAAATATCTAATTTATGTACTAAAGTAATAATGTCATAAAGTGGAAATAAGTCATACATAATAATGACACTTATGAAATTAGGTAAATTAGATGAGTGGTTCCTAACGGGAATAACATAACTTCCTAGATATATGTACAACACCACTTAATGTAATTTGGTAAACATTATTGATGATACATCTCTCATTCAATCTCTCTCTTGCCTCTTGCATATTCTCCATCGCATAATTTAACATTTAGAGCTCAACCTTCTCAAGTATAGATTTCAAATAACAATCAATAGCCTCCATTCAAACATGGCTCCAAGCCTTATGCTCCTTGCATAATGAGTGCATGAAAGCATAATAGAAAAAGTCAAAAGCAAGGAGGGCAAATTCTTTTAGACAATAATAGAGGAATTTCCAAGAATACACAACCTCCAAACATGGCATAAATGTAAGGTATATATAGCAAATCACATGACTCAAATAGATAGGCGGCTAGGAATAAAAATAGGAGATCAAACATGATAAATATAGAAAAAGATCTCTCGAAGGAAAGTGCACATCTAGGCTAGAAATGGCAAGAATTAGGAGTTGCATCACAAGAAGCTCTAGAAATGGATTTGGACCTTGAAAAATCAAACTCCTTGAATGGCTTGAAATTCAGCATTATTGTATGCCACATTGGGTTTCCAAAAATGTAACCATCTTGCCATAGGAAACAAGGCAAGATGCCATAGGAAAATGATACGAAACAAGCCATTCTATTTTTTATTGATTCTTCTCACTTTAATGTGAGTGCATGCTAACTTTGTTAGTTTTTTGAGCCCAAATCTGATTTACAATTCGAATAATTTACTCTGATTATTAATTGAAAACACACATTCCTAACTATTTACGTAGCAGAAAATAAACTGGAAATCACATCCATTTGACACTTAGATTTACCCTAGAAAACCCCAACTGGAGAAAAACCAACAAACATTTGATTTTATTAATAATAAAATACTGGGCTGCCTTCCTAGGGAAATGGCTCACTAGGGAATACAATGCAACAAAATATCCTAGCCAATCATCTGGCTGCTACTCCTTTGCTAACCCTTGCTCCTTTACTCTGACCTTGCCTATACACTTGCACCCTTGGTTGAAAGTCTGTCTCAAACCAATCAGTGAGATCTTGCACACTCTGTGTGACTATTCTGTATCTCATCCTCTCTTGTGGCTTCCTCTTGTATCTTCTCAAGGACCAAAACCCTAACCCTAGATCTCCAAACTGATCAATGGTTGAGATTAGATCTCAAGCCTCACTTAGATCAACGGTTGTGACTTAATCATATGTTCACTTTTTAGTCATTAACGAACATTAAGTTAATAATATGCTTTTCCTAAGTTAGACTTGAGAAAGAGATACAATAGTCGCTTGCTCCTCAACAAGTACCTGTAGAGGTCTTCTAGACAACTTTTGCATGCGCAACACTTGGCCTATGCAAAAGTACCTGTCCGATGCTACAAAAATCAACACTTTATTTTAGCGAGGAAGGTACTTCTCTAAGAACCTCTTGAAACGGGTTCTTCCTCTAACCTTGGTACACTGTCGCATACATCATCCTGCACACTAGCATCCCTCCAACCTTGTTGGTCGGCTGTTCCTTGATCACTGAAAGTCACGGAATTGATGATGCTACACATCAGTGCCAAGAAGTTTGAAAACTTCATCAAATGCTTGCTCTTCCCCATTTTGCTTCTAAGAGCCTGCTCCTACTCTTGATCATATTCATCAATGTCATCTTGTACCAACTAGGTCTCTTGATCGAATTGGAAGGGGCTAACTCCCTCTTCCCCTTTGAAGGTTTACTCCCCATACTAAAAATTTGTGAACTATGCTCACCCTTCATAGCCCTTTGCTCCTTGACCTCTGTCACTGACATCAATCCATAATCCAGTTTACCCTTTGATCCAACTACAAGCTTTCCCTACAACTTGTAGACTTTCCTCTCTTTGACACCAAGAACTCGTGTTGAGTCTATGTTAGGTCCCATCTGTAAAAAATGAACCGATCCACTCTCAAAAGAGATGGCGTATCCACTATCCTCCAATGTCGATACTGAGGCCAAATTCATCTTGAGCTCCAATATGTACAACACATCTGTCACCTCCAGAGAACCTCTTGACTCTAGACGAAACCTAACTGTTTCAACTCCCTTCACAGCACACACTTGGCCTGACTGCCAATCTCCACGTGCAAATATGGGTTTGTCCCTGACAACTTGGTGAACAAGTCATGTGTCCTCGTCATGTGACGAGAAGCCCCACTATCCATGAACCATGCACTACTGGAACTTGTGCCAGGAATACAAGAGACTAACGAGAAATCTTTCTCAAACTTTTCAACAAACTCCTTAACCTTAGCTTCTATAGATGCTACTTCCTATTGAGACTTGTTCTTCCCTTTCTTTCGTTTTGGACACTGTTAAGCATAGTGGCCACACCTTTGGCATGCAAACATTTCACTTTGCTCATGTCTTACTTCTTTCCAGCCTGTGAAGTTGACTCTCCACCTGTATTTCCCTTACTTGACCCTACCTGATTAGTAAGGGCCACATTCTCCTCATCGCCATCCTTCCGTTGGCCACCTTGCAAAGACTCCTCATGAGTCTCTTCCTAGTTGAAGTCATCCCATAACCTCTCCCACTTGGGTAAGATTTTCTCATGCCACAATTCCTTTGACAAAGGAATCCCAGTGCTCAATGAAGCCATTCAAGGCTACCCTCACTAGTTCTTGCTCACTTACTATCTCCCCAATCACTGCAACTCATCACAAACCTGTGTGTCTAGTGAGATACGATGTAACTGTATCTGATTTGGTCATCTTGGTGTTCCTGAGTTTATCAATCATCACCATATTTTAGGATCTCGTTACTATAATATAACTTTATCAAAGCCTCCCACATTTCCTTGGCTAAACTTTTCCTGGATATGTGAGGGATCACATGATCCTTACACCATCCATAATAATTCTCCTGGCCTTCACATCTTTCTTGTTATGCTTGGCCAATTGTGTAGCATCAGAAGGAGCAATGACTTGGGTGCTTGCAAACTCTCAAATCCCGTTTTCCATCAACACTAATGTTATCCTCTCTCTCTCTCTCTAGTGAATGAAGTTAGATGCAATTGCAAACTAGTCCTCATACCTTAGACTTGCTTTTGCCATCTTCCCAAATTAGAAATTACTGGAAAATACAAATTGTTGATGTTGTTGCCTGCTATCTGGACCTGCAACCTACTATTGCCCAAGCCTAATGCTGCTCAGACTCATTTCTGGGCTAGCCCAAACATTTTTGTTCGCTGTCCAGCCACCTACTAGGATGCCCGATCCTTCTTGGGTGCTTCCCAGGGCCTGTTCTGGGCTGCCCAACTTTTTTGGGCCTATGTGCAGTTGCTCAGTTCTTGTTTAGGTTTTCCTAACGATTGCCCTGGGCTGCCTGACTGTCCCTTGGTGGCTATTTGGTTTCAGGTGGTTTGGTCCTTTAGCAGTTGGTTGCAAACTACAATGGTTTTATTGTGGGTTGTCGGCTGGCTTTCGACCTTTTTTCTTCACCCGCAGCTTTTTGCCATCCACTAGTGGCTGTTTGCTGCAGCCTGTGCCTTAGCACGCGTCCACGATCTTCGCCCAACAACACCCAACTCCTACACAATGTAGCCTCTCTGTTAGCTACTACAGTTATGTCCACCTGCGTCTGCAGCCGCACCAACACCTCCTGGTCGATCCTACTGCTATTTCCTTTTCGATGTAGCTCCATTGTCCACCATGTCCTCATTTCTGTCCAACAGCCAAGCCCGTGACTCCCCCTCTTCATGCCATTCATTGGTATACTCTGCAGTAGCCCGAGTCCTTCTTCACAACCGCATATTTGCTCCAGCTCCGCGTCTACCCTTTTTTTTCTCCACCTCCATAGTCACTTTCGCCCAGCCGTCACATTCTCCACCATCCTGCAACTTGACTACCTCCCCGCTGGTTGGTGCTGCTCACGTCTTACGTGTCTTGCGGCTTTGCTCACACAAGCTGCCGCAGCTTGACTACAGCCTGATCTTCTTTGTTGCAATCGAGCCTTAACTCTCGACGTCTGGCTCTGCTTCGCGCGACCTTGCTATGAGCTACCGCAACCTGTGTCTCCTACGCGACCTCCCATTAGTGGCTCACACAACCCATGCACTCAAAATGGCATTTGTATGGTGTTGTATGGGCCTTATGACATATTCTCTTGTTTTTTATTTTAAATCTTGTAAACCTCGTCAAAAATAACTTCCTGACTCTTAGAGCAAACATGCCCTCATCACCATCTCTGATACCATGTTAGATTTGTGACCCCAGACCGATTTACAATTCGAATAATTTACTATGCTTATTAACTGAAAACACGCCGAGTTCCTAACTATTTATGCAATGGAAAATAAATAGGAAATCACATGCATTTGACACTTAGATTACCATGGAAAACCCCAATTGGGAAAAAACCAACAAACAATTGATTTTATTAATAATAAAATCCTGGGCTCCCTTCCTAGGAAAATGACCCACCGAGGAATACAATACAACAAAATAGCCTAGCCTATCACCAGGGTGCTACTCCTCTTGCAACCTTTGCTCCTTTCCTTTGACCCTGCCCCTACACCTACACATTTGCCTGAAAGTCCGTCTCCAACCAATCAATGAGATCTCACTCATTCTATGTGATTGTTGCGTATCTCATCTTCTCCGTAGGCTTCCTCTTAGATTTTTTCAATAACCAAAACCCTAGCCCTAGATCTCCAAATTGATCAATGGTTGGGATTAGATCTCAAGCCTCACATAAGATCATCGGTTGTGACTTAATCTTAAGTTCAATTTTTAGTCATTAGCTAACATTACGTTAATAATATGATTTTCCTAAGTTAGACTTCAGAAAGAGATACAATAATCGCTTGCTCCTCAGCAAGTATTAAATTGAGCACATAGATCTGTGGACCAACACACAACTCACAAGATAGATCACGCAATTTACTCAGTTATTGAAGAATGAAACAGTGCAAAAATGGCTTGCAGCTGTGAATACTTTTCATTAATCAAAGAGTAATTAGATAATAATTACAATGAAGTACAATGGCTTTAATAGCCAAAAGCAATTCGAATCCACATGAGGAAATTCGAATTGATTAGACTCTACTTGACTGTAGGTAACTAAGACCTTGTCTAAATCACTATCGGAAGACTCAATAGTTAATTGACCTTGTCTAAACCATAACCGGAGTTCATCGGAGTTCTAAAACACAACTCAAGTGTTACATTCAGTGTTGACTAAGGCTAACTGACTGTGGTAGGTGAGAAATGCGCCCCTCCTGAGTGCAGTCAAGTAAACCTAGCGCTAACTGAATGTAGAGGACTAGAATTGAATTTAACTGACTCCTCCTAACTTAGCTTAACCAGTCATCAATTGAACTGAACTAACCTTGGTTGGTTTCGGCACTCCTAGTTGCTCCTAAATTGTAGGGATTGGTCTAGGAGGTTCTTAAACTGATGCAATCAAGTGCAATCAGTGGCAGTGAGCCTCAATTAGTGTTCCCCACACTTTAGTAACTGAAACATGTGCCCCAATTAGGCCAAGTGGACCCAATGGTGTTAATGACTATAAATAGACTGGATGGACTCTCGATTTAGACATATGATCAAATTGGACGAGGGAGGATTAATAATCCTAACACCCCCCTTGAAGGCTAACTTGGACAATCTGTGGGCCCTAGTAACTAAGACCATAGGTCACCCATTACATCAAGTAAAGTAAGTAACTGCTCAAAAACAAGGTGCTGGGGAAAAACCACATGGGAAACCCCCCCCCCCCCCCTCTAATTAAGCAGGTAGAATCAAGATTATTCTGGTTCTTCTGTGCGTAGGTATCCTGGGGCCTGGCATGTGAACCTCTCCATCATTATGTCTGGAGGAACCTTCCTCTTTGGAAGAAGAATGATATGCTCAACTAAATCAGAAATATAGATAGCTGCCGGATGAAAACTGGACCCATGTAGAGCCACTGAAGTCAACTGATAAGTGAGAAAAGCTTCTTGAGGATTCAGAACATGTGAGGAACACTCAAGAAACTGATATGTTGCAGCCATGAACAGAAAACCATGAGTGGTAAGAACAACCCCAAGTGTTGGGAGCAAGTGTCCAGGCGGATGCAGAAAGTCTTCCTCTTTACTAGTTCTGTGAGGAGATAAGCATGTGATCAATGGTAGAGAAGCACTGGGACTGTTGAGAGCGAATGCTTGAGCTCCATAGTCTGATATAGCTTCTGAAATAGCTAATGAATCACATAATAAAATATCAGCAACCTCATATGAGGAAACTAACACCAAATCCCCATCAGCAGTTTTGAAGAGAAAGTGCGGTACTTGATTTTTCACACCGGAATTGGTGAGAGCAGCTACAAGCATGAATGAAAGCTCTTGGATTTTAAAATATGAACCAAATAATATCATATCAGAAAGTAAATCATATCTAAATAGGTTCAAAACAGATCCAAAACTGTAAAATGGAAACAAATCCCCAGCAACAGTTTTGTAGGAGACTTGCGGTACTTGTTTCTTCACACCGTTGATGAGAACAGCTACAAGCAGTACTGAAAGATTATGAATTTGATATATTAAACCAAGCAATATCAGATCAGATCTAAATTAGATCATATCAGATCCAATAAGGTTAATATAAGATTCAAATAAATGGTTAACCGAGACGGTGGATGCACAACTTTCTTCTTCTTCAAAATTCTGAATTTTGGTGCATGCAATCTTGCAGGAATTTGCTAGAAAATCTAGATCATGGGGAGTGAATGGATCACTCTAGTAATCTGATATTTCTTCAAAAATATCCAAGGTATCACATATTTGCACACCAACAACAACATTAGAGGGAGAAAAATCAAATTTCTCTTCACTTTCGGAAGCAATTACTGGTAAATTTTGCACAGAATTCAAAGGAAAATCACCGGTGAATGTTTGCATGGAAGTGCAACAATGTTTTTCTTCAATATCAGAGATTCGAATGTCTTCTTCTGTTTCAGCAATATGAGGAGATGAGATTACAGAGATCTCATGAACTTCTGGAGCATCAAGAGAAGGAGTCACTGCATGGAGACTGTCTTCAATTCGAATTGACTGTGTAGAAGCTTCTGCTTCTTCTTCATCTTGAACAACTTCATCAGAGAGAGTGGAGGCTGAGAATTTTGGATCAAGAGTGCTTATGGTGCTGGATATTCTCTCCAAAATGCTATTATGATCCTCATCAATCACTCCAAAGGTTTTGTCCAATCTTGTCCAGAGTTCCTTCGGGTCTTCAATAGATCTAATGAGGTAGCGCAAGCTACGAGAAAGACCCGTTGCTATTGTTCCAAAAGCTCCATCACTTTTATTCAGATAGTCAATCTCACTAAAACACTCTTTATCGAGTCCAATAGACACCCGACAAAGACCTTGTCTCATCAGAGATGAAATCATCTTCTTCTTCCATTTTGAATAGTTTGTGGATAGAGAGAGAAGAGGAACAGATGAATCCATTCGATGTTGTACCTGCAAAACAAAAAAAAGGGCACCGTAAGGTCGGACAGCCTGCACTTTTGGAATTTTCTTCACACCCAGCTTAGTTAATCAAGCAAGCTTGATCAACAATTCTTTTGCTTGGGGTATTAAGTGGTAAATTCTTCGCTTCTGGTGCAGTGCTGGAAGGAGCAATTTTGCTTAAAAAATGATCTAGTAGGAGATATGAGGAGGAGAAGTGCCTTGTCCGCCGAGGCTCTAATACCATATTAAATTGAGCACATAGATCTGTGGACAAACACACAACTCACAAGATAGATCACACAATTTACTCAGTTATTGAAGAATGAAACAATGAAAAAATGGCTTGCAGCTGTGAATGCTTTTCATTAATCAAAGAGTAATTAGATAATAATTACAATGAAGTACAATGGCTTTAATAGCCATAAGCAATTCGAATCCACATGAGGAAATTCGAATTGATTAGACTCTACTTGACTGTAGCTAACTAAGACCTTGTCTAAATCACTATTGGAAGACTCAATAGTTAACTGACCTTGTCTAAACCATAATCGAAGTTTGTTAGAGTTCTAAAACACAACTCAAGTGTTACATTCAGTGTTGACTAAGGCTAACTGACTGTGGTAGGTGAGAAATGCGCCCCTCCTGAGTGCAGTCAAGTAAACCTAGCGCTAACTGAATGTAGAGGACTGGAACTGAATGTAACTGACTCCTAACTTAGCTTAACCAGTCTTCAACTGAACTGAACTGACCTTGGTTGGTTTCGACACTCCCAGTGGCTCCTAAATTGTAGGGATTGGTCTAGGAGGCTCCTAAACTGATGCAATCAAGTGCAATCAGTGGCAATGAGCCTCAATTAGTGTTCCGCACACTTTAGTAACTGAAACATGTGCCCCAATTAGGCCAAGTGGACCCAATGGTGTTAATGACTATAAATAGATTGGATGGACTCCCGATTTAGAGGTATGACCAAATTGGACAAGGAAGGATTAATAATCCTAACAACAAGTACCTAGAGAGCTCTTTTGGACGACTTCTGCGTGCCTGACACTTGGCCAATACAGATATACCTGTCCGATGCTACAAAAATCAACAAACTTTAAGGGGATGTCCCTAAATGATCTAAGTAGTTAACTACAAATCAATAATGGTTAGTAATACCTCAAATTGATAAATAAAGTTGTTGTCCTGCATAGAATATTGAGTAAATTGTACAAATATGTTATAGCTATTTTAGCTTTGGAGGCATTCCGCATAGCTTTGGCTTGTATACGGAAGTGACCATGCACTAACTAGGCTACTTGACATTGTAATGGTGTTTTATAAAGTTGTTTTAAAGTGACTCTTATGTAATGTGACTTTATGAAATAAAGTGCACATATTTCATTAAGTGAAAAGTGACTTTATTAAAAATTAAATGTAACTGATTTTGGAGGGAAAGTATCTCAACCGTTGATCATGTAAAGGCAAGATTAAATCTTGGCCTTTGGATTTAGGGATTAGCAAATGTGAAAAGTCACTTTCTTGTTATAAGAGAGAGCTTAGGGTAGTGTGCAAGACAAGGAAATTTTTTCCAAGAGTGAGCATTTGGCACGTTTGATTTTCAAAGAGAGAACAAATTTCTCAAGGAGAGGGCACAAATCTGTAATGTCCCCATTTTAAATAATTGCATAGCAGGACAATTCCATCAATCCTACTAGTTTCCTGGGTTGGATGGATACATTTGGAATTTTTTAATAAGGGAGCTAATAGATCATGTTTAGACATTAGAATGGAATAAATATTTAATAATGGAGCTAATTAAATAAATACAAGAGAAAATTGAAATGGCAATGGAGCATGGAGACACATGGAGATTATGGGGCCCACACAAGCTAGAATTCCTGTGCCACATGGCATCCTCCTCTTGCAATTTTGAATCCATGGGAAGCCTAATGTTCTTGGATGAGTTAGAAGGCTAATACACTTGGCCATATGCATCATAGGCCGAATTTGGAAGGAAATGTAACTTACATGGGAGAGGAAGAGTCAAATGGGAGCTTCTTGGACACCCGGGCTAAATTCCCTAACATCTATGACATCTATGATACCAATGATGAAAATGCTATGACATTTATGACATATTGTAGATCTGAAGGCCGACATCTGACCATTATGACATGTCAGGCCTGAATATAGCATCCAAGGAGGCGCTCATGTGAATTGGGGAAGCTCAATGGGTCCCTACTCGAATTGGGGGAAGATGGAAGGCTAGGAAAGGGAGGACACATGGCAAATCTTGAGCCCACACCCTAATTCGAATTGACTTGAGTTTGTGGATGGATTGGTAACCTTAGAAGGCTAAGGATGTTTATAAAATACAGGGATCAACCAAGAGAAGGGCTTTTGATCATTTGAGAAATTTGCATTTGTGAAGAGTGAGAGCTATTGGATGACTAGTTTCTTGCCTTAGCCAATTTCGAGGGTGAAAGATTACCATCCAAGTTGGTGTTTGGAGAGGCCATTTAGGTCTTTCATGGAGCTGTAATGGAGTTTGTATTTGCAGGTGTAAGCTATAGGGTAGCTCTTGGTTTCTTCTAGTGCAACACATTCTCTCAACCATTTCCAGTCTTTATTGCATATTCTTCCTCGTGGAGGGATTGCGCTTTGGGTGAGCTATTTTACTCTTTGGGAGAGCTTCTCATCATCCATTTCTGATTGTAATAAGCTTAATATACTCTGTTCTTCATCTTCAAAAAGTCTCAGATCGAAATACCAAATGGTTGTATGTAAAAGTGATTATTAATGAGCAAACAATGACCATTTCCCCACTATATTGATGTATGCCATTGTAATGCTGATGATTTCGAATGAAAGAATGTTTCTCTGATACATTTATGATGAATGGACTGCCATTGATGATTATTACAAGTTTCATATCCAACACTTAAGCATTTGAAGTCATCTTACTCAGTTTATTTGCATTTGGAGAAGATTTGGTGCCATTTCCCCAAGGGTTGAACTAGTGATTTTGTAGTTGTTTGGGAGAGGGTTATAACAGCCTTTATAAACTGAATAATAATGCACATGAGATCTTTATAATGTCCCTTAAACATCCTCTGCCTTTGTTCAGAAATTCGAGTGGATTTGGGAGCATTTGGAAAGCCATATTCAGCATTTACCCTGGGGGGGTTGGAACCCCAATTTGCTAGTGAAAACTCCCACCTTGGCCAGAATATTAATCAAGTTTGCAGAATTCTTTGGAGGGTCATAAATCATCTTTGAACATCATATTCAAGTCTTAATATCAGTCATATACCTTGTCAGAAGATCTAGGATCATTTGGGTAAATTTAGAGACCTAGACATCAAAACTAGTCAAAGGTCGAAATAGGGGAAAAAGTGAAAAATTGGTCATTGAATAAAATTTCTTAAAAAAGGACATTACAATGGTATCAGAGCATGGTCTTGGCACTTGTGCATTAAGACCATAAATTGAAGAAAAAGTTGCAGACATGTCTTGGCTTCACAATAGACCCACTATGCATACTTTCCTTCCTCCTCGATCAACGAAAGAAGAAATTACAACCATAAATATTGAAGCATGCTCCCAAGAGTATCGAACTTTGAGAGGGGATATTAATGAAGGGTATTCTTTCCAAGAATATCTTGTCAAAGTATGGACTTAGGCACAAGAAGGAAAATGCGAACTCATTAAAGAAAAATTAGCCTACTTGTGAAAAGAGCAAAGATTTATTCTGCCCTATAAATGAGGAAGTTATAAACACTTCTACAGACATCATGTGGAATGTGTGGAAGAAATTTCGGTCTAAAAAGGATGAAAAGAGCATAGATGCAACATTACATAAAGAAACAGAGAATCATGAAGTGGAGCTTTAATTACCTCAAGGTGATTGCAGAAAAGAACATAAAGAGGAAAGTGAATACAAGCACACAATCCTTATTGATGGGGGTTGTGAAAATCAAAGAGAATTTATTGATGGATCATTGAACTATGAAAGAGTACCTACTAATGGGTGCTCACAACTCTATGTTGGTGACATAGAGATCAGATTTCAAAATGTTGCTGCAAGCTAAATTTCTCATGAGCATAAATATGAAGAGATTGTAGCAGCTAATGAAGAACCAAGGTCAACTTCCCCATCACCACTTGAGCTTCAAGAAGTTGATCAAATCAAAAAGAAAGAAGAAGAGGAGATTCCTCAACAAGAACCTCTTTTTCTTGAAGGGTCTTTGAAGATGAGTGAAATGGATATCCATGATGTCCTTAGCATACTCCATGACACTAAATCATTGGTGTCAAATTCTTGTTGGAAAATTTCTTCATTGGAGGATCCATCCTTCCTTGAAGACATGGAGAAGATTCAAAGAGCAATGTGCAACGTTGAAGGTAATTTCATGTCTTTGCTTTTTGATAGAAACAATTTGGTTGAGCTTAATGAATGTTTACATGAAGCATACTTGAATAATAATGAGGATATTCATAATCTTCGAATTCAAAATGAGCAACTTCTAGAGAGGCTACAAGATACTTGTCCTTCCTCCTATGTTTCAGATTGTCATAAGGTAGATTGCTTGGAGGATTCTCATGACATGATGGATGATGAGAAACATGAAAAATTGAAGGTTCTTGATGTGTTTGAATATTCTCCTGATGAGAGCCAATCACTTGTTGTGGTGGAAGAGGACTTGAGTTTCCTCTTGAAAATGGTTACACACTTTTTGAAGAAGTGCATGCTTCCACCACCTTGGAACTAACCCATGAGGAAAATTTTGCATTTTAAGGGAGGTGCATAATCCTACCTCTATGGAGCCTTCACATCATGAAATTTTTTCACTTTCCGATCATTTGGGTGAGTTGCTTCTTTCTCCTACATCCTACACTTCCAAATTTTGCAGCATTCATCCTAATGAAGTATGGGTGGAAGGTTTCTTTTTTATAGTGACACATGAAGAGTATGGAATTTATATCTCTTCTTTTGATGATGACATGATTTGAGAACCATATTCTTTACATTTGCAGCAACATCCCTTGTTACATTATGATGATACACATCTACATGGGTGCATCGATGATGTTCACTTGAGTCACTTGGAGACTCATGATTTTCCTTGCTCCTTGCCTAGTCTATTTGATGTTGGAGGAACTTCATCCCACACTTGGGTGAAGAGATATATGATTGAATAAAATTATTATTGGCATCAACATTCTCTGTTATCTCATGATGATACATATTCATGGGTGTATTGATGAGACTTCTTTGATCCACTTGAAGTCTTCATGTTTTCTTTACTTCTTATGTGGTTCAGATTTTGGTGGAGGTTCTTCATTCACTTCTTGGATGAAAGAACACATGGCTGATTATATTGATGCACATTATATATTTTTGGAGCAGCATTATGGGACATGGGATCCTCACATATGTCATTGGGGCAAATTTGATATAATACTTGATGCTTGTGTGTATGGGCCGCATAGTGATCTACTTGGATCTACAAGCACTTTCATGATTCTTTCATGAGGTACCTTCTTGATGTACATTTGTATGATGTTGTTATCTACTCTCATGATCTATATTTTGTACTCATGATGTTTGGAAGGGTGCAATAATAACAATGGGATCCTGGGATTGCTTGGTTTCATCTCACTTGGAGTAGCAGTTTTGTTGTTGGTTTGAGAAAGCAAACCAACCTTCAGTTATTTGAGTTTATCTTTGTAGATCAATGTTCTAGTTTCCTGTGTGAGAGACCTTTTGAGAGATGGATTCAATTTTCACATGCTTGGTTTTCATGGAATTCCATCATAGACATTTCACACCATGCATGTATCAGGATCATATGGGACCCTGGGATCATTTTTGGTCTCATTGGTTTCAATTGTGGGGGAAACAAGCAGCATTGGAGATTTATTCACCACTTGAGAAGATGATTGTAATCAGAGTAGTGCAGCAACAAGCATGGTGGATCCTCTCTGAAATTTTCTTGGAATATTAAGAAACTCAAAGTTTGGTAACTCAACACCAACTTCAAAGAATTATACAGAAGCAAAAAGGGGTGAAAGTTCAGAAAATGTTTCCAAAATATGGAGGTAAAGATTATTTCCACAAATTTGGTTTTTATGGATTTGACTAATCCTTTTGGTGTTAGTGGTGATGTTACAGGATATATCAATATGCATAATCCACATCTCTTTACATTTGGGAACACAAAATTGTAGTACATGAGTGCCACTACTCAAGTTGGAGCTAAAGAAAATTAATGAGCAAAACCGCAAAACCATAAGAGAGCACTTGGTGCAAGGGAAGGAGTACCGAATGAGGATGCCACTTGGGAATATGAAGATTTTGGAGCATCCAAATTTGAAATTGCTTGAGGACAAGCAATCTTGGGTGTGGGGGACTGTAATGTCCCCATTTTAAACAATTGCATAGCAGAACAATTCCATCAATCCTACTAGTTTCCTAGGTTGGATGGATACATTTGGAATTTTAATAAGGGAGCTAATAGATGATGTTCAGACATTAGAATGGAATAAATATTTAATAACGGAGTTGATTAAATAAATACAAGATAAAATTGAAGTGGCAATGGAGCATGGAGATACATGAGATTATGGGGCCCACACAAGCTAGAATTTCTGTGCCACATGACATCCTCTTGCAATTTCGAATCCATGGGAAGCCTAATGTTCTTGGATGAGTTAGAAGCTATGAAACCGGATTCGTCCAAAAGGGCCTGCGTGTCCCGTGTCCGCGTGTCGGACACGGACATGCTGACAAAACGTGTCCGACACGTCTTTGCAGCGTGTCCTATTTTCGGACACATGTGTCCGAGCGTGTCGTGTTTTCGGACACGCGTGTTTGGAAAACAGGACACTTTTTCCACTAAAAAAACGCCCAGAATTGCTTTAAATCAAAAATTTCACTTTCTTTTTATCATTTGCAAGTGTGGAGAGGGTTCTAAAGTGTGTTTGGTGTTCAGGTGAAGAAGATTTGAATGATTTAAATGTGTAATTACTAATGTTAAATGTGCATTGATTTTGATTTCTATTGAATATTTGTAAAAATTTGGATCTATATGTCTATATTTTTAATATATATAATATTTAAATATATATATATATAACATGTCCTACGTGTCCTGATTCCGGGGGTCACCGTGCCCGTGTCGGACACTCGAATCCCCGTGTCCTTCGTGTCCCGTGTCCCCGTGTCAGGTGACTTAGGTTAGAAGACTAATACACTTGGCCATATGCATCGTAGGTTGAATTTGCAAGGAAATATAACTTACATGGGAGAGGAAGAGTCAAATGGGAGCTTCTTGGACACTTGGGCTAGATTCCCTAACATCTATGACATATATGACACCAATGATGAAGATGCTATGACATTTATGACATATTGTAGACCTGAAGGATGACATCTGACCGTTATGACATGTTAGGCCTAAATATAGCATCCAAGGAGGCGCTCATGTGAGTTGGGAAAGCTCAATGGGTCCCTACTCTAATTGGGGAAAGATGGAAGGCTAGGGAAGGGAGGACACATGGCAAATCTTGAGCCCACACCCTTATTCGAACTGGCTTGAGTTTGTGGATGGATTGGTAACCTTAGAAGGCTAAGGATGTTCATAAAATACAGGGATCAACCAAGAGAAGAGCTTTTGATCATTTGAGAAATTTGCATTGGTGAAGAGTAAGAGCTAGTGGATAACTAGTTTCTTGCCTTAGCCAATTTCGAGGGTGAAAGATTCCCATCCAAGTTGGTGTTTGGAGAGGCCATTTAGGTTTTTCATGGAGCTTTAATGGAGTTTGTATTTGCAGGTGTAAGCTACAGGGCAGCTCTTGGTTTCTTCTAGTGCAACACATTCTCTCAACCATTTCCAGTCTTTATTGTATATTCTTGCTGATGGAGGGATTGCGCTTTGGGTGAGCTATTATACTCTTTGGGAGAGTTTTTCATGGTCCATTTCTGATTGTAATAAGCTTAATATACTCTCTTCTTCATCTTCAGAAAGTCTCAGGTCGAAATACCAAATGGTTGTATGTAAAAGTGATTATTAATGAGCAAACAATGACCGTTTCCCCACTATATTGATGTATGCCATTGTAATGCCGATGATTTCGAATGAAAGAATGTTTCTCTGATATATTTATGATGAATGGACTACCGTTGATAGGTATTACAAGTTTCATATCCAGCACTTAAGCATTTGAAGTCATCTTACTCAGTTTATTTGTAATGTCGTCTTCCTTTTAGGCCCCGAGGCCCATACCGCTAACCTATGTGATTCCTGTGGGTTCGAGCGGTTACTGATAGCTAGGGAATCAGATCAGGACTGATGCCATCCATAGAAGATCTACGGCATCCTCACTTGGTCAAGAAGGGCCACCTGGGCCAAAGGCCACCTTCATGCATGACCATGCTCTTTTCCATGCTCCATTGCATGACCATGCTCTTTGCATGCAAGTCAACGGCAAATTAGAAGATAAAGTGACCTAATTAGGTCAAAGATTAGGTTTTGCGCAGTTGAACTTTATACATAGAGGGTAAAGCAAGAGGAGACCTCACTTATGCTTATGATTATTTTTGGGAGCTCTTGGATAGCAGCACAGCGTGTAGCATAGCAGTTGGGGTTGGAGACGGAGTCTTCAGCTAACAGGATTTCGGCAGTGAAACATCTGTCCTAGTCTTATTCCGGGTAAGCCATACTGGTTCACCACTTGATTTTCATTCATTCATCAGTTATATAGCACAAGGTATAGACTGTTGCAGGACACGGTGCAGCCGTAAGGGGGGTTTTCAACCAGAAAGCCCTAATCAGCTGTAGAGCCTCCAGATCTCAGTTTCCTTCAGAAACTCAGGCACCAGTCTTATCATCAGCTACATACTCCGGCACTCCTTGATTTTCAGCTCCATCTGAGCTCATCCGAAGGAGTTATCAGCAATTCCGGACCACCAGGGGCGTGAGCAGCTGCCTCAGAGAACCAAGACGCTATCATACTTAGAGGGTTCAGAATTGCAGTATATTCCAGCCAATCTCTCCGTCACAGCGAGGCTATCAACCCTGCAAATCTGCAGATCCATCGGACACCTCCTTCCTTGAGGGCATCACCTATTGCTCTGATTGGGCATCTTGTTGCTGGAGCATTCACCGGAGACAGGAGAGATCAGTTCCTCTCCGATCCAGTTCTCAGTGCTTGCAGACTTTATTTGAAGCAATCCAGCTCGTTATCAGTGGTAAGTGTGCATTCTATCTCACAAACCCTAACCCTAATTTTTCCTATAAAATAGGGATTTTTGCCTGGCAGTCTGTAAGCCTAGTTGTATCAGCACATTTGTTTAGAAATAGAAAATATCAGTATTTGGGATAATACAGTGGTATCAGAGCTGTTTTCTTGGCCAGCTGTGGGTTTAAGAGATGAAAAGTAGATGAATACAGAAGGAGATCCTTTTGTAACGTATAGGAGGAGGAAGAGTAGATACACAGAAGAATTTGAAGATATCCAGCTAGAGGATACCAATTCAGACATGGAACAGAAGGTATTCATGCGGATAGGGGAAAAGGAACGGGAGATGAGGAGGATCGGATGGACTTTCGCAACTTGGTCTCTGCATTGCAAGACTTAGCGAAAGGACAAAA